>CM068349.1:535000-582500 GCA_034769755.1 Odontamblyopus lacepedii
ATCACTAAATGGCCATTAGAATGCTAGTTAATGATAGTTATTTAGCTAGTTATTGTCTGTTTAATTTATAAAGCTCAATTATTAAAAAAAATAAGATAACATCACCAATAACAGTTACTTAAATAATGGGAAAAATGTTTATGGCAAAATGTTTGTAAAATACACAGAAAAAAGCTTTTATAAATGCTTCATAAATACCAACAAAGATGCATTTAACCACTTAGTAGCCTGTGCTTTTAACAACTAGTTAGTTAATAATTCAGCACCATCTGTGACTGGACTAGCTCACCCGGCACCTGTATTCTCATATATCACCACTAGAGGCGACCTGAGGCTGATCGAAGGCCAGGGTAGGGGAGGGGCCAGGTGAGGAGTGAGGGGAGGGGCCAGGTGAGGAGTGAGGGGAGGGGCCAGGTGAGGAATGAGGGGAGGGGCCAGGTGAGGGGAGGGGCCAGGTGAGGAGGTGGGAGGGGCTGGGAGAGGCTGGGAGAGGTGAGGGGGAAGCAGGTTTCACAGCTGTCATCTAATCAAATCAATCAAATCAATCAAATCAAGCTGCAGAGCTTTAAGTGTGATCACTGATCGCAGTTTGTTCACAAATACTGATCAAGGTGACAAAAGAAAGTGAAAACGCAGTTCACTGATTTGGTCTTAGGGCCTAGAATTCTGGACTGAGATTGATTTAAAATTGTATTGTTTATCTAAGTGCCTCATAATCTACAAGTCCAATGACATCAGAAGACCAGTGAAATATGAGACGTGTTCTAAATGTGTCAGACTCCCACAGACAAAGAGCCTGTGTTTGTGTAAATGGGACATTTAACAGAAAATGTAAAAGCAGGACTCTGGAGACTCAGCTAATAAAGAGGTTATCACACTTGTTGCACAAAGTCATATTTGGCCCTCTGAATTTCACCAGATCTAAACCAGGACTTTTCAAAAATGGTTCATCTCCCATAAAGTGACATAGTCCTGTTCTCCACCCGAAACGATGGCATCATCAAATACTGGAACATGAACACCACCAGCAGCCTGACCGTGGGTTTCAGAAGGATGAAAAATGCCCATTGCCATAGCAATGAACAATTTAAACCCACATGTTAGATCTTTTTATGAGGCATACACTTAATTTCTTTGTATTTAAAGATTTAATTTCATTTGTATAATAAAGATATTCTATATTAAATGTGGGAAAAGTCTTAAAAATGCTTTTCAGAGGAAGCAGAAGCTCATTCAGTGCCCACACTCCCACAGAGTGCACTGTGTGCTGTGACCACCAGGGGGCAGTGTGACCGAGGAGAGCAGCACGATCTGTACACAGTACTGCACTGAGTCAGTACACACAGTACTATACACAGTACTGCACTGAGTCAGTGTACACAGTACTATACACAGTACTGCACTGAGTCAGTACACACAGTACTATACACAGTACTGCACTGAGTCAGTGTACACAGTACTATACACAGTACTGCACTGAGTCAGTATATACAGTACTATACACAGTACTGCACTGAGTCAGTGTACACAGTACTATACACAGTACTGCACTGAGTCAGTATACACAGTACTATACACAGTACTGCACTGAGTCAGTGTACACAGTACTATACACAGTACTGCACTGAGTCAGTACACACAGTACTATACACAGTACTGCACTGAGTCAGTACACACAGTACTATACACAGTACTGCACTGAGTCAGTACACACAGTACTATACACAGTACTGCACTGAGTCAGTGTACACAGTACTATACACAGTACTGCACTGAGTCAGTACACACAGTACTATACACAGTACTGCATTGAGTCAGTACACACAGTACTATACACAGTACTGCACTGAGTCAGTACACACAGTACTATACACAGTACTGCACTGAGTCAGTGTACACAGTACTATACACAGTACTGCACTGAGTCAGTGTACACAGTACTATACACAGTACTGCACTGAGTCAGTGTACACAGTACTATACACAGTACTGCACTGAGTCAGTATATACAGTACTATACACAGTACTATACACAGTACTGCACTGAGTCAGTATACACAGTACTATACACAGTACTGCACTGAGTCAGTGTACACAGTACTATACACAGTACTGCACTGAGTCAGTACACACAGTACTATACACAGTACTGCACTGAGTCAGTACACACAGTACTATACACAGTACTGCACTGAGTCAGTACACACAGTACTATACACAGTACTGCACTGAGTCAGTGTACACAGTACTATACACAGTACTGCACTGAGTCAGTACACACAGTACTATACACAGTACTGCATTGAGTCAGTACACACAGTACTATACACAGTACTGCACTGAGTCAGTACACACAGTACTATACACAGTACTGCACTGAGTCAGTGTACACAGTACTATACACAGTACTGCACTGAGTCAGTGTACACAGTACTATACACAGTACTGCACTGAGTCAGTGTACACAGTACTATACACAGTACTGCACTGAGTCAGTACACACAGTACTATACACAGTACTGCACTGAGTCAGTGTACACAGTACTATACACAGTACTGCACTGAGTCAGTGTACACAGTACTATACACAGTACTGCACTGAGTCAGTGTACACAGTACTATACACAGTACTGCACTGAGTCAGTGTACACAGTACTATACACAGTACTGCACTGAGTCAGTACACACAGTACTATACACAGTACTGCACTGAGTCAGTGTACACAGTACTATACACAGTACTGCACTGAGTCAGTGTACACAGTACTATACACAGTACTGCACTGAGTCAGTACACACAGTACTATACACAGTACTGCACTGAGTCAGTACACACAGTACTATACACAGTACTGCACTGAGTCAGTACACACAGTACTATACACAGTACTGCACTGAGTCAGTACACACAGTACTATACACAGTACTGCACTGAGTCAGTACACACAGTACTATACACAGTACTGCATTGAGTCAGTACACACAGTACTATACACAGTACTGCACTGAGTCAGTGTACACAGTACTATACACAGTACTGCACTGAGTCAGTACACACAGTACTATACACAGTACTGCATTGAGTCAGTACACACAGTACTATACACAGTACTGCACTGAGTCAGTACACACAGTACTATACACAGTACTGCACTGAGTCAGTACACACAGTACTATACACAGTACTGCACTGAGTCAGTACACACAGTACTATACACAGTACTGCACTGAGTCAGTGTACACAGTACTATACACAGTACTGCACTGAGTCAGTACACACAGTACTATACACAGTACTGCACTGAGTCAGTACACACAGTACTATACACAGTACTGCACTGAGTCAGTGTACACAGTACTATACACAGTACTGCATTGAGTCAGTACACACAGTACTATACACAGTACTGCACTGAGTCAGTACACACAGTACTATACACAGTACTGCACTGAGTCAGTACACACAGTACTATACACAGTACTGCACTGAGTCAGTACACACAGTACTATACACAGTACTGCATTGAGTCAGTACACACAGTACTATACACAGTACTGCACTGAGTCAGTGTACACAGTACTATACACAGTACTGCACTGAGTCAGTACACACAGTACTATACACAGTACTGCACTGAGTCAGTACACGCAGTACTATACACAGTACTGCACTGAGTCAGTACACACAGTACTATACACAGTACTGCATTGAGTCAGTACACACAGTACTATACACAGTACTGCACTGAGTCAGTACACACAGTACTATACACAGTACTGCACTGAGTCAGTGTACACAGTACTATACACAGTACTGCACTGAGTCAGTGTACACAGTACTATACACAGTACTGCACTGAGTCAGTACACACAGTACTATACACAGTACTGCACTGAGTCAGTGTACACAGTACTATACACAGTACTGCACTAAGTCAGTACACACAGTACTATACACAGTACTGCACTGAGTCAGTACACACAGTACTATACACAGTACTGCACTGAGTCAGTATACACAGTACTGCACTGAGTCAGTGTACACAGTACTATACACAGTACTGCACTGAGTCAGTATACACAGTACTATACACAGTACTGCACTGAGTCAGTATACACAGTACTGCACTGAGTCAGTATATACAGTACTGCACTGAGTCAGTATATACAGTACTGCACTGAGTCAGTATACACAGTACTATACACAGTACTGCACTGAGTCAGTATATACAGTACTGCACTGAGTCAGTATATACAGTACTGCACTGAGTCAGTATACACAGTACTATACACAGTACTGCACTGAGTCAGTATACACAGTACTATACACAGTACTGCACTGAGTCAGTGTACACAGTACTATACACAGTACTGCACTGAGTCAGTACACACAGTACTATACACAGTACTGCACTGAGTCAGTACACACAGTACTATACACAGTACTGCACTGAGTCAGTGTACACAGTACTATACACAGTACTGCACTGAGTCAGTGTACACAGTACTATACACAGTACTGCACTGAGTCAGTACACACAGTACTATACACAGTACTGCATTGAGTCAGTACACACAGTACTATACACAGTACTGCACTGAGTCAGTACACACAGTACTATACACAGTACTGCACTGAGTCAGTGTACACAGTACTATACACAGTACTGCACTGAGTCAGTGTACACAGTACTATACACAGTACTGCACTGAGTCAGTGTACACAGTACTATACACAGTACTGCACTGAGTCAGTACACACAGTACTATACACAGTACTGCACTGAGTCAGTGTACACAGTACTATACACAGTACTGCACTGAGTCAGTGTACACAGTACTATACACAGTACTGCACTGAGTCAGTGTACACAGTACTATACACAGTACTGCACTGAGTCAGTGTACACAGTACTATACACAGTACTGCACTGAGTCAGTGTACACAGTACTATACACAGTACTGCACTGAGTCAGTGTACACAGTACTATACACAGTACTGCACTGAGTCAGTACACACAGTACTATACACAGTACTGCACTGAGTCAGTGTACACAGTACTATACACAGTACTGCACTGAGTCAGTGTACACAGTACTATACACAGTACTGCACTGAGTCAGTACACACAGTACTATACACAGTACTGCATTGAGTCAGTACACACAGTACTATACACAGTACTGCACTGAGTCAGTGTACACAGTACTATACACAGTACTGCACTGAGTCAGTACACACAGTACTATACACAGTACTGCACTGAGTCAGTACACACAGTACTATACACAGTACTGCACTGAGTCAGTACACACAGTACTATACACAGTACTGCACTGAGTCAGTACACACAGTACTATACACAGTACTGCATTGAGTCAGTACACACAGTACTATACACAGTACTGCACTGAGTCAGTGTACACAGTACTATACACAGTACTGCACTGAGTCAGTACACACAGTACTATACACAGTACTGCATTGAGTCAGTACACACAGTACTATACACAGTACTGCACTGAGTCAGTACACACAGTACTATACACAGTACTGCACTGAGTCAGTACACACAGTACTATACACAGTACTGCACTGAGTCAGTACACACAGTACTATACACAGTACTGCACTGAGTCAGTGTACACAGTACTATACACAGTACTGCACTGAGTCAGTACACACAGTACTATACACAGTACTGCACTGAGTCAGTACACACAGTACTATACACAGTACTGCACTGAGTCAGTGTACACAGTACTATACACAGTACTGCATTGAGTCAGTACACACAGTACTATACACAGTACTGCACTGAGTCAGTACACACAGTACTATACACAGTACTGCACTGAGTCAGTACACACAGTACTATACACAGTACTGCACTGAGTCAGTACACACAGTACTATACACAGTACTGCATTGAGTCAGTACACACAGTACTATACACAGTACTGCACTGAGTCAGTGTACACAGTACTATACACAGTACTGCACTGAGTCAGTACACACAGTACTATACACAGTACTGCACTGAGTCAGTACACGCAGTACTATACACAGTACTGCACTGAGTCAGTACACACAGTACTATACACAGTACTGCATTGAGTCAGTACACACAGTACTATACACAGTACTGCACTGAGTCAGTACACACAGTACTATACACAGTACTGCACTGAGTCAGTGTACACAGTACTATACACAGTACTGCACTGAGTCAGTGTACACAGTACTATACACAGTACTGCACTGAGTCAGTACACACAGTACTATACACAGTACTGCACTGAGTCAGTGTACACAGTACTATACACAGTACTGCACTAAGTCAGTACACACAGTACTATACACAGTACTGCACTGAGTCAGTACACACAGTACTATACACAGTACTGCACTGAGTCAGTATACACAGTACTGCACTGAGTCAGTGTACACAGTACTATACACAGTACTGCACTGAGTCAGTATACACAGTACTATACACAGTACTGCACTGAGTCAGTATACACAGTACTGCACTGAGTCAGTATATACAGTACTGCACTGAGTCAGTATATACAGTACTGCACTGAGTCAGTATACACAGTACTATACACAGTACTGCACTGAGTCAGTATATACAGTACTGCACTGAGTCAGTATATACAGTACTGCACTGAGTCAGTATACACAGTACTATACACAGTACTGCACTGAGTCAGTATACACAGTACTATACACAGTACTGCACTGAGTCAGTGTACACAGTACTATACACAGTACTGCACTGAGTCAGTACACACAGTACTATACACAGTACTGCACTGAGTCAGTACACACAGTACTATACACAGTACTGCACTGAGTCAGTGTACACAGTACTATACACAGTACTGCACTGAGTCAGTGTACACAGTACTATACACAGTACTGCACTGAGTCAGTACACACAGTACTATACACAGTACTGCACTGAGTCAGTGTACACAGTACTATACACAGTACTGCACTGAGTCAGTACACACAGTACTATACACAGTACTGCATTGAGTCAGTACACACAGTACTATACACAGTACTGCACTGAGTCAGTGTACACAGTACTATACACAGTACTGCACTGAGTCAGTACACACAGTACTATACACAGTACTGCACTGAGTCAGTACACACAGTACTATACACAGTACTGCACTGAGTCAGTACACACAGTACTATACACAGTACTGCACTGAGTCAGTACACACAGTACTATACACAGTACTGCATTGAGTCAGTACACACAGTACTATACACAGTACTGCACTGAGTCAGTGTACACAGTACTATACACAGTACTGCACTGAGTCAGTACACACAGTACTATACACAGTACTGCATTGAGTCAGTACACACAGTACTATACACAGTACTGCACTGAGTCAGTACACACAGTACTATACACAGTACTGCACTGAGTCAGTACACACAGTACTATACACAGTACTGCACTGAGTCAGTGTACACAGTACTATACACAGTACTGCATTGAGTCAGTACACACAGTACTATACACAGTACTGCACTGAGTCAGTACACACAGTACTATACACAGTACTGCACTGAGTCAGTACACACAGTACTATACACAGTACTGCACTGAGTCAGTACACACAGTACTATACACAGTACTGCATTGAGTCAGTACACACAGTACTATACACAGTACTGCACTGAGTCAGTGTACACAGTACTATACACAGTACTGCACTGAGTCAGTGTACACAGTACTATACACAGTACTGCACTGAGTCAGTACACACAGTACTATACACAGTACTGCACTGAGTCAGTGTACACAGTACTATACACAGTACTGCACTGAGTCAGTACACACAGTACTATACACAGTACTGCACTGAGTCAGTACACACAGTACTATACACAGTACTGCACTGAGTCAGTGTACACAGTACTATACACAGTACTGCATTGAGTCAGTACACACAGTACTATACACAGTACTGCACTGAGTCAGTACACACAGTACTATACACAGTACTGCACTGAGTCAGTACACACAGTACTATACACAGTACTGCACTGAGTCAGTACACACAGTACTATACACAGTACTGCATTGAGTCAGTACACACAGTACTATACACAGTACTGCACTGAGTCAGTGTACACAGTACTATACACAGTACTGCACTGAGTCAGTACACACAGTACTATACACAGTACTGCACTGAGTCAGTACACGCAGTACTATACACAGTACTGCACTGAGTCAGTACACACAGTACTATACACAGTACTGCATTGAGTCAGTACACACAGTACTATACACAGTACTGCACTGAGTCAGTACACACAGTACTATACACAGTACTGCACTGAGTCAGTACACACAGTACTATACACAGTACTGCACTGAGTCAGTACACACAGTACTATACACAGTACTGCACTGAGTCAGTGTACACAGTACTATACACAGTACTGCACTAAGTCAGTACACACAGTACTATACACAGTACTGCACTGAGTCAGTACACACAGTACTATACACAGTACTGCACTGAGTCAGTATACACAGTACTGCACTGAGTCAGTGTACACAGTACTATACACAGTACTGCACTGAGTCAGTATACACAGTACTATACACAGTACTGCACTGAGTCAGTATACACAGTACTGCACTGAGTCAGTATATACAGTACTGCACTGAGTCAGTATATACAGTACTGCACTGAGTCAGTATACACAGTACTATACACAGTACTGCACTGAGTCAGTATATACAGTACTGCACTGAGTCAGTATATACAGTACTGCACTGAGTCAGTATACACAGTACTATACACAGTACTGCACTGAGTCAGTATACACAGTACTATACACAGTACTGCACTGAGTCAGTGTACACAGTACTATACACAGTACTGCACTGAGTCAGTGTACACAGTACTATACACAGTATTGCACTGAGTCAGTATACACAGTACTATACACAGTACTGCACTGAGTCAGTGTACACAGTACTATACACAGTACTGCACTGAGTCAGTATACACAGTACTATACACAGTACTGCACTGAGTCAGTACACACAGTACTGCACTGAGTCAGTGTACACAGTACTATACACAGTACTGCACTGAGTCAGTATACACAGTACTATACACAGTACTGCACTGAGTCAGTACACACAGTACTGCACTGAGTCAGTGTACACAGTACTGCATTGAGTCAGTATACACAGTACTGCACTGAGTCAGTATACACAGTACTATACACAGTATTGCACTGAGTCAGTATACACAGTACTGCACTGAGTCAGTGTACACAGTACTGCACTGAGTCAGTATATACAGTACTATAAACAGTATTGCACTGAGTCAGTATACACAGTACTATACACAGTACTGCACTGAGTCAGTACGCACAGTACTGCACTGAGTCAGTACACACAGTACTGCACTGAGTCAGTACACACAGTACTGCACTGAGTCAGTATACACAGTACTGCACTGAGTCAGTATACACAGTACTGCACTGAGTCAGTATACACAGTACTATACACAGTACTGCACTGAGTCAGTACACACAGTACTGCACTGAGTCAGTACACACAGTACTGCACTGAGTCAGTATACACAGTACTGCACTGAGTCAGTACACACAGTACTATACACAGTACTGCATTGAGTCAGTACACACAGTACTATACACAGTACTGCACTGAGTCAGTGTACACAGTACTATACACAGTACTGCACTGAGTCAGTACACACAGTACTATACACAGTACTGCACTGAGTCAGTACACGCAGTACTATACACAGTACTGCACTGAGTCAGTACACACAGTACTATACACAGTACTGTATTGAGTCAGTACACACAGTACTATACACAGTACTGCACTGAGTCAGTACACACAGTACTATACACAGTACTGCACTGAGTCAGTGTACACAGTACTATACACAGTACTGCACTGAGTCAGTGTACACAGTACTATACACAGTACTGCACTGAGTCAGTACACACAGTACTATACACAGTACTGCACTGAGTCAGTGTACACAGTACTATACACAGTACTGCACTAAGTCAGTACACACAGTACTATACACAGTACTGCACTGAGTCAGTACACACAGTACTATACACAGTACTGCACTGAGTCAGTATGCACAGTACTGCACTGAGTCAGTGTACACAGTACTATACACAGTACTGCACTGAGTCAGTATACACAGTACTATACACAGTACTGCACTGAGTCAGTATACACAGTACTGCACTGAGTCAGTATACACAGTACTGCACTGAGTCAGTATATACAGTACTGCACTGAGTCAGTATATACAGTACTGCACTGAGTCAGTATACACAGTACTATACACAGTACTGCACTGAGTCAGTATATACAGTACTGCACTGAGTCAGTATACACAGTACTATACACAGTACTGCACTGAGTCAGTATACACAGTACTATACACAGTACTGCACTGAGTCAGTATACACAGTACTATACACAGTACTGCACTGAGTCAGTGTACACAGTACTATACACAGTACTGCACTGAGTCAGTGTACACAGTACTATACACAGTACTGCACTGAGTCAGTATACACAGTACTATACACAGTACTGCACTGAGTCAGTACACACAGTACTGCACTGAGTCAGTGTACACAGTACTATACACAGTACTGCACTGAGTCAGTATACACAGTACTATACACAGTACTGCACTGAGTCAGTACACACAGTACTGCACTGAGTCAGTGTACACAGTACTGCATTGAGTCAGTATACACAGTACTGCACTGAGTCAGTATACACAGTATTGCACTGAGTCAGTATACACAGTACTATACACAGTATTGCACTGAGTCAGTATACACAGTACTGCACTGAGTCAGTGTACACAGTACTGCACTGAGTCAGTATATACAGTACTATAAACAGTATTGCACCGAGTCAGTATACACAGTACTATACACAGTACTGCACTGAGTCAGTACGCACAGTACTGCACTGAGTCAGTACACACAGTACTGCACTGAGTCAGTACACACAGTACTGCACTGAGTCAGTATACACAGTACTATACACAGTACTGCATTGAGTCAGTACACACAGTACTATACACAGTACTGCACTGAGTCAGTATACACAGTACTGCACTGAGTCAGTACACACAGTACTATACACAGTACTGCACTGAGTCAGTACACACAGTACTATACACAGTACTGCACTGAGTCAGTACACACAGTACTGCACTGAGTCAGTACACACAGTACTGCACTGAGTCAGTATACACAGTACTGCACTGAGTCAGTACACACAGTACTATACACAGTACTGCATTGAGTCAGTACACACAGTGCTATACACAGTACTGCACTGAGTCAGTGTACACAGTACTATACACAGTACTGCACTGAGTCAGTACACACAGTACTATACACAGTACTGCACTGAGTCAGTACACGCAGTACTATACACAGTACTGCACTGAGTC
The DNA here is from genome assembly GCA_034769755.1 of Odontamblyopus lacepedii. Lineage (NCBI taxonomy): Eukaryota > Metazoa > Chordata > Actinopteri > Gobiiformes > Gobiidae > Odontamblyopus > Odontamblyopus lacepedii. The sequence goes on from CM068349.1 coordinate 546,528, forward strand.
AGTACACACAGTACTATACACAGTACTGCATTGAGTCAGTACACACAGTACTATACACAGTACTGCACTGAGTCAGTACACACAGTACTATACACAGTACTGCACTGAGTCAGTGTACACAGTACTATACACAGTACTGCACTGAGTCAGTGTACACAGTACTATACACAGTACTGCACTGAGTCAGTACACACAGTACTATACACAGTACTGCACTGAGTCAGTGTACACAGTACTATACACAGTACTGCACTAAGTCAGTACACACAGTACTATACACAGTACTGCACTGAGTCAGTACACACAGTACTATACACAGTACTGCACTGAGTCAGTATACACAGTACTATACACAGTACTGCACTGAGTCAGTATACACAGTACTATACACAGTACTGCACTGAGTCAGTATACACAGTACTGCACTGAGTCAGTATATACAGTACTGCACTGAGTCAGTATATACAGTACTGCACTGAGTCAGTATACACAGTACTATACACAGTACTGCACTGAGTCAGTATATACAGTACTGCACTGAGTCAGTATATACAGTACTGCACTGAGTCAGTATACACAGTACTATACACAGTACTGCACTGAGTCAGTATACACAGTACTATACACAGTACTGCACTGAGTCAGTATACACAGTACTATACACAGTACTGCACTGAGTCAGTGTACACAGTACTATACACAGTACTGCACTGAGTCAGTGTACACAGTACTATACACAGTACTGCACTGAGTCAGTATACACAGTACTATACACAGTACTGCACTGAGTCAGTGTACACAGTACTATACACAGTACTGCACTGAGTCAGTATACACAGTACTATACACAGTACTGCACTGAGTCAGTACACACAGTACTGCACTGAGTCAGTGTACACAGTACTATACACAGTACTGCACTGAGTCAGTGTACACAGTACTATACACAGTACTGCACTGAGTCAGTATACACAGTACTATACACAGTACTGCACTGAGTCAGTACACACAGTACTGCACTGAGTCAGTGTACACAGTACTATACACAGTACTGCACTGAGTCAGTATACACAGTACTATACACAGTACTGCACTGAGTCAGTACACACAGTACTGCACTGAGTCAGTGTACACAGTACTGCATTGAGTCAGTATACACAGTACTGCACTGAGTCAGTATACACAGTACTATACACAGTATTGCACTGAGTCAGTATACACAGTACTGCACTGAGTCAGTATATACAGTACTATAAACAGTATTGCACTGAGTCAGTATACACAGTACTGCACTGAGTCAGTGTACACAGTACTGCACTGAGTCAGTATACACAGTACTATACACAGTATTGCACTGAGTCAGTATACACAGTACTGCACTGAGTCAGTGTACACAGTACTGCACTGAGTCAGTATATACAGTACTATAAACAGTATTGCACTGAGTCAGTATACACAGTACTATACACAGTACTGCACTGAGTCAGTACGCACAGTACTGCACTGAGTCAGTACACACAGTACTGCACTGAGTCAGTACACACAGTACTGCACTGAGTCAGTATACACAGTACTGCACTGAGTCAGTACACACAGTACTATACACAGTACTGCACTGAGTCAGTACACACAGTACTGCACTGAGTCAGTACACACAGTACTGCACTGAGTCAGTACACACAGTACTGCACTGAGTCAGTACACACAGTATGTGGTACATAAGTACATCTGAGTGTAGCTCAACACCTAAACACATTTAGAGGAAGTTTAAAGCAGCAGTGTGTAACTTTCTGCAGGGACGTCACCTGCACGATTACTTGGAAATACAAAGTTAGAACTTTCTCCTCGGAGACAGATTTGTTTCCACACTGTGGATTATTCCAGCCAAATGTCTGCCATCATTTACATGGAAACAAGCAGGTGGCGCCCCCTCCAGGCCAAGTACGAGTCAGGTGTGTGGAGATGAAGCCTCACAGTAAGAATGCACGTTTCCATAGCAAAAAAAAACAAAAAGAAAATGCTTTTATTTTAGTCTATTTTTGGCTTATAATTCAATTCAATTCAATTCAATTTATTTTGTAGCGCCCAAAATCGCAACAGCAGTTTCCTCTAAGGGCGTTCCAAGATATGGATGAGTAAAACATACACACAGACATATCAAAACAGGAATAAACAACATTCATGTAAAGCAGCAAATGAAACATTGTCCAGTCATCCCCTGTCCTTAGACCCTCCTTCTCAGCAAGGAAAAACTCCAAAAAACCCAGGGTCCTGGGAAAAAGAAGAAACCTCGGGGAGAACTACAGTGAAGGAGGGATCCACTCCCATGGACGGACAGGCTATAGATGTCCAGGCCCGTGGGCCAGAGGAGGAGGAGAAGAGGGGCGAGGAGGAGGAGCCGGGCGAGGAGGAGGAGCCAGGCGAGGAGGAGGAGCCAGGCGAAGAGGAGGAGCCAGGCGAGGAGGAGGAGAGAGGTCCAGCTGCCATCAGGCGTCTGAAAGAGTTCCACTCCACAGGGGAGTGGGACAGAGGTTTCAACATGTGAATAGCAATGAACAAACTACAGATGAGAACATAGTGAGTGATGCTGGTGAGAAAAAGGAGGAAACAGAGGACAGTGCTCAGGTTGCCACACTTCCCCCAGCTTGTTATCTCCTGCGGCAGCTTATCTTAGTGACATCAACTAAGTAACCTGGTCATAAGCTATTCCGAAGAGGAAGGTTTTAAGCCTGGTCTTAAATAAAGAGACTGTGGGTGCCTGTTTAACATCAACAGGAGTTGATTCCATAACACAGGAGCTTGGTAACTGAAGGCTCTCCCCCCCACTGTACTTTTAGACACTCTAGGAACCACTAATAATCCTGCATTCTGAGAGCGAAGTGCTCTATTTGGCTGATAGGGGACAATGGCATCCTGAAGATATGATGGGGCCATATTGTTTAAGGCTTTGTATGTCAGAAGGAGAACTTTGAATTTAATTCTAAACTCGACAGGAAGCCAGTGCAGTGATTTTAACACAGGACTGATGTGATCCACGTCTTTTAGTTCCTGTTAGGACTCTGGCCGCTGCATTTTGGACCAACTGGAAGCTTCTTAAAGTACCTTTAGTGCAGACGGTGAGCAGAGAATTACAGTAATCTAGTCTGGATGTAACAAATGCATGGATAAGTTTTTCAGCTTTGCAGGTGAAAATATGCAGTTTTACAAGCTTGGTTTATATGAGCTGTGAATGAGAGATTTTGGTCAAATACGAGTCCAAGGTTTTTACAGTAGAGCTAGAGGCTATACTCACATTGTCAAGTGAGATTATCTGGTCGGACAGAGAATCTCTCTGACCTTTAGGACCGACAACAATGACCTCTGTTTTCAGGGTTTAAGAGCAGGTAATTCAGGGTCATCCAGGTTTTGATGGCCTTCACACAGGCACTGAGCTTATCGATTTGATCGGTCTGATTAGGTTTCATTGATAAGTACAGCTGAGTGTCATCAGCATAGCAGTGGAAATTAATGCCATGTTTTCTGATAATGTTACCTAATGGCAACATATACAGAGTAAACAGGATTGGACCAAGCACAGATCCTTGTGGAACACCACAAGCTACTTTAGAGCAGGGAGAGGTGCACTGGTTTACACTAACAAACTGGTACCTATCTGATAGATAGGATTTAAACCATTTGAGGGCGGTCCCTCTGACACCTATGTCACATTCTAACCTCTGCAGTAGAATGTTGTGATCAATGGTGTCAAACGCTGCACTGAGGTCCAGTAGGACCAGGACTGAAGCCAGCCCGTTATCAGCAGCTAGTAGCAAATCATTTGTCACTTTAAGCAGAGCAGTTTCTGTGCTGTGGTGAGCTCTGAAACCATAGTTATAGTTAGTAAAAAGTTACATGATGGGGCTTTAAATTTCAGAAGTAACAGTTTTACTTATTAGTTCACTTGTTATTCAGCCCTTATCACTCAGGATCCCACATTCAGCACCATAAATATGCCACATGGATTTAATCAAATGAAGTGGAGGCAGCAGCACTTCAGCAGCTGTCAACACCTGTGTGTGTGTGTGTGTGTGTGTGTGTGTGTGTGTGTGTGTGTGTGTGTGTGTGAGTGTGTGAGTGTGTGTGTGTGTGTGTGTGTGTGTGTGTGTGTGTGTACGTGTGTTTGAGTGGCGCTCACTGCCCTCTGAGCCTGTGTTATATTTTCCTTAATGCCACGTTGGCACAGCCCTGCGTCAGTGACAGACTCATTACACTGGGGATGATTTTGGTGAATGTGAAATGTGATAATCCTGTGGGCCGTGGGACAGTCCCGAGAGACAGAGAGAGGAGAGAGGGGGAGAGGGGGAGAGGGAGAGGAGAGAGGGAGAGAGGAGAGAGGAGAGAGGAGAGAGGAGAGAGGGGGAAAGGAGAGAGGAGAGAGGAGAGAGGAGAGAGGAGAGAGGGGGAAAGGAGAGAGGAGAGACAGAGAGGAGAGAGGGTGAAAGGAGAGAGGAGAGGAGAGAGGAGAGAGGGAGAGGAGAGAGGAGAGAGGAGAGGAGAGAGGAGAGAGGAGAGAGGAGAGAGGAGAGAGGAGAGAGACGGGGGGAGAGAGGAGAGATGAGAGAGGGAAAGAGGAGAGGAGAGATGAGAGAGGAGAGAGGGAGAGAGGAGAGGAGAGAGGAGAGAGGAGAGAGGGAGAGAGGAGAGAAGAGAGAGGAGAGAGGAGAGAGGGAGAGAGGAGAGAGGAGAGGAGAGAGGAGGGAGGGAGAGGAGAGAGGGAGAGAGGAGAGAGGAGAGAGGGAGAGAGGGGAGAGGGAGAGGAGAGAGGAGAGAGGAGAGAGGAGAGAGGGAAGAGGAGAGAGGGGAGAGGAGAGAGGAAAGATGGAAGAGGGAAGAGGAGAGAGGGGAGAGGGAGAGGAGAGAGGAGAGAGGAGAGAGAGAGAAGAGGAGTGAGGAGAGAGGAGAGAGGAGAGAGGAGAGAGAGAGGAGAGAGGGAGAGAGGAGAGAGGAGAGAGGAGAGAGGGAGAGAGGAGAGACAGAGAGAGGAGAGAGGGAGAGAGGGGGAAAGGAGAGAGGAGAGAGGAGAGAGGAGAGAGGGGGAAAGGAGAGAGGAGAGAGGAGAGAGGAGAGAGGGGGAAAGGAGAGAGGGAGAGAGGAGAGAGGAGAGAGGGGGAAAGGAGAGAGGGAGAGAGGGAGAGAGGAGAGAGGAGAGAGGAGAGAGGGGGAAAGGAGAGAGGGAGAGAGGGGGAAAGGAGAGAGGAGAGAGGGAGAGAGGAGAGAGGGGGAAAGGAGAGAGGAGAGAGGGGGAAAGGAGAGAGGAGAGAGGAGAGAGGGGGAAAGGAGAGAGGAGAGACAGAGAGAGGAGAGAGGGGGAAAGGAGAGAGGAGAGAGGGGGAAAGGAGAGACAGGAGGAGGAGTGGTTTCAGAGCCGAGGACCCAGGCTGAAGTGGAGCTGTGTGCACCGGGCAGAGCGCTCAGCCCCGTCCCCTCGCCTCCTCCGCTCACAGGACTCCGGGGGTTCATGGGATGCACTATCTACGCTGCCAGCCATAAGGCCCTGCCCGCCGACGAGGCTCCGGGGCAGGGGGGCCGCTACTGCCCGCACCCCCACTACGGGCACCTCCATGGGAACTGCAGCCAGAGGATCGCAGCCTACAGAGCCAGGTAGGTCCTCACTGCCAAACGTACGATTAAAGGCTAAATCATGTCTGTGATACTAAAGGTTTTTGTTAAACCGCTTCTTGTGCAAAGTTCATATGAAACACAAACATTTTACTCAGAAAAACAGTGAAAATGTCAAATGTGTGGCATAAACAAGTTTCCTTCCTCTGAACAAGCAGCAAAACTGTAGCTCTGTAACAAGATACTTGAGTAAAATATACCAAAAAATATCAACACAGCAACTCACACTATCGATACTGTATCAGCACATTAAGCGCTACGATATATTGATATTTCGATATTTTTGCAAACCCCTTGTTGATTCTTTAGTATTAGAGCTGAGACGAGACGAGACGAGTTACGACACAGGGTCCAGAAGAATGAGACAAAACGAGCTTTTAACATGATTCCTAATATGTACAATTCACGATTCAGTTTCCAATTTTGACCTCCAGATTTTGAAGTGAAATAATTCTAATACTTTTTAAAATTGTAAGAGATGTAACCCCCCAATACTGAACCCTTTTTTGTCTAATCCAAAATGTAAACACGTGATATAAATTAAAATAACTTAAATTAAGAACATTTTCCTTTATTTGAGCAGATTCAACTTGACAGGTGAAATTATCTGACAGTGTAATGAGTGTGTTTTCTTAATTCAAGCAACATTTGATTTTGTTTCTTATGCAAAAAGTGCAAAAAGTTGTTGTTTTGCTTATTTTAAGTGGAGCAAGATGTATTTTCAAGTGAAATTTACTCAAATCAAGGTAAAACTTTCTTAAATCAAGTCATCTTAACTTGACTAGATTGTATTTTTTGCAGTGCACAATGAAAATAAAAAAATGCAAGGATTTTTTGTTTTGTTTATGGTCGAACAAACTAATAATGACAAAGAAGGCACCAAATGTATCGTATCATATCCAAATCAAAGGTTAAATGTGTTTAGTTTAGTCATGGTTTCCTTGTGAAGACAGTGTCGAGTCTTCTGGGCATTTTTCATTTTTTTTAAAGTTGTGATAAGGTCGTGTCATTTTCCATAAATAAACAAAAGCGTGACACAAAACGATTCGCTCACAGCTTCACAAACCTGATTCGATGTGCGCTAGTTTTGTTAGAATGGACGAGGAGGGGAGACTCAAGTGTCAAAACTGAAACTGAAACTAACAATATCACATTATAATACGTTGTTTTCACATATAACATCTCCAAAACAATGTTGATCTGAATATCGGTGAAGAACGATGACTGTCCCAAGCGTAATCGCACCGTTTTAATGTCATTTAGGGATGTGCGATTTTGGATTTACAAATATTCTGACTGCGATTTGAGATTTAAGTTTGAAAAGTCACGTTTTGTTCCGTGAGCACATTGTAAAAAAAAACTCCTGGAGCGCTAACATTTGAGAGAAGACTGAAATCTGACCTGATCCACTGATACAAGAACCCCGAGCTGTTCAGAACGTGTTTGTAGATGTCTGAGGGTGCGTTTTCTACAGAGGCAGAGGTTAGGTTAGAGGTTAGAGACCTGGGCCAACTTAAACTGCGATTTCAGTGCAATTGCGAAGTTCTTTTCCTAACTACACAAGATGCTTTACTTGGCAGTGATCGTCTGTGATGTGGGCGTCGTGTTTGTGAATGGACTTGTGAATGAAATTGCCTGTGAGAGGGAGGTCATATTAGAAGCCTCAACCCTCCAGAGCCTCCGTCCTTTTGTGAGAGAACGACATGATATGTGCAGTGTGCAGAATCAGGGGAACCACTACGGATACCAGAGCTTTCAGAAATATTTGCGTGCATCCCTGCATATTTGGCTGTAGTTGAGCATAAAATAAATATTCGTAAACTTTCGAATGAGTCCAGTCGTGCGTGAAATGGATTGTGTGTATTTTATCTAGAATTTTTATCCAGAATACGATAAAGCAGGTCTAAAGCAGCACTGAACCAGGACTGAGTGTGGGGACGGGCTCGGAGTTGCAGCTGCTGTGAGGGTTTGGTGCTTTGTCATGTGTCTGTGTCTGCACTGGGGGTGTGGCTGATGCTGTGTTCTATGGTGCTCAGAACTCAGAGAAAACCGACCTCCAGCTCGGGAAAGTGCAAAGGAACGATCAACCCGCAGTTCCCAAACACAAACTCGGGCTAGTTCGGAGCAGACGGAGTCGGATGGACGTCTGAACTTGTAATAGTCAAACTGCAATAACTGAGTCGCCGATAGCCAACATTAGCTAACAGTCTCTATATATTAGTAGAAGCTAGCGTCAGCGACATTAACTACATAAGATAACAAAATAAACATTAAAATTTCTTGGGTTTGCATATTTTCCCAACTGTTGCAATGGAACACATTTACATCGGCTGGAGAACTAACTTGGATTTACCTCCAACAATCAATAGAAACAAACTGAGCTCCACCTGCTGAGCTCCACCTGCAGCTCATTCGCCAATCAGCCCCACTACAGCCCTCCCCTGTCGGCTCTTGTTGGTAAAATTGTAAATGGTCACATTTTTATAGAGCTTTTCTACTCAAAAGCACTCAAAGTGCTTTACAACAAGGAACCACTCACCCATTCACACACACATTCATACACCAGTGTGTGAATGAAACAAAACACTGCTCCAGTTTTAGAAGAAAATGGAGGAAACAACATTAGAACATAGATCAGAAAATATGTAAGTATTAGTAATATGGGCCATTTAAATTATAGTGTAAAATGCAACAGTACTAAAAACAGCTTTAAGTTTGGGTCATTGTTTCTTATGAAGGAAAGAGTGCACATGCACTCACCACTCACAGAACTGTGTTTTCTGCACAGTGAAATGTGTTTTCAGTGCATGTATTCAGTTTCTTCCCAACACGATTCCAACCCCCAGAGTTCACACGCACAGCTCTGAATATTCACACCCCAAACTCCTTTGTTTAGAGGTAATTATCCTGGGAGTCAGTGTTCAGGACACTGTACCATGATCTGTGATTCAGAGATCAGGAAAAGGCGCTGTGCTAAAAGCTTCTTTTAAACAAATGGTTATAGATACTTTCTGATGTGACGTCACGTTAGGACATTTACATTTTTCCAGACAAAGATGAGCACTTTACTGAATAAAATACAAATATATATTTATCCAACATTCTCACTCTTTTCTGATGTGACGTCACATTCAGGTATATCAGAGGGTTTTACTTACCAACATCAGACAAAAATAGTTTTAACTTAAACCATGATATTTAGACTACCGGTACTACAATTATCCTTTGGGGATTTTCTGTGGTATTCAGGACGACCCTGTTTGTACCCATAGGAGTACTACAACCACATGTTGAGAAACAGAGGTGTCCGGTGCTATAACTTTGTACTATACAAATATACGAACCTGTACTGTTATTTATGTTGATCAAATGTCATTTGGACAGAAACTTAGATCAACTTTATTGATCCAAAAGGGACATTTTGGACACAGGAGCTCACACATCACAATATAATATAATAAAGAGCAAAAATATAAATGGTGATAATACATTCAAAATAAGCAGCAAAAATAAGAGACAGGTGTCAAATAAGGGTAAGTACAGTTGTAGGGAGTATTATCTGTGACATAAGAGAGTTGTACAGTTGTAGGGAGTATTATCTGTGACATAAGGTGAGTTGTACAGTTGTAGGGAGTATTATCTGTGACATAAGGTGAGTTGTACAGTTGTAGGGAGTATTATCTGTGACATAAGTGAGTTGTACAGTTGTAGGGAGTATTATCTGTGACATAAGGTGAGTTGTACAGTTGTAGGGAGTATTATCTGTGACATAAGTGAGTTGTACAGTTGTAGGGAGTATTATCTGTGACATAAGGTGAGTTGTACAGTTGTAGGGAGTATTATCTGTGACATAAGGTGAGTTGTACAGTTGTAGGGAGTATTATCTGTGACATAAGTGAGTTGTACAGTTGTAGGGAGTATTATCTGTGACATAAGGGTGAGTTGTTGTACAGTTGATGGTCCACGGTATTATTGTGACACCTCTGACGATACGATATCACGATATTCCGGTGATTTCTCCATCCTTAGTCGTTTGTCTTTAATCGGCGGCTTCCTGGAGTCACTGAGGCAGCTCCGCTCGCTCTAATCCGCCTGTGCGCGCTCCCACACGGGCTGCAGGAGCGCGGTGTCTCCGTCTCTCTCCCGTTAAACCCTCGCTTACAGGGACCACAGCAGGACCAGTCCTCCACAGCATGTCCCCCCCGAGCCTCTCCGGACCCGAGCCGCGGCCGTGTGACTGATCCTGCGGGGGAAGGAGCGGAGGAAACCCGGAGATTCTATGAGATTCAGGTGAGGAGAGCGCGTAGCATCAAGCTAGCTCCGACCCTCCGTGCGCGCCGGGGCATTTCAGCTTAAAGGCGCGGGAGTAACGCGGTATTTTTTTGCGTTAACTGGATTCTCTTTGGGATTGACATGGAATATGACGTTTTGTTTTACGATGCTGCGTTTCCAATCAACAAAAATACGATCGAACCGCGCGTAAAATTGCAGTATTTTGAAGCAGTACAGTGGTGAGGAGGAGATACTGTATGTTCCTGATGTATCAGAGCCCTGAGCTGGTAAAAATGCCACATGTGAATAGATTAGATAGTACATAGGATGAGCAGACGTCCCTATTTACCAGGGACAGTCCCAGTTTTGAGCCCTGTGTCCCCTGTCCCAGCAGATTTATACAAAACCACTGATTTGTCCCTGATTTATATAAGAAATGTCCCTATTTTTGATCAATCTGATCCCTGCCAACACTAAAAAGAGCCACACATTGTCATTTGTTTTGGTAAAATACAGAAACGCTGGTTAAAAGACAAAAACGCAAAGAGAATGTGGCTGTACTCACTAACATTAGTCGTAAATGGGCCGAGTGCAGAACATTTTTCCTTAATTACTTGTTACACAGTTTTATTATTACCAACCACCACAAACCAGGGACCAGGTTTTTATTTTGAAAATCTGGTGACCCTAATAGTACAGTATATGGAAAGAACCTGCTCAAGAATTTTCACATTTACAGAAATTAGGGTAACGTATAAAGTGACCAGACGTCCCTGTTTAACCGGGACAGTCCCAGTTTTGAGCCCTGTGTCCCCTGTCCCAGCAGATTTATACAAAACCACTGATTTGTCCCAGTTTGACCAATTTGATCCCTGCCAACAGTAAAGAAAGGTCGTTTGTTTTGGTAAAACACAGAAAAGCTGCTTAAAAATGACCAAAACACAAAGAAAACAAGAAAATGTGACTGTACTGACTCACATGTTGGTCATGAATGGGCTGAGTGCAGAACAGATCTCCTTAATTACGCACTCGTTTGACAATTTTATTATTCGCGATCAGCCAATCAAACCGAGAGTGTTTGATTCAGATTTTCAGAATTAAAAAACTGGGGACACAGGATGGTTGGTATTTAAATAAAATTGTGAAAAGAGTGTGTAACGTTGTCAGTCAGTCATAATCTGAGGGACTCTTGTTACATTTCTTTTTGTCTTAAGATCATTTTCAAGCACAGTTTCTAATATTTTAGTGAAACAAATGACAATATATTCCATTCATTACTGTCAGCAGGGATCATATTGGTCCAAAATTGGGACAGCTAAGACATTTCTTGTATAAAGCTGGAACAAATCAGTGGTTTTGTATAAATCTGCTGGGACAGGGGACACAGGGCTCAAAACTGGGCCTGTCCCGGGTAAACAGGGACGTCTGATCACTGCTGTGCCCAGTCTACGGTATTTTCTGATCTACTGTATGTTATAATGTTGTTTTCCCATCACAAACATATCCAGAGTTGTGTTTTGTTTCATTCACTTATGTTTAACACACAAATCCTGCAGATTTAGGCTCAGCTCTGTGATATGGTCATAGAGCTCCACTGTGTTTTAAAACTACTAGACACATTTTCAAGAATCATTTGGATCAGGAGTCTCCAACCTTTTTTCTTCCTTTACAAAACTAAAATGCCAGAGAGATACTCGTTTTAGCGGTCGCAAGAAATAGAGTAAATTATAAGAGCCACGGCCTTAGATCGGATCAGTTAGAGGTCGAGATATAACAATAACGTAAATCTGGTGATATCGTATCGTCAAAGGTCTCACAATAATATCGTGGACCATCACAATATATCGAATCCCAAGTGTCTTTGCTTAAATGAACAGTTCTGATGCAGAAATAGCTAAAAAAAACAGAGGGAACTACATAGACCATGATCCTTTGCTCCGTTTCAGTGCAGACGACATGAAGAAATAACTGTTCTAAGCACTTTTACATCTTCATTCTTTGGATTAAGTCTGTGAAGCATTTTTAGAGGAAAAAGGAGCAGATTCACAGTTTTATATTGTAATAAATCTGGTCCAGTGAGATGTTTATGGTGAAAATATCGAACAGAGAGATTTGGATTTCGTTCCATCCCTAATGACAATAAATGTTGCACCAAATGACTGAAGCATTTTAGAGTCAGTCTGTTATTCTGTAGAATATCGTAATATCGTGAACTTTCCCACGATATCACAATAAATATCGTCCCGTGAGGCTCAGACTGGGACAATATCGTATCGTGAGACTTGGATATCGTTACACTCTTAGTTAGAGGCCTATAAAATACACCATTATCCATTTATTAGTACAGAAAATAAAGTTAGGCATGAACATGATACATTTACAGTTTTAATAGTCATTCTGTTCATCAAATTGTAAATAATTTGATGAATAGAATAGAATATATAATAATTCAGAGCTACTGGTGACTCCTGAGCTAACCCTAACCCTAACCCTAACCCCTGATGTGGATGATTTCAGTCCTGGAATTACCACTCTCTACTAAACTGAAACTAAAAAGGAGCTGTTAACTTGAAAACTACCACTACATGACATCACAAGGTGCAACAGGGCATTTTGAGCTTTGGAGATATAGACAGACTAGTAATAAAGAGTTACTCAAACATGTGTGAAAGAAACAAAACAGATCCAGGTCTGTTTTTGAGGAGGTGACAGCAGTTTCCGTGTACACTGATGTACACTGTATGTGCAAATGAGCAGTTCCTCAGTGTAAAGCTGATATAAAATGTGATCTTATTGCTTAAACGTGCGGCCGTAAATAGCTGCTTTTCTCCATTATTAGTGATGAATGTGTTCAGAAAGACAGATGTGATGGTGGCCTTATGTGTTGTGTTGTTGGTGAAGCTTGTGGACTGCAGGAACTTGAAGAAACGCTCTGAAATAATCGAAAATAAGATGAACATGTGACGCTATCTGTCCAGCCCAAACTCCAGGAGAGAAGATAATGGACACAGGTTCTCCCTGTACATCTTCATGTGAATAAATTAAACCAGAGCAACATCAGAGCTCAATATGACTTAGAGCTTAAAAACAGAATCTAAATATATTAATAGAGGGAAGTAAAGGTAAAATAATAACAAAGGGACACTGAAAACATGAGATTACAATAGACGACTGACCTCTTCCTAACTAAGGATTTACAAAGGGAAGTGGCACCGGTCAGACCCCGAATTTATCCCAAAACGAAGGTCACACGAAGAAGAAACAAAAACACGGAAGACGTAATCAACAAAAGTACCAGTTTCAATTAGTGTAATTATATAGTTGTGTGGTGTATATGAACCGGTTACACGTACAGTTCTGATGCACTGAGGGCAAACTGGGAGTAACACAAGGGCAAGAAATACTGAAGCCAAATCCAGACGACATTTTCAATAGATAATATCCAAAAAATACACAATACTAAAATTTCAAACTTGATTTCGATATTTAGGAATTCACTCAATATTCGACACTGATTACGACAGATAAAAAAATGCTCCCTTTTTAGTAACAGATAACAACACATACAGTATATATTACTTTATCCGTTCTGATAAAAGTCAAATGTATACTAAAACTGTTCACGAAAGGAAAAATTTGGTTTATTTTGGTATATTTTGAGTATAATCACCATAATCACCATAAATACTCTATGCACTGCTCAATATGAGCTGGAACGATGTATTTTGGTGCTCAGTATTTATCCTGTTTACAATTTCTTTGCAGTAGTCGGGAAAGTTTTTGTCATTTTTGAGTAATAAGGTTCATTTTGGGCTGTAGAGAGTAGAATAACTAACTTTTATGGCCAAGTATTGGTTTATTTTGCTATTTATTTGTTACTGCTTTAAGCCTTTTAATGATGCAGTAGATTCATATGCTTCATGGCCCACGGGCCTGGACATCTATAGCCTGTCCGTCCATGGGAGTGGATCTCTCCTTCACTGTAGTTCTCCCCGAGGTTTCTTCTTTTTCCCAGGACCCTGGGTTTTTTGGAGTTTTTCCTTGCTGAGAAGGAGGGTCTAAGGACAGGGGATGACTGGACCATGTTTCATTTGCTGCTTTACATGAATGTTGTTTATTCCTGTTCTGATATGTCTGTGTGTATGTTTTACTCATCCAAATCTTGGAACGCCCTTAGAGGCAACTGTTGTTGTGATTTTGGGCGCTACAAAAATAAATTGAATTGAATTCAGGATTCAAGATTCAAGATACATTTTAGGATCTATACTTTACTTAGGTGCACTTTTAAGTCAATACTTTTTAACTTTACTTTATTACATTTGAGAGTAGGTGTCTGTACTTTCTACTCCACCATGTTTTTGAACAGGACTGAAGTACTTTTTATTATAGTTTAAGGTCTGATGAAACGGTCAGGGGTTTATTTTTTAACACATTTGTAGTCTGACCAAACCAAAATGTACAAATAAAATAGCTAGAAAAATGTATATTGATTCAGTTTCAGCACAAAAGCTTTATTAAACCTCTAAATCTGTGCAAAATACTTTTACTTTTTACTCTTTAAGTACATTTTTGTATGTGTTTTTGCCCCAGTATCTGTATTTTTATGCAAATAACAAAACTGGGTACTTATATATCGATATATGGTGTAACTGTGCCAGGCCTAAGCTTATCAAAATGAATAAGCACATGTAGCTGAGGCAGGTTGTGCAGGTTGGTTTGCCCCAGTGGAAACATGTGGGGCCGTGTGGTCGGCTTCAAAGACTATTGTGCACAATGGCGAGTTATTTCTGGAGGAACCAAGCCGAGAACACTCTGTCTCTCTCAGGTCTAAGCACGGCTCCTCTGACCCACTTACACTTGCTCTAATGGGGATGTATGTGAGCACAGGCTGCAGTGTGGTGGATGTAAAGTCCACACTAAAGTCAACACTCAAGCGCCCCGTGCATTCAAGGCTGGACAGAAGTGTGCTGGCGGTGAATGAGTGGTTTAATGGATGTTTTCATAGGAAATATTACACCAGAAAACACTAAATGATCAACTGTATGCTGCTGTTACTTCAGTGTTTGTTATTACTAAAGGTGAAGCCTCTGACAGAGCAGTGCCTCCTGTTAGCGTCACATCCCAGGCCATGTTGACACCAGCTGCAAAGTATGAATTAGTGCAAACATTACAGCGTCTGACGTTTACAACGAGCAAAAAACAGTTCCCATGTTTTCTCTAACTTTGTGCAGCAAGACGGACTCATGATATTTGTGAGTTCACAAAGTCGTGAGAATTCACCTTGGCCCAGTGCTGGTGCTGACGGGTGGTGCTGGTGCTGACGGGTGGTGCTGGTGCTGACGGGTGGTGCTGGTGCTGACGGGTGGTGCTGACGGGTGGTGCTGGTGCTGACGGGTGGTGCTGGTGCTGACGGGTGGTGCTGGTGCTGACGGGTGGTGAGCGACCCGTCATATTAAGGTCTGTGTGGAAGGTGAAGCTCCCAAATAACCAAAGCAAACATGGCGACGGCGACAGACATCAGCCTAATTTAGTGTCAGTACAGACTTTAGTCTGTGAGAACATGCAGACATCAGCCTAATTTAGTGTCAGTACAGACTCTTTGGTCTGTGAGAACATGCAGACATCAGCCTAATCTAGTGTCAGTACAGACTTTAGTCTGTGAGAACATGCAGAAGGTCAGAGCTTTGTGCATCTGTGGACACGTCTGTGCTTTTCTCTCAACTGGACACAGCAAAACTTTGAGTTTTCGGCTTGTTTTGCTGTTGTGACACTTCTGTTCTGTTCTGTTTTTCTATTCTATTTGATTTATTTTTTTAAAGGGGACCATGTACAATTAAATCATAAATGTTTGGTACAATGTTAGATGCATTGTACCAGAGTTAGCTTAAAGCTAATGTACATCTGCAGTCCCCTGGCAGGAAAACAACCCACTTTAACAGCTCAGCACTTTCAACCCATCAGATTCACAGAGTCGTCATTAGGGAAGCAACAATACAGTTTTCTTACTATTCGAGATATTTCTTTGATACACGGGCCACGATATGGATTCGATATGTTTTAAGAATACATTACAGTACAACTACTGTAAACTTGTAGTTTATGTGAAGTGTTTTAGTTCATTTGGTTCAGTGATTTACAGTATTTTTATTCAGTGAAAGGAAGAACAGTGCTGTCTCAGGCTTTCAGACACTTTCAGACTCAAACTTATTAGAGTCTAAGAAAAAGACTGAGGATAGTGTGAGTTGTGTCGTGGGTGCGTATACGAGCGCATTTGTAAAGTATTTAAAGTTAATATATCAATATAAAAGAAAAAATGAGTGAAAGATAAAACCCTCTGTTAGGATATTTCAGCTGTGAGTCCTAAGGAGCCGTTATGTAACTGATTCTCTTTCCGACCAAAATAAATAACACGGCGCATGGAGGGACATGTGCATATGGACCAAGCACGTGGATTATATCGTGTCACCAGTATCAAAGACTCAGTATCGAATATCAGTGCCTCCGTAGTCGTCATGATGCTCTGCTCTTACTTTCAGCAGTGGATAATGTGTAGAAGTGAGTTCAGATGTGAGTCAGGTTCTGTTTTCTCATGTTGAAGCGTAGGAGCCGTTTTGTGAACAGGTTGTCTGTGGTCGAGGAGCTGGGGGGGGGTGGTGGTTTTGTTTACCACATGTTAGCCTGACAGAGCTTTTCTGTGTTAGTCACTGTATTAAATGACTCATCTTCTCAGGTGACGAACTCTGTGGAAGATTCACTGTTTTTGAAAGAAATCCCCCACACTTATGATGCTGAACTTTATCATTTATTTAATCTTGTTCTTTAAAGTCTTTTCAACGGCCCACAGTCATGACTTTTGGGCTGAAGTCATTGATCCTGGCAGAGAAGACGCTGAGACGTTGTCAGATTTTGTTTCACTCATTACAGAGATATGAACCTTGAAAAACAGCAAAGTCCACCCTGTAATTCTGATCTGTTCCGCAGCGTAAGATTGTCCAAAAACTGAAATGGATTTAAATAACACATTTTCAGGAGCCTCCAGTCACTCCAAATACAACTTCAAGAGGGCAAATGAAAAGGGAAAAGCCTAAAACATACTTAAAGCTCAGAAGAATTGATTTGGCAGAATAGGGCTGCTTTAAAACAAAACTCTGATTCTATTTCTAACAGAGCTTCAGACAGAGCAGTGCCTACAGTTTAATCCTACAGTGGATTAAACAGGTGATATGCTCAGAGGTGCTGGATTTGCCTTTTCGCACAGTGGCTCAGTGTGAAGAGAAAGACAGAGAAAGACAGAGAAAGACAGAGAAAGACAGAGTGCAGCCTCGACAACAACAACCTGAGCGACTAACGGCTCTAATGAGATTTAGGCTTATTGGATTGGACGAGGAAGAGGAGGAGGAGGAAGAGGGGGTCTTATGACACTACTGAATCCCTCAGCACAAATTTAACCTGAGGGAGATACCGATGTTACAGGTGTACCGTATTTTCGGACTATAAGTCGCACCAGCCAAAAAATGCATAATGAAGAAGAAAAAAACATGTATAAGTCGCACTTTTTTGGGGAAATTTATTTTATAAAATCAGAGACCAAGAACTGACATTTCATCTTGAAAGGCGAGTTATTGAAGTAATAAGTATAGTAATAAAAACAGCCCAATAGAGAATAATCCGTGCATCATTCGTTCATTCATTTTTCAATATACCAAAATGAAAAGAGGGATAACGATTTGTTTTTTTCATTTTTGATTCATATACATGATTCATATATTTGGTCTATGGGTTGTCAGTTTAATATATAAGTCGCTCCCAAACCCTGAAAAACTTATAGTCGACTTATAGCCTGAAAAACAGTATCACACACAAAATATATTTTATTGTGAAAGGATAAACCAGGAAGTGGACGGATGTTACAGTATGTTATGAATTCTGCTCACTTGATTATTCCGTCTCTTTTCTTGAACTTCTACAGACTAACCTAAAGTTTTACTGCGCAACTTTTCAGCTGTTGTTCTTGTCTTTGTCTAACCCAGAGGTCGGCGCCTTAAACACTCAAAGAGCCGTTTGTAGCGTCACCGAAAAAAACAACACCCGCGGAGCCACAGAAATGAGGATCACACTGCATATGATTTTTTTACCTGCAGCTCTGTATAAAAGACTATAGTGTGTTTGAAATCAATGAAAATACAACAGAAATAATCCACTGAGTCGTGTCCTTTAGTCTGACAGAAGCTGAAGCATCAGCACTGAGCTGTTTTCAGACAGTTTAAGTTTAATTTCTCTAAAACAGAAACAAATGTGCCAAAGCTGCATTAAACACATTATTACTAAATGTCTATTTGAGTTCTGCTCAGGAAATAAAAATCCAACATTAAATTATCCTCCTGGAACCAACCTGTGTCCATCATCATTTTATCTCCTGTTCTGGAGCGAATGAATCTGCCCACGGAGCAGAAACCTTCTGTTCTTCAGAAACTTTCTTTTTGTAGCAGACACCTCCTGCAAATTCTGTTCTTGTTTGGATTTAGACCTGGTTTAGACCTGGTTTAGTCCTGGTTTAGACTTGGTTTAGACCTGGTTTAGACCTGGTTTAGACTTGGTTTTAGATCTGGTTTAGACCTCATTTTAGTCCTGGTTTAGACCTGGTTTAGATCTGGTTTAGTCCTGGTTTAGACCTGGTTAAGTCCTGGTTTAGACTTGGTTTAGACCTGGTTTAGACCTGGTTTAGACCTGGTTAAGTCCTGGTTTAGTCCTGGTTTAGACCTGGTTTAGACCTGGTTTAGACTTGGTTTTAGATCTGGTTTAGACCTGGTTTAGACCTGTCTTAGTCCTGGTTTTAGATCTGGTTTAGATCTGGTTTTAGACCTGGTTTAGACCTGGTTTAGACTTGGTTTTAGATCTGGTTTAGACCTGGTTTAGACCTGTCTTAGTCCTGGTTTTAGATCTGGTTTAGATCTGGTTTAGACCTGGTTTAGACCTGGTTTAGTCCTGGTGTAGTCCTGGTGTAGTCCTGGTTTAGACTTGGTTTAGACCTGGTTTAGTCCTGGTTTAGTCCTGGTTTAGTCCTGGTTTAGACTTGGTTTAGACCTGGTTTAGACTTGGTTTTAGATCTGGTTTAGACCTGGTTTAGACCTGTCTTAGTCCTGGTTTTAGATCTGGTTTAGATCTGGTTTTAGACCTGGTTTAGACCTGGTTTAGACCTGTCTTAGTCCTGGTTTTAGTTCTGGTTTAGAGGAGCCCAGGAGGAGGTGCGTTGGCTTTAAAGACGTTTTATTTGAATGTTACAGGACCATTGTCTATAAATTTAGAATTACATTTAAAAACGAACTAAAATAAAAATACAATGTGATGAAATACTCATTATTTATTTTCCAAAGTCACAGGAGCCACAACAGAAGGAGGAAAGAGCCTCCGGAGCCTCCGGAGCCGCGGGGCCCCTGGTACAGACTGTGGTATTAGAGTATCTGTTGCAGAAGTTTTCAGCTTGCCCACGAAAGGGTGGAGGTAAAAGGAGCTTAACCAGGAGAAGTTTATTTACCATCATTAACATGAGAGGGGATGTGAAAAGTCAACATATGATTTTAAAAAGTGAACATAGTCTGATCTTTGAGTGTTCAAGCCTCTTGACTCCCAAATGAGGAGGTTTATAAAGCGAGTGTGAGGAGACAGTGAAGGCCAGACCAGACTGCAGGGAGGTGAGGTCCTTCACATTTCCAGTTAAATGTGACGTGTGTCTGATCTCCAGTGTGAACTTTAAACGCCCCAAAAGTGTCCCACATGTGGAGGACACGACGACGTCGCAGCAGCAGCTCAGTGTTTACAGAAGTCGCCTGAACATGGAGCTGCATGAGCACCTGGAGAGTTTAAAGTTGCTGTCGTAGCACTCTCGCGGGAGGTAACACGTCTTTGGCCTATTTCAGTAACAAATGTGCCGGCGTTGGCTGGATTGGCTCACAGCAGGAGCTCGTTACAGCACAAGAGCCAAACTCTCTTGTTGATGATGTGTAGGTCGGCTGTAGGTGGGATGAATGCTCCTGGCCGTTCAGACTGAAGTCGCACTGCAAAAGATCGGATATGTGTCAGGTTTAGGAGCACAGATCCAAGTGGCCTGGGTCACATTTGAAAAAAATCACATCTGTGTTGCTCAGACGTCATTAAAAGATCAGATACAGGCGGCAAAGGGGCGAAAAAATCAGATTTGGGTCATTTCAGGTGCAGTCTGAACTAGGGACGGGCATTCGATTAAATTATCTTAATCAATCGTCGGGAAAATTAACGATAAATTTTCGATTAATCATTAACATATATTAAAATGATCATCACAATTATCACTTACTAATCTGCATAAATAAACTCAACTTTACAACATATAAACCATAAGGACTATAGAGCCTCATCAGTGTGAGATCAGAATGTGTTTAATGCAGCTTTAAACACTTGTTTACGTCTTACAGAAACTAAACTTAAAACCTCATGACTCATTTGCATAAACTGTAAGAGCTGAAAAAAGCAGCTCTTTCCTTGTGCTGCTGCTTCAGTTTCTGTGGGACTAAAGGACTGGACTCAGTGAATATGAGTGTTCTGTGACTCAGTGAATATGAGTGTTCTCTCTGTGACTCAGTGAATATGAGTGTTCTCTCTGTGACAGAGGATGTTCTGCTGATGCTGAGTCTGTTCTGTGCGTATGTCGCGTTGCAGATGCTGCGTAAACATGTGAAACCGGGACACTCAAAAACCCGATCATACCCGGGACACTGATGTGCAGGGAAACGCACTCTGAGGAATATAGGGATCTCCAAGGAGCCAGAGCCGAGACGTGGGACTGTGAGGCTCCAGAGTTTGTGCTCAGACCTCGACTCCTCAGGCTACGTTACACAGACACCGACATTCAGTTTGGCCATTAACATGAACCTGATCCACCAAACTCTGAAGGAGCAAATATCGATTAATCGACAGCCCATCCCTAGTCTGAACATAGCCTTATGTCAGCATTTAGTGAGACTCTGAAGGCCAGTGGACCATGCCCCAGTTTAGATCATGGTAGTGGCCAGTGCTGTGCCACGGGAAGATAATAGTGTTCCTATAACTTCTGTGAGTCAGTTTTAAACTGAGATGTACATGGTCGTGGAGGATAATTTACTTAAATTCTCTTACACTGTCTGTTATCTGCTTAGAATGAAACACGTCGTCGTCTCTCCGCAGACATGACCTGTAACTTGGCCTTGTTGCATCACCTGCTTGTCGTAAACGGTAAAGCAGTGACATCTTTATGGAGACAAGCAGGTGATTTCCTCCGCCTGGAAAGTGAAGCACGGCACATTTAAATTAGAAATACATATAGACATGCAGGTTGTAGTGGTCAGACTAAAACGTCAAACTCATGATCATTTTAAAAGCTTTTTCTGGACATTATTGTCATTTTCAACTCTAAATAGTTTTTTCCTCATGTTACATTTGATCTCATATTAGCTCTGGCAGAACTATCCTGGAAAGGTCATGTTGTGTCCTGTTTGTGATTTTTCTTTTTTTTAGTATTGATTCTTGCTCAAATGAGTATTAGCTTCGATGTTAGTGTTAGTATGAAGTAGCATGTGTTTATTTTGTTTTATAACCCAGCTCCTGATGAGGCGTTTAACATTTAACAGGTTTCAGTTCTTTATGCAACTGAAACCAGGAACTGTTCCCTGTTTTTGTGAAGACTCCATCTTCACTGGAAAATAATCTGTGTTTCAATAACTGTACAATCGCTGTACTGTGACTCAAATCTACCTTCACCTACTTGTTTCTATGGATATGTCAGTGCTCTGCCGGGAATGTTCCACAGTGTGACATTAAACAACTCTACGTTACAGCTTTTTCACTTACAGCTGATTTTATAGCTCCAAAATGCAGAGAAAGCGGGCATTCTCCACAGATCTGACCTGTAACTCGGGCTGGTTTGGTCTCCATGAAGATAGAACGGTTTAAAGCCGTACTGTGAAACATTCCAGCCAAAGCAATAACTTCTCCATGGAGAAAACCATTGGACTGATGCTCCACCAGAAAAGTTACATGATGTGAACAGCTGGATACGGATCTCGTTTTTTAAAAGAACCAAATTTGTTTCTTTCCCGTTTTTATGCATTTTTACACCGATGACACAAGAATCAGCTCAGGAGAGGAGCAGGCAACACCCGCGAGACCTTTGATCATCATAGGGGTGGGCGATATCTCGATATTTAAAATATATCGAGATATTTTTGAAACTCGATATGAATTCTGACATATCGATATATCGCTATAATGCTTATGTTTACTTTCGCCTTCTCTGTGCCGCGCTCGCCTCCGCCTCCTGCTTTTGTCCCCTGAGCTCCTCCGCGGAGCCCGGAGCTGGCCACGGACTAAACCAGGACTAGAACTAAACCAGGACTAAACGCGGCCGCAAAGCCCGGGGCTCGGCCGCGGACTAAACCAGGACTAGGACCAGGGCTCTGCAGTGCGCCCATTTCACTCGCATTTGCGAGCAAATATTTCGTCGTGCGAACGTGGAAAACCAAACAGGCGCATCTGTGCGAGTGTTTCTGCAGCTACAATAAGGAGCTGCGCACAGACACAACGTGACGAGTTAAACTTTCTAAATGCACGTTTCCCAGCGCGAGCGCAACCACATGACACCTCCGACCGCGCACGAGCCCAGCACACGAGCTCCGCGTGTGTGCAGATATCACGAACAAACTCCGCTTCAAAACACACCCACGCCCCCTTAAACGAGGAGCCCCCGCAGCAGGACCCACACCTGCCCCACCACTCACAGACACCCGCGTGCCGCTGGACAAAGCGAGAGCTTTGACTTTTGTCTTGGTCTTGTCTCGGACTCGAGCGCATTTGGACTCGGTCTTGTCATGAACTCAAGGTCTGAATACTGAGTGCGGTCATTTTTCATTAATGCCGCTGCTGTTGCCAATAAACTCATCCCGGTGTGCGGGAGTGCGCGGGAGCGTGCGGGAGCGCGCGGGAGCGCGCGGGAGCGTGCGGGGCTTCTCTCTGCAGCCTGTGCCAAATGCCAAATAAATCCGTTTGTCACACTGTGCGTTTGATTTGGTAAATGTGCAGAGACTAAATACCACTTTAAAACAAGAGAATGTAACTCCAGTTTGGAATTTGAAAATAGAGGTTTAAAAATCCTACACACTTTATTCACTTTGAAGCAGTTTTGTGTCAGTGGAAGTCCTCTTAAAGAAGAGGTTCTTAAACTGTGGGTGAGGGTCCAAAAAGGGGTGTCAAGAGTGTTTAAGTGCAGAACTAAATGAATATTAATCAGATAAAATTAGTTTTTTTGTTTTTGCAGTAGTTTGTGGGGGCTGTATTTTTTCCTGTAAAGATATCGAGATATATATCGTATATCGAGATATAGCAAAATATATCGAGATATATTTTTTGGTCCATATCGCCCAGCCCTAGATCATCATAATAACAGTTAGTTTTTTTATTATTGTTACTGTAGTGCAGCGTTTTATAAAGTTTTATAAAGTTTTACAAACACACTCTCAGTTTGAACCATTTTAAACACATCTGAGCCTTGGCCGTTTCTCGCTGTAGTTTGTAGGTAAAATAAGTGTGTTCCCACATTGGCTTCGGTCGTATAATTAAGTATAAAACGAATCAGATCCCTCGAAGGAGCCAAAAGTCCCATCACTTGTATCCAGGTTTCAACAGTGGAGCTTCTATCAGCCCACTTATGATCATTTGGCTGGAAAAAAACACCAAAACCATGATGCAGGCCCTCCCCCTCCCCAGAGCTCTGATGGCTTTACATACGAGTCTTTGTCACTGAAATAAAGACTATTATTTAAAGATGCACCGATACTAGTCCTGGTATTGAATGTCAGTGCTGATACTGAACATTTTACTGGATGTAACAAGACTATTTACAGGTGGATTTTGGCCCAGAACATCTCAGAATGTTTGAACTTATATTCTTCAGTAGTTATTTGAAGAATAAATAACAGTTGCAGAGCACTATTGGATCTCTAGTGCAATAAGTTAGCTGTGTTTTGAGGAAATAAGTGTAATTTTCCATCCCTCACTGCTATAGGTTAATATTGGTTATTGATATCGGTATCAAAAAGAACTGGATCGGTGCATCCCTTCTATTTTTAGGGGAAAAAATGTGTAATGATCTTACTTTACATGATGTGACGGAGCAGGTCCGTCCCTGAGAGCGCGGTCCCCGGGGGAAAACGTGGGAAGACGCGTGCTCACCTGTTTCCTTGTTTGCTGGGCTCCGCGCTGCGGGCGCGCAGTGGACTTCGCTTTTGCGTGTTCTCGGCCGCGGCTGGGGGTGCGCACTTGGAGGCGCCTCTGTCCTTCAGAGACCCGCGGTGGTCGACTGTTACTTGCCCTCGCGCTGCCGCTGCTGTCGCGTCCCGGTGCGCACTGGCAAACCCGGACACATCCACGTCAGGAGCTTAAATCCTCCCGTTGTGCGCGCTCCGGGGTCATGTGAGCCACAGGTGACTGGCCTGGACAATTAACTGGGTTTTATTTGTGTTTAACCCGTTTTCGGGCATTTATGGATGTGAGATCAAAGCAATTCTCTGTGTAACTGTTGGCCCCAGTAATATACATCATTTAGTTGTAGAAATGATTTAATTAAGTTTTTAGAGGGGAGTTACGTAAGGTGGGAGGGGCGAGGGGTGTATAAAGGTGCGCCCTGCCGCTCAGCACGTGTGTCAGTCTAGTCTCTACTCTCGTCGTGTCTTGTCGTGTCCTGGCTACAATGAAGGTCGTGTTTCACTGGAAAAGCGAGGGAGTGAGCGAGCAAATGACTGAGAGACTAAGAGAGAGTGGAGCGAGCGCTAAACGAGAGACTTGAAGGAGAAGTCGACCTTTTTGCCTGCCCTGTAAATAGACCTTTTTTTCCCCACTGTTTCACTGTAAATATTTCCTGCACACATTTTTGCGCCTGTTTTTCCTGTTCTGCACTGTGGAATAAAACATCCTAAACGAGCATCCCGACTCAGCCTGAGTGTTTTGAAGAGGACCCCGTGACACATGGATAATGTGAAGACAGTGTTTCTGAATCGTTGCAGTTCTTTTAAAGCTGCTATAGGATCATTTAAGATGTGGCAACACTGATAAAATAACTGAATAACCAATATCCATCTGAGGCCAATAATAGCACTTTTTTGCTTTATTAATTAGATAACATTTGGAAGCTACTGTTCATCAGCAAGAAACACTGACAATTGTAAAACCAGCCTTTATACAGTGTTTAATTAACAGGGAAAAAGGTCACTTTAGTTACCTGAATAACCAAACAGATAAAAGAATCAAACCTTATTGGTCTCAGTGAGGAGTTTATATCCTCTCTCCTCTGTGGGTGGGACTTCCTCACTCATTTCCTGCAGAATCGAGGAGAAGGAAGCGAGGAAAGAGAAATGAGACTCGGCCAGAGTCATTTTAGGCTTAAACCAACTGGATATCAGCAACGAAACTGGAGAATCAGAAAGTTGTGGACACAATCTTACAATTACCCGTAAGGAGGGATAGAACAGAGCCCGGGAAAGATCACTAGATTGCTCAAACATGCATGAATGACATCTAAAACCTCTTCTGGCGTGTTTTTGATAAGAGAACAGTGCTATAACACTGTAGACGTGGGATGGGCGAATAGGTATGAATTTTGTTGCATATTAGGAAAAGTAATTGATTTACAGACAAAACCGAAATAAAAACACCAGGATCATGTAGAGCGTTAATACATTTTATTTCATTTTAAGACCAAAATGACTAGGCCCCTGAGGTTTTGAGTGGCTGTGTCCCTCTCAGAGCTGTGGGCTCAGTGACACGAGGAGCTCACAGCGGAAACTGTAAAGTACTGAGACACAAAACATCTCTTGGACAATCAACTTTCACTGCACAAGGCACCAAAACATGGAACACTTTACCTGCAGGGCTGAAAGGAGAGTCAAACTGGGTCCTTTTTAAACACAAACTTAAAGAGTTTTTATTGAGACATGTGAACATTAATGTTCTACCTGACCTGATGTTGTTGTATTTGAGATAGAGTTGGGCGGTATCCAAATTTTGATACCGTTAAACCGTCTCCACATTTTCCCGGGGTATACGGTATTACCGTTGCTAAGGCTAAAAAAACATAAAAATAAAAAAACACTTCGTAGCACTAAGGTGGAGTCCACTGGCCAAATGGCAGCTTGCACTTATACTGTTTAGAAACAGAAAAGCATTACATAGGCCTAATGATACTGAAAACATAACAAAACATGTAAAAAATTAGTAACTTTTATTAACAAATGTTTAAAAAGTGCAAATACAGCAGCCAACCGACAGAACGAAATAACAAATTGTCTATGGGCTAAAGCCCACTTCCACTACAGTCATCTATAGGCTACATCAATTAAATTAAAACACAGCCCTATAGAATCCAGCACTCACAGGCTTATCAAATAACAAAAATTAGATTAAATAACAAAGGCAGTAACAAACCAACAAGAATCAAATAAATAAAATACTTGATCTTATCAAATAAGAAAATCTGAACAATAAACAGGCTAACAAGACATAACCGAAAATGTGCATATGAGAACGCAGCGGAAATGCTCGTTTGTATATTTTTAAAACATATTAACATGAATCAAATAAATTAAAAGTACAACTATACAACATTTCGAACCGTTTTTGTACGTCAGAAAAAGCCACTCCTTATTGAAAATAAAATGATTAAGCTATTGAATGTTTTTCGCCAGAAAAACCAGCATGTTCACTTTTTCCGGCTTGAGTAGGGCACGTTGTGGGTTGACAACTTTGCCCACGGTGCTGAAGACCTGTTCCGATGGAGAGCCGACCGGAGCTGCCTGGCTCTCCCTTGTCATTTGGCCGAAATCCGAAATGCTGCCAAATTGCAGACGTTGTGTAATTCTTTGGGACCAACTCAGCGCGGCTTGTCATGTTGTCTTGTCCTTTTCCTTCTCCTTCCGGAGCGGTAATGTCACGTGACTACGCAACATCCAGGAACTTAAGAGCAACATTACACTATAACATAGTCATATTCGTTTTAAACTGTAATAGTATTAAATTAACAAACACAACCACACAGACATAAGTGTTGAAAAAACACTCTTTATTTAGGCATTAAATCAATTATAGTTAATATTATATTAGGGCAAGATTTTTTTTAATGACGGTAATGAATCTGATACCGTGGCTATTTTTAGATACCGCGGGATACCTTATTACCGTATTACCGCCCAACCCTAATTTGAGATGTTTTATTGTGTATTTGTGCTGTTGATTGTGTCTGGTCACTGTTGTCTGTGTTTTGTGTAAAAGCCGAACTAGGGACAGGCATTGAGAATTAGCCTTGGCTAAAATGTTGTAGTGTGTGACATGATTCATGAAACATACTTGTCCCTATCAAATAAATGAATAAATAAAATGATGAGAGACGTGTGATAAGTTTTCAACATGTTCTAATTAGGTCTGGTTTAGGGATCCTGCATCTTCCATACAGTTGGTTTAATGCTGTGTTTCTGAGCCTCCCCATTATGTGCTGGATCACAAAGCTGCCATTGAATTCAGTCTGTGACGTTGACTTCCTGGTTGGATCAGAGCCGGGGATTCGTCTAACGCAGATTTAAGGTGGAAATGTCTCGTCTTTATCCTGCGATCCTTAGAAGAGGACGCAGCTCGGACCAGGAAGCGCGTGTTGTTTTGCTCAGGTCAGCGGCTCGTGCAGCTTCTGGCCAATTAGAGATAATCGTGTGGAAAGTGCCGACAGGAGCGCATTTCCATCTGCACCTGTAATTATGGCAGGGCAGGTGGGAGCGGCGGCCGAGTCCCCAGAGGAGCCAGAGTTTGGGACTTACCACCGCAATATGGCTCATGGCAATGTTTGTGTTATCAGAAGGGCTGCACAATATGAGGAAAAGACTTTTAATCATGTGTTTGTATTGCAAGAACGATCGTGTGATAATGGTGATGTTGTGTAGACTTTTTGTTCAGTTAAAAAGAAAATGCTTCATTCAAATCTTCATTTACTAGTAAAATGTTTTCAAAATAAAAACTTAACAGACACAAAACCAAGGTTAATGTGGGCCGAATTTGAAACGACTTGAAAAATATTCCTTTTTGTCATTTTTTCTTAAACCAAAAACAGTAACTGTATGTAAAATTGAGAACTTTGTGCTGTTGTGCTGTATTTTCTTGTGATATCGATTACAGTATCAGCCAGTAGTGCAGTCTTGATATTGTGGTGATGTATTGTGCAGTTCTAAGTATGGGCTGAACACACAGGGGACAGTGTCTCTCCCTCTCCATTCACATCCAGTGGAGGAACATTGTGAAAAGTGCCTCCCTCAGTGAGACGAAAGGCGCCACGGGCCAGAAATGCAAACCTTACAGTTGAACAGTGTTGTATCAATGAGCTGACAGGAGAACGGCTGTTACAAAACTGCTACTGGGATTACAGACTGTATAAAGAAGTGTTCAGCTCCAGTCAACAGGCTCTATTCACTTTACGTCACAAACCAGGAAGACGTTTGGAAACCTGCGACTTCCGGTGTAGTTCCCGACACTGGATTCGACCAACTGATAAAACCCACTAACGTAAACGTGATGGTTGGTAAAGTGAAGCCTGCAGACGTCTGTGCTGTTTGGAATCACCTGGAGTTTGTCGCCTTCGTCTCTTCTCATCACATGTGCCCAGTGCACTTGTCAGTGAAGAAATGATGAAAACTGAGGTACGGTTGGAACTGTCGATGAGCTGAACATAACCGAACACTACAGTGACGTGGAGATGAAGAAAACTGGACCGTTTTCTCATTTTTCCTAGATTTTCTCAAACTTGCTACTGCAAACAGAGCCGCCGGAAGTTGTCATCGCATGTTTCCAAACGCCTTCCTGGTTTGTGACGTAAGTGTGAATAGAGCCTATTGGAGCCAAGTCCCTTATAAGGAATATGAATTTATATAAAGACAAAATAGCGACACAAAAACACCAGGATCGTGTAGAGCGGGTTCATACCAATATTCATAATATATCAGATGTGGAGCCTGACAGCAGCTCTTACAGACAGAGGGTGACAGGAAAGGCTTCTATACTCACTTTCTATTCAGAATGCGCATTAACCATGGCCATTTAGTCTGACTTCAAGCTAATGCTTATTTTGAGGCATAATAATACGCCACGTCAACTGAAGTAATTTACATGTAAAACAATTAGTGTCACTTAAAATGTCAATAGGCCTGTGTGTGTTATTGCTCTAACGGAGAACTGCCAAATCATTCAAACAGGAAGGAATCCTCACGCCTGAAACCCAAATATACTCGTGCTCCTTTGCACCATGATCATACAGGATCAGTTATCAGAATAGAAAGTAGGGCCAATGATTTTACCCTTCAAAAATTGACATTTCCCATTTAAAAAATGTTGAATTCCGTTTCATTGTGACACAGTTGATAATTGTGTTGATGATCTGACGCTCGCACAGGCTCATCAGGTCAAGCTGCTATAATGACACAAATGAAAAGCAGACAAAAACTCTGAGATGTCATTTTATTAAACTTTGATATCAGTGGATCATTTTGACATCATAACATTCAGACATGACAAAGCAGGTGAATAAACAACAGTGACTGTTATACAAGGCACTGGTGCAACCTGAGACGCGGCGACATAACATAATGTTACTATGAGAGCAAATTAAACAAGATCTAAACAGGACATGGTCTGTTATTCTAAAGGGTGTCAGAAAGAGCACACTGTACAGAGCGCCAATAGCACCTGTTACCCCGAGGCTGCGCGCAAGAAACCCACCGATACGGACACCAAAACCGGAAAAAGACGTCTGCTACACATCAATTATCAGTTTTAAGTGCTGTGTTTTCAAATATTTGAACAAATTCAGGTCGATTTTTGTGCAAAATTAAAGATATTTATAAATTCCGCTTCACGCTGACGATTCCGCAAATCACTGGCCCTAAGAAAATTTCGACTTCGACTAATTGAGCAGTTCTTTTTCATGGCGTCAATTAAAAAAAAAAAAAAATTAGTGTTAAATATTTACTTTATCCTTGTGACATACTGCACACAAGGATAAAGTTAGTTTGTTCTATAAAACACACTTGGCAATGTTGTAGTATTACGATTCCGAGGAATATGTTTTTTTCTATCAGCGCTCAGAACTTTCTAACGGTAAAAGACAGAAACGTCCTTTTCCCCTCTGAAAGTGCAGACATAGAGGTTTCCGTACATTTCTGCGGCTTTATCCTACGTCACACTCACGCTGTGTGATGACGGGAGCAAAACGAGTGTCCAATAGGAACTTTGTTTTCCCCAAACTCATGCGCTCCGTCCATTTTGATCGAGCCAAACTTTGCCAAAGAGTGAAGTGAGTCAAGATGGTCGACTCCTCTGACTGTGTGTGTTTATAACGAGGGAAAAAGTCGCTCTAAGTGGAGTTAATTCTCACACACATGGAAAATGACACATCTTGGTGTGTGTAATGTGATGCATATTGTTAGTTGTATTTGTCGAGTCGTGTTTATGTGTATTTTATATATGGGACTATGGATAGAAATTAGCACCTGTGCTAAATCCGGCATATTTACATCAATATGTGTGATTTCATACAAATTGTATGTTCATGAATATGCATCGTTCCACCCAAATAAACAAATAAATAAAATGAAAAATAATTGTACATCCCTTTCTATTTTAATTTAAAGGTTTATTTCAGTCCAAATGAACAAATCCAAATGTAATTTCCACCCTGGAAATGCAGAAGTGCTGTGGCTCTGGCCCTGGACCTGACAGGAGCTGTTTCCAGGACTGGACCAGGAAAGTCATGGAGCCACTGCACTTTTTTTGTTTTTAGGGCAATAAGGAGATTTTTAATTTACTTACAGACTTGAGATTTTGCATTTTTGTAGCTAAGGCCCTAAATTAAGCATTTTTTATGTCCAAAAAGTTGTTTCTACATGTTTGCTGTGGGTTTTGTATAAAAGAATTTTATTTTCTGTTTTATTTTTCATCTCTATTTCTGGTCCTGTAGCTTTTCTCACAGCCTCATGACACAACTACAGCAGCAGATTGTGAAATAACAGGTTGGACTGAACAAAAGGAGGTAGAACACTTCATTAGGGGTAAAAGGGGCAGTTTTAAAAGCAAAATTAAGAAGAAAATCCAGGCGAGGAGAAATGTACTAAAATTGCCCTCAGGTCTTCAGGGGTTAAAACATTGTATAAGTCACTTTGTTGTTGCACGTGTGTGTTTGGCTCCAGCGCTGCGGTCAGCTGGGTACAATAGGTCGTCCATCTGCCGCCCTTGTGGAGGAGGAGAGGCGGTGCGGTGCTCGTGGGCGCAGACAGTGACCCTTTCCCTTTGACACACACACACGCCTGCACATACACACACACACACACACACACCTGCACATACACACACACACACACCTGCACACACACACACACACCTGCACACACACACACACACACACCTGCACATACACACACACACACACCTGCACATACACACACACACACACCTGCACACACACACACACCTGCACATACACACACACACACACCTGCACACACACACACACCTGCACATACACACACACACACCTGCACATACACACACACACACCTGCACATACACACACACACACACACACACACACACACCTGCACATACACACACACACACACACACACACACTTACACACACACACACACACACACCCTATCACATACACACACCTGCACATACACACACACACACACACACACCTGCACATACACACACACACACACACACACCTGCACATACACACATACACACACACACACCTGCACATACACACACACACACCTGCACATACACACACACACACCTGCACATACACACACACACACATACACACACACACACCTGCACACACACACACACCTGCACATACACACACACACACCTGCACATACACACACACACACACCTGCACACACACACACACATACACACACACACTCAGTTGCTGAGTTGGCACTTCGACCTCGGCGGTTGCATCAGTGCCGTGTTGACTTAACGCACAGAGTCAACTTGTTTAGGCCATTAGCTGTTTGAAAGGAGCCTCTTTAAAGCCAACCTGAGCTAAGTCAACCTGCCTTTGTCACGTGGGTACACAAACGTCCAGCCACAAACACAAAATAGCCATTCAGCTCTTTAGCTGCTGTGTCGGCTTCAAGGATAAGGGCTGGGGTAGTTTGTAGTACTTTAAACTAACAAAAACGACTGTTAGACTTATACCTGTGGCTTTTAAGGACACAGCATTGTTTGTACTGTTACTGGCCTTTAAATATTCTTGTACCTTTGCTTTGGTATTCCATGTTTTCGAACTTTAAACAGTGGCTTTTTTCAGGCAATTGACACCTTGTTTCTAGAGTAGAGTGACCAGACGTCCCTATTTACCCGGGACAGTCCCAGTTTTGAGCCCTGTGTCCCCGTCCCACCAGATTTATCCAGATTTGTCCCAGTTTTATATAAGAAATGTCCCACGTGTCCCTATTTTTGTCCAAATTGATCCCTGCTAACAGTGAAGACAGGCATAAATTGATATTTGTTTATGAAAAATACAGAAAAGCTGCTTAAAAATTACAAAAACACAAAGAAAATATGACTATACTGACTCATCAAGTGCATAACAATATTCCTTACGTACTCGTTTAACAATTTTATTATTACCATCCACCGCAAACCGAGAGTCTTCCAGTTTTTGATGTTGAAATTCTGGTCACGTGAAGCTCATGAAACCTCTGGACTTTAGCCTATGACGCCACAAAACTGGGACGTTTAAAATGATGTGTTTTTATGGGGTTTCGAAGGAGCAGACTTAACTGAGGAACTTGTAGTATCCCGAGAGTAGATGAGAATAAGAAATGGTGTTTATTGAATTGATGCAAAAAGCCATACTGCGGAATTTTTCAGACATGAGGCTGGAATTCTAACACTAATTTTTTTTTTTTTTACATCAGTACAGACCCGTAAACATACTGTGATAATGTTGTCCAGTTCAGCCCAGGTACAGTCTAGTTTCTTTCTGTGCTTATTTCTTAGGGATGGAGCCTCGTGAAGCATTTGACGCCTCAGTCGTCTCAAATGTCTCAAATGTCTCAAATGTCTCAAATGTCTCAAATGTCTCAAATGGTTCGACGTGTCTGAGGCCTCGGAGAAACACTGACCTCTGGTGGACAAATTTAACCATTGCAAACCAGCACACAACCCATGATTTGGGAACCCAAAACTCTATTTTCTGTTTTATTAGAAGTCATAAATAGTATATATTCTATTTGGAACATTTAAAAAAGAAATACAACAATTACAATGATGATTTAAAATAATATGTAAAACGCAACATAAATAGCATGCTGTAAATAAGAAAATAGGTGACCTTATTAGGTGGAAAATCAAAGTGATCCCAAACCATGGATCGCTTTTTTCCACTTGTGGATGCCATCGAAAATTAAACAAATACCAAAAGTCGCCAAAATCACCACTAACGTCACACAGTACTCCTCACTACCCGACATTTTTAAGAAATATTGATGCATCTTTACTGTAGCAGTTTAGCGCTTGTCAAACCACGGACGTGCAGTGAACCAATCGCAGAGCGGAATATTCGCTGAGCCAATGAAACGCTTCGATACTGAAGCGATGGACACGCAGAGCGAAGCAGCAGGGAGAGGGACGACACTTCTGCTGCTGCGGGACAAACTCCAAGGCAGAAAGAACGAGACGTGCTCCGGAGCTCCGCCTCATTTGCCCATCACTATTATTTCTACTGTGCTTCCATTGTAGGGAGTATTATACCTGTACTGCTGTGCTGAGCTCTGTTCCTGTGTGTTCCATACTTCCATCGTAGGGAGTATTATACCTGTACTGCTGTGCTGAGCTCTGTCCCTGTGTGTTCCATACTTCCATCGTAGGGAGTATTATACCTGTACTGCTGTGCTGAGCTCTGTTCCTGTGTGTTCCATACTTCCATCGTAGGGAGTATTATACCTGTACTGCTGTGCTGAGCTCTGTCCCTGTGTGTTCAGGGCGAGGAGTATGAGCGAGCAGGAGCACAGCACTGAGGACTCAGGCCTGGTCTCCACTCAGGACCTGCAGGAGACGCCCAAAGAGGAGGAGCCCCACCAAGGACACTTCAGGTAACACACAGACCCCTACACACACCTACACACACACCCCTACACACAGCTGCACACACACATGCACACACACCTACACACACACCCCTACACACAGCTGCACACAAACATGCACACACACCTACACACACACCCCTACACACAGCTGCACACACACATGCACACACACCTACACACACACCCCTACACACAGCTGCACACACAGCCCTGCACACACACCCCACACACAGCCCTGCACACACACCCCACACACAGCCCTGCACACACAGCCCTGCACACACAGCCCTGCACACACAGCCTCGACTCCTCACGCTACGTTACACAGACATCGACATTCAGTTTGTCCATTAAAATGAACCTGATCGATGAAATTCTTAATGAATAATTATCAATGAATTCAATTTCATTTCTATAGCCCAGAATCACCGGAAGAGTTGCCCCAAAGGGCTTCACAGTGAATAAACATGGAAACATAATCTGACACAGACATCAGCAAACACATTGTCCTATTCTCAGTCTCTCATGATTAGTCAACTACACTGTGTCCCAAAAGTTCATGCACCACAGAAAAAGTCAACTCAGATTGTGAATATTCAACAAAATATTTTTTTTAAAGCCAGTGTATCCCCCCTGCATCTGAATTACTGCCCTCAGCCCGTCGGGCACAGACTGCACTAAGTTCTTTAGAACAGAAGGCTCAGTGTTGCCTCACTCCCACAGCCCTCGCACTGAGCTGCTTCATGGAGGGAGGGTGTGGGCTGTGGAAGACCCGACTGTACAGGACACCCCAGCACTTCTCAATTGGGTTGAGGTCCGGGGAGTTGAGTGGCCATTCCTCTTTGTGCAGAAAGCTGCTCAGAACACCACTGCTGAGTTGTCCCAGCAGTATGTGCAGGCCACCATCTTGCATAAAGACCATTTCCGCACGTCTGTTGAACATCTTTCTAGCTGTGGCAGGGCTGATTTCTTCTTTCTGGTGAGTGTGGGAAGTAGCACTGGCTGGAGAATGTTCTTAACATAGTGCTCAGTGTTGATGGTGGTGCCCTGGGTACAACAGGCAACTCAGACAGTCCTGAAGATGACTTCGCCCCACAGACTGTTGAAATGGATGCTGAACTTTACCTGTTCAGAAGGTGGAACTTCCATTCAATTGTCAGTATAAATGTGGTCGTTTTGGCTGTTGGGAGTTGGAAATAAGTAGAGAGGGCACTCATGAGAGAAAAAACAGTTCTTGGGGTCATTTTAGCGTACTTCTTTGCAAAAGCATGCCACTTCTCCTTTTGCAGTTTATAAGGTGAGGAATCTGCTGTCTTCTGTAGGCTCTCAGACCCAGTTTCTCAGTCAGAAAATGATGGCTGGTCCTCTTAGAGACTGTTTACCCAAGATTCTTCAGTCTTTGACTGAGTCTGTAGCAGAATTGGTGTCTCTTTTCCTTGGCCTTGAGGATGAAGTCCCTGGCCCTCAACCTCAGAACTGATGGGCGTCTTAAAGGGAGTCACAGCTTTGGTGTCTCTGCCACCACTTCTTCACCCATTGTAATCTTCTGCTAAGGTCCTGAGCTGCCTCCCTGCAAGTTTTCCCTGCCCTGTGCAAGGCAATGACTTGAGCACGGACTTGAGGCTGTGAAAGTGCAGCTTTTCCAGATTTTTGTTTGGCCATCGTGACAACACTACCAAAAAGATTCTGTCAAAGACATGATTCATGGTCAATCAAGAAATGTACAGGCCTTTAACAAACAGATGATCTAAGTGAACAACCTCACAATACCTGCTGACCTGGTGCACCCCATTTTGGAGACAAATGGACAGAAATATTGCCCATTGGGACACGGTGTAA
>CM068349.1:585000-635000 GCA_034769755.1 Odontamblyopus lacepedii
ACCTAAAGAAAACACAGTCTCCACTTCGATCTGCGATATTAAAGAACGACATGTAAAACCTAAAGAAAACACAGTCTCCACTTCGATCTGCGATATTAAAGAACGACATGTAAAACCTAAAGAAAACACAGTCTCCACTTCGATCTGCGATATTAAAGAACGACATGTAAAACCTAAAGAAAACACAGTCTCCACTTCGATCTGCGATATTTAAGTACGATATTTAAGTATTTGTAGGGTGGAACAGTTTTGTAAACGAGATTGAATTACAGTAAAATTGCCTATGTATTTTTATAAATGAAATAATAGTTAAGTGTTCACCATCTAAACCCCAGCACCTGCTGCCCATCCTCACAAAACCATGGACTGAGAACGAGACAAACTGTCTGCAGCTTCAGACTTTGGAAACACAGGTTCAGATGTGGTTGGAGTAACTGGTCTAGTCCAGGTCTGTAGTCCTGGTCTAGTCCTGGTCTGTAGTCCTGGTCTAGTCCTGGTCTAGTCCTGATCTAGTCCTGGTCTATTCCTGGTCTAGTCCTGGTCTAATCCTAGTCTAATCCTGGTCTGTAGTCTTGGTCTAATCCTGGTCTAGTCCTGATCTAGTCCTGGTCTAATCCTGGTCTAATCCTGGTCTGTAGTCTTGGTCTAATCCTGGTCTAGTCCTGATCTAGTCCTGGTCTAATCCTGGTCTAATCCTGGTCTGTAGTCCTGATCTAATCCTGGTCTAGTCCTGATCTAGTCCTGGTCTAGTCCTGGTCTAATCCTGGTCTAGTCCTGGTTTGTACTCCTGTCTAATCCTGGTCTAGTCCTGGTCTAGTCCCATTTTTGATGTGATGATTGTACAGACTGAACTAAACTGATGAACTAAACTCATCTGGGTTCTCGTGGTCCTCAGAACATGTTGGTCGACAGAACAGAATAAGAGCTCATGGAAAATACGGCTGATGTGACATATGTGAGTCGGCTCCATGGAACCGGATCAAATATTTTAAAAGAACTAAGTATTATTATTCTGATTTTTATGCATTTTTACATTGATTTAACACTGAACCAACACAAGAATCTGCACAGAAGCAGAGGAGGCAACAGCCGTGAAAACACATATTAGACCATAATAACAGTTATTTTTTAATAATTATTTTTGTAGTGCAACATTTATTAAAATTCTGCATCATTTCAAAGGGTAAACCCACTCCCACTGTCACTTTGAACCATTTTAAACACATCTGAGCCTCGGTCATTTTGTCTGTGATTAGTCTGTTGTCAAAATGAGTTCTCGCATTGGCCTTAATTTACTTCAAAAGAGCCACTCGTTTGGAGTCTTTTGAAGAAGTGGATCCCATAAAAGAGCCAAAAGTCCCATCGCTGGAGAATACAGTGTATTTTATCAGCCGCATAACTGCATTTGTGATTCACGATCATTCAGTGTGTGATTTTGTGGGTAGTTTGAGGACAGTAGTGTGTGCAGATTACACCATAGGCTCTATACTGTTTACATAAATGGCCATCGTCACCATGTTCCAAACAGGAAGTGAGCATGGGCGCACTTCCGGCTCCATCAGCTGTTTCCAGTTGTCTTTACATTTGCCAAGTTTACAATAGAGCTTTAATAATTTAATTCTGAATTTAATTCTGAATAAAAATGCTTTAAAGCAACTTAAAAAGACCATGTAAACACTTAATGAGAGGAGAGAATTCTCCAGGTGCTGCTTCATTATCATCGGAACGACTGCGTAAAAAGTTTGGATCGTGACAGAAAATCCAGGAGCAGCTGAAGTGTGGGTTTTCTTCTGGTCAGCGTAAATACGTTCATGTCTCTGTCCAATCAGAACCTTCCCCACCCTCAGGCGGCATTAAATAAAGGCGATTTTGTCACAGTTCTGCCTATTGTCTACATGTTCTTCCCCAGGCCAGCTCCAGGTCTGTTCCAGTCCTCCTTCTGCTCCCTCCCTCTTCTCCGACACCTGTCTCTCATTCCCTAATTATCCCTGGGGAGCCTATATAAGCTCCTGGTCTTCACTTCTGTCTTTGCCAGATTGTTGACCTGTGAACACCCATTTTCAAGCTCTGTATCTGAAACCCTGTATCTGTTGTTTGCATTTGAGCAATTCTGATTAAAGTCCCTGAATCTGAGTTCTTTCCCTGCCTGTTTTCTTATTGAAGAGATTCCCAGTTTTGGAGGATATTTTAGTTCACTTTATAAATCATATAATTCCTTTGTTGTTATCTACCTGCCTTGCCATTTAGGCCTTACCTTTTGTAGGACACTTTCTGTTGTACTGAAATAATACTTTGTATTAGACAGCGTTCTTTGTGTTGCATTTGAGTCCTGTGCTCCTGCGTGATAGATTTAACGTGTTTTCCATGTAAACCTCAATTCGGGATTATTATTTCCATGTAAACTTGAAGGAGAATATTTTGATTCCAAACTATTTAATTCAGAACATTTGATTCAGAATTTAAAAACATCATGTAAACGTGGCCACTGAAAAATTGTCGTCCTCTCTCTTCTTCTGCATTGAGCCTCATCATTTTGGTCTTAAAATGTTCGTAATAACGTAGCTCTACGTGATCCTGGTGTTTTTATTTTGCTATTTCGCCAGTAAAACAAATCCTATTCGTAACAAGCTCCAGATTCGCTGTAAATGCTTCATTTCCTCGTGCTGTAGGTGGCGTCACACTCCCCTAGTCCCTGTCTTTATACAGACTGTGTACATCGTGTATGTGTGTGTACATCGTGTACGTGTGTGTACCTCGTGTACGTGTGTGTACATCGTGTACGTGTGTGTACATCGTGTACGTGTGTGTACCTCGTGTACGTGTGTGTACATCGTGTATGTGTGTGTACATCGTGTATGTGTGTATACATCATGTATGTGTGTGTACATCATGTATGTGTGTATATCAGGCACCAGGGGAACACTGACGTCCTCCCTCTGCTGCAGGAGCTAATTATATTTCGCTCTTTAAATGTCACTCGGGTCGTTTTCAGCAGGGACGAGCAGCTCGAACTCAAGTCTGCACTGCAAACTCTAACACCCTGTATCCTCCCTCTGTTCTCTCAGTCTCTGTATCCTCCCTCTGTTCTCTCTGTCTCTATTCCCTCTGTTCTCTCAGTCTCTGTATCCTCCCTCTGTTCTCTCAGTCTCTATTCCCTCTGTTCTCTCAGTCTCTATTCCCTCTGTTCTCTCAGTCTCTATTCCCTCTGTTCTCTCAGTCTCTATTCCCTCTGTTCTCTCAGTCTCTATTCCCTCTGTTCTCTCAGTCTCTATTCCCTCTGTTCTCTCAGTCTCTATTCCCTCTGTTCTCTCAGTCTCTATTCCCTCTGTTCTCTCAGTCTCTATTCCCTCTGTTCTCTGTCTCTATTCCCTCTGTTCTCTCAGTCTCTATTCCCTCTGTTCTCTCAGTCTCTATTCCATCCGTTCTCTCAGTCTCTATTCCATCCGTTCTCTCAGTCTCTATACCCTCTGTTCTCTCAGTCTCTATTCCCTCTGTTCTCTCAGTCTCTATTCCCTCTGTTCTCTCAGTCTCTATTCCCTCTGTTCTCTCAGTCTCTATTCCCTCTGTTCTCTCAGTCTCTATTCCCTCTGTTCTCTCAGTCTCTATTCCCTCTGTTCTCTCAGTCTCTATTCCCTCTGTTCTCTCAGTCTCTATTCCCTCTGTTCTCTCAGTCTCTATTCCCTCTGTTCTCTCAGTCTCTATTCCATCCGTTCTCTCAGTCTCTATTCCATCCGTTCTCTCAGTCTCTATACCCTCTGTTCCCTCAGTCTCTATACCCTCTGTTCTCTCAGTCTCTATTCCCTCTGTTCTCTCAGTCTCTGTTCCCTCAGTCTCTATACCCTCTGTTCTCTCAGTCTCTATTCCCTCTGTTCTCTCAGTCTCTATTCCCTCTGTTCTCTCAGTCTCTATTCCCTCTGTTCTCTCAGTCTCTATTCCCTCTGTTCTCTCAGTAGCTCAGTTGATAAACTACAGTCCACTTGCTTTGCCTTGTTAGATAAAAGAGGAATGTATTGTGCTACACTGAGGAATGACACAGACATCACATTAAACAGTCCACTTCAGTCGGATTTTTCAAGGCAATCAGTTTCCTAGATTTTTTCAAATAAGGTCAGTTTATTCGATTTTACAGTGTACTGCATCAAACGTGGCTCCATAAGTTGTTGCTTTTGGTTTTATATTTCTGCAGTGATGTTAAATGCTCATTGACCATAAACCACATTCTGTCTGTGCAGTTTAAAGATCCATATACAGTATTGTACTAAATCGACTGCAGTGAGCTTTAAGTCAGAATGTTGTTACCTCCTCAGAAACCTGGAGTTTTGTTTCATTCACACATGTTTGAGTCAGAAACCCCCTTATGATGAGTTATATTCAGAGGCCACATATGTCACCCGGATCGGCGTCACCAGGGCCCCACCCTGGAGCCAGGCCTGGGGTGGGTGCTCGAGGGTGAGCGCCTGGTGGCCGGACCTTCTCCCACAGGGCCCGGCCGGGCACAGCCCGAAGGGATGACGTGGAACTAGGGGTGGGCGATATCTCGATATTTAAAATATATCGAGATATTTTTGAAACTCGATATGAATTCTGACATATCGATATATCGCTATAATGCTTATGTTTACTTGTGGTTTCGCCGCTTCGCTTGTTTTGCCTTCTCTGTGCCGCGCTCGCCTCCACCTCCTGCTTTTGTCCCCCGAGCTCCTCCGCGGAGCCCGGAGCTGGTCGCGGATTAAACCAGGACTAAACGCGGCCGCAGAGCCCGGGGCTCGGCCGCGGACTAAACCAGGACTAGTACCAGGGCTCTACAGTGCGCCCATTTCACTCGCATTTGAGAGCAAATATTTCGGTGTGCGAACGTGAAAACAAAACAGGCGCATCTGTGCGATGCTTCTGCAGCTACAATAAGGAGCTGCACAGACGTAATGTGATGAGTTAAACTTTCTAAATGCACGTTTCCCAGCGCGAGCACAACCACGACACCTCCGACCGCGCACGACTCCAGCGTACGAGCTCCACTCATATCACTGATACGAACAAACTCCGCTTCAAAACACACCCACGCCCCCTTAACCGAGGAGCCCCGCACCAGGACCCACACCTGTCCCACCTCATTAGACACCCCCACACCGCTGGACTTCCTTCTCTAAAGCCAGAGCTTTGTCTTGGTCTTGTCTCGGACTCGAGCGCATTTGGACTCAGTCTCGTCACGGATTCGGGGTCTGAATACTGAGTGCATCATATTTGTCACAATGTGCGTTTGATTTGGTAAATGTGCAGAGACTAAATACCACTTTAAAACAAGAGAATGTAACTCCAGTTTGGAATTTGAAAATACAGGTTTAAAAATCCTAGCCACTTTTTTCACTTTGAAGCAGTTTTGCCAGTGGAAGTTCTCTTAAAGAAGAGGTTCTTAAACTGTGGGTGAGGGTCCAAAAAGGGGCACAGAGTGTTTAAGTGCAGAACTAAATGAATATTAATCAGATAAAATTTGTCTGTTGTTTTTGCAGTAGTTTGGGAGGGGGTTATTTTTCCTGTAAAGATATCGAGATATATATCGTATATCGAGAGATAGCAAAATATATCAAGATATATTTTTTGGTCCATATCACCCAGCCCTACGTGGAACTGCCCTCCCCTGTACCCACCACCTGCAGGAGGAGCTGTAGGGGCCGGGTGCAGAGAGATCTGGGCGGCGGTCGAGGCGGGGGCCTCGGTGACCGGATCTCCGGACATGGAGACTGGCTCTGGGGACATGGAGTCACCTCTCTGGGGGGAGGAGCCTGAGCTTGTGCGGGAGGTCGAGCGATACTAGATATAGTCGGCCTCACCTCCTGCACAGCCTGGGCTCTGGAACCCAACTCCTTGAGAGGGGCTGGACTCTCCATTTCTGTGGCGTTGGCCGCGGGGAATCAGAACCTTCCCCACCCCCAGACGCTGAGCCCAATTAAACAAAGGCCATTTAACGTGTTTTCCATGGAAACCTCAATTCAGAATTATTTCCATGTAAACTCGAAGGAGAATATTTTAATTCCGAGCTATTTAATTCAGAATAATTAATTTGTAATTAAATGGTAAACGGTCACATTTTATAGCGCTTTTCTACCTTCAAGGCTCAAAGCTCTTTACAACAAGGAACCAGTCACACATTCACACACACATTCACACACACATTCACACATGAGTGTATGCAGACACTGTGGGGC
This sequence comes from Odontamblyopus lacepedii, assembly GCA_034769755.1. NCBI lineage: Eukaryota > Metazoa > Chordata > Actinopteri > Gobiiformes > Gobiidae > Odontamblyopus > Odontamblyopus lacepedii. Next base: position 591,204 of record CM068349.1, read on the forward strand.
AGTGGATCTGACGCTCACCAATGATGTTTATGTCGAGAACGGGATTCGAACCACCAACCTTTGGATCAGCGGACAAACTCTCGACCAACTGAGCTACTGTCGCCCAATTAACAAAAACATTGTGTAAATGCAGCCACTGTGGAACATTCTAATGTAACGTTATAACGTCTCCATGGCGACACACGCATCAGTAGTGCAGCTTTTACAGAAGATATTTTCATTTCATTTAATAATAATAATAATAATACATTTGGGAGCCTGTTGGTGTCTGATCAATCTGAAACCTGAGATTTGTGTGTGTGTGAATGTAAGTGCACAGAGCTGGACTTTGTCTGTGTGTGTGTGTGTGTGTGTGTCTGTGTGTGTGTTATGTGTGTGTGTGTGTGTGTGTGTGTGTGTGCCCTCTGCTTCAGTCCTCACTTCCTCCTCCATCACACTCAGACAGTACAGACTCTCACAGGGCCAGACAGCTCTATTTTTATCTGCTGTTTACTGCGATCATGACTAACCCCAGACCAAAACAGGACGAGCGGATGAACCGGACCTAAACCAGGACTGGAGCGGATGAACCGGACCTAAACCAGGACTGGAGCGGATGAACCGGACCTAAACCAGGACTGGAGCGGATGAACCGGACCTAAACCAGGACTGGAGCGGATGAACCGGACCTAAACCAGGACTGGAGCAGATGAACCGGACCTAAACCAGGACTGGAGCGGATGAACCGGACCTAAACCAGGACTGGAGCGGATGAACCGGACCTAAACCAGGGTTAGGGTTAGGCTCTGGGGTGTGACAGTTAGTGGAACAGCCCTGAAGTCCAGTTGCTCTGGAACTAGAGTGACCAGAATTTCAAAATTCAAAACTGGGACACACCCGGGTTGGGATGTTTAGTCTGAATAAAATAGTGAAAAGAGCGTGGAACATGGTGCATTCTGTCAGTCATGAGCTGAGGGATTTCTGACGCTGCATTTTTTTTGCAAACATGGTTTTGTGTATTTTGGCTAAACAAATGATAATTTATGCTGAATACTGAGTGCGGTCATTTTTCATTAAGGCCGAGGCTGTCGCCAGTAATCTCATCCCGGTGTGCGGGAGCTTCTCTCTGCAGCCTGAGCCAAATGCCAAATAAATCAGTTTGTCACAATGTGCGTTTGGTTTGGTAAATGTGCAGAGACTAAATACCACTTTAAAACAAGTGGATGTAACTCCAGTTTGGAATTTGAAAATACAGGTTTAAAAATCCTGCACTTTATTCACTTTGAAGCAGTTTTGTGTAAAGTGCCAGTGGAAGTTCTCTTAAAGAAGAGGTTCTTAAACTGTGGGTGAGGGTCCAAAAAGGGGTGCAGAGTGTTTAAGTGCAGAACTAAATGAATATTAATCAGATAAAATTAGTTTTTTTGTTTTTGCAGTAGTTTGTGGGGGCTGTATTTTTCCTGTAAAGATATCGAGATATATATCGTATATCGAGATATATTTTTTGGTCCATATCGCCCAGCCCTAATTAATAATAATAATAAATTGTGACTCTCGAACTGTGGATTATACCGATTGCGATTCTCGAATTGGATTATATTACGGTGACGAACTCTTATGAAGAAAAACTGTTTTTGTTTAAAAGATTCAAACTTATTTCCCCCAAAAAATGAAACTTTGACTTTTGTGTTCCTTTTTTTGGTTATTAATTTATGATTATTATTTTGTTACGCCTCACAGCAAGAAGGTTCTGGGTTCGATGCCTGGGTCGCCCAGGGCCTTTCTGTGTGGCGTTTGCATGTTCTCCTCGTGTCTGTGTCTGGATGGGTTTCCCCCATCAACCACTGTAGGTGTGACAGTAGAGTGTGTGTTGGTGGAGGTCAGAGGGACGTTGGTCCGGTTGGTTTGGAGCCTCCGTCAGTCTGTCCCAGGGCAGCTGTGGCTACAACAGTAGTTTACACCAGCGGGTCTGGAGTGAGTGAAGAATGTTCTGGTAATCATGCTGTGTCTTTGGGGACATGTGTGAAAAGCGCTGTATAAATAAAAGGCACTATTCATTGCCTCTCGCTTTAATATACGTCTATAATAACTACTAGAGACGGGCATTCGATTAAATTTTCTTAATCGATCATCAGGAAAATTAATGATCGATTTGTGATTAATTATTAACATTTTATATTAAAATGATCATCACAATTATCACTGTTACTAATCTGCATAAATAAACTCAACTTTACAACATATAAACCATAAGGACTCCAGAGCCTCATCAGTGTGAGGTCAGAATGTGTTTAATGCAGCTTTAAACATTTGTTTACGTCTTACACAAACTAAACTTAAAACCTCATGACTCATTTGCATAAACTATAAGAGCTGAAAAAAGCAGCTCTTTCCTTGTGCTGCTGCTTCAGCTTCTGTGGGACTAAAGGACTCGCCTCAGTGAATATGAGTGTTCTCTCTGTGACTCAGTGAATATGAGTGTTCTCTCTGTGACTCAGTGAATATGAGTGTTCTCTCTGTGACAGAGGATGTTCTGCTGATGCTGAGTCTGTTCTGTGCGTATGTCGATGTGCAGGGAAACGCACTCTGAGGAATATAGGGATCTTCAAGGAGCCAGAGCCGAGACGTGGGACTGTGAGGCTCCAGAGTTTGTGCTCAGACCTCGACTCCTCAGGCTACGTTACACAGACACCGACATTCAGTTTGGCCATTAAAATGAACCTGATCCACCAAATTCTTAATCATCGATTATCGATTAATCAACTAATCAGCTCGTCCTGAATCACTACAATCCTGCTGTCTGGTCTTCATTCACACCTTTGCCTCCTGTAAAGAGCCACTCTTCTAATATTCTCACCTGCTGTGGTCTTGTCTGGGCTTAAATCAGCGTTACACGTGTTGTATTCTCGGCTGTGTTTGTGCATAGACATGAGGACACAGGGCCTGGTACAGAAAAGCTCCTGTTTGTGACTCATGTGGAGCAGAACATGAGCAGGTGTTCACACATATTGTTCCCCTCACACTGTCGACACAGCACTTGAAACACATTGCATATTCCACATATCCTCCCACTCATGTAAACGCGCTGCACAGTGACAGACTGGACCAAAACTTGTGTGATTTTCCATATTCACAGCAAACATATGATAGTATAAAAGACACTAAAGCGCACATATTACTCCATTTTCTGATCTATGTTATCATAATGTTGTTACCTGCTCAAAAACATTCACACACATTTGTCATATAGGCCGGGAGCCAGGTCCACTCTTCAGGATGTTTTTGCTCCTTTTTTCCACTATTATTTCCTGTTTTCTTATATCTTGGGCCATCACGAGTCGACAGGGACCAACCCCAACTCAGCCCTGTTTGGTTTGGGGGTCTGAAAAAACCCTGTTTAGAAAAAGCCATTGGCGGAATTATATAATTGTAAATATTAAGGTGTTGCAACTGCATAAATGGTCAGATAACTGTAAAATTGTGCATGGTGCATCCTGACACATCAGGGAAACTAGTAGAAAAATATTCTGGGGCTCGCTGCATTTTTTTTACTGTCAAATTTCACCCTCAACATCCCCCAAAAGACTAAAAAATGTCTGTCTGCCTGATAAATTATCATCAAAAGTCATTTTCAAGCATTTTCTTACTTGTATCAGTGCCTCAAATGTACATAAAAAATGTCCCAAATTTCTAAGCTTCAATTTAAGTCCACATGTTTGTGTTTGAAGTTTCATTTTCACATCATGATGGCAGTAAATGCACTCAGTGGACCAGCCTTAGAAGACAGAAGTATGAACTTGTCATTTACTGTCCCTTTGCAGAGAAAACTGAGGCGGAGGCTTCTGCTTTGAAGAACTCTGGCCTGCTGTCCAATATCCATCATATTGTCATTTTTTGGCTTGTTGTCTGCTTTATTGTTGATGGGTGTAAACCCATCTGAAAATCAGTGTATTCATTACAACAGTGAAATAATGTGCAGTATTCAGTGTGTAAATACATTAATTGAGACTCAGTGTTTCAGATTTTGGGCCCTAGAGAAGGACACCAACCTCCAAATAGACTCTCTCATTTTATAAGCAGAAAAATGGATCAACTTATCTCAAAATTGCCTTTGGAGCTTTGGAGCTGACCTTCTGATGGATGTTACCTTCTGATGGATGTTACCTTCTGATGGATGTTACCTTCTGATGGATGTTACCTTCTGATGGATGTTACCTTCTGATGGATGTTACCTTCTGATGGATGTTACCTTCTGATGGATCTGACCTTCTGATGGATGTTACCTTCTGATGGATGTTACCTTCTGATGGATGTTACCTTCTGATGGATGTTACCTTCTGATGGATGTTACCTTCTGATGGATGTTACCTTCTGATGGATGTTACCTTCTGATGGATGTTACCTTCTGATGGATGTTACCTTCTGATGGATGTTACCTTCTGATGGATGTTACCTTCTGATGGATGTTACCTTCTGATGGATGTTACCTTCTCATGGATGTTACCTTCTCATGGATGTTACCTTCTGATGGATGTTACCTTCTGATGGATGTGACCTTCTGATGGATGTTACCTTCTGATGGATGTTGTGTGCAGGGTTGGGATGTTGGTTGGTTCGTGTGCTGGTTGTGTGTGACCCGGTGACCATAGTTTTACCCTGACCCCTGTGCACCTCGGGTTTAAATATTATTCACTCTTAATGTTATTCACTTCATACAGTAAAGCAGCACATAAATCAACTCTTTTAAAATATTGTTTATATGAAAAAATATATTCTTAATCCCATATGAAATGGAAATGCCTAAAAGTTCTGTTTTCTGCCGACTGGAGGAACAGTGAAGATCTTTGGTCACAGCAGCTGTTCTCCTCTAGACAGAAAGGGCAACTTGGGCTTAAATTAAAGTTTATACATTTGAGAAGTTTTTTATGTACATTTGAGGCACTGATACAAGTAAGAAAATACTTGAAAATGACTCACTTTTAATGATAATTTGTCACTTTTTTTGTCTTTTGGGGGATGTTGAGGGTGAAATTTGATGGTAAAAATGCAGCGAGCCCCAGAATATTTTTCTACTAGTTTCCCTGATGTGTCAGGATGCACCATGCAAAATTTTAGAGTTATCTGACCATTTATGCAGTTGCAGCACCTTAATATTTACAATTATATAATACCGCCAATGGCTTTTTCTAAACAGGGTTTTTTCAGACCCCCAGACCAAACAGGGCTGAGTTGGGGTTGGTCCCTGTCGACTCGTGATGGCCCAAGATATAAGAAAACAGGAAATAATAGTGGAAAAAAGGAGCAAAAACATCCTGAGCAGTGGACCTGGCTCCCGGCCTGTATGACATCACAGGATTTGTGTATTAAATATGTGTAAATGACTCAAAACACAACTCCAGGTTTATGCTGAGGAAACTACATTATGACATAGATCAGAAAGTAGCGTTAATGGGCCCTTTAAGCACTAATTCTATAATATATCTTCCAAATGACATAATTCCCTGTTGTTTCTTCCCGTAGGTTCCACCTGATCGAGGACCTGTCCTACGAGGATGTGAAGAAATGCTACAGAGGCTCGGTGAGTTGGCGTCCTTCACTTTCACCTTCCTCAGGTGACAAATCACAGAGCTACAGACCACAGTACCATGTGTGGACTGGACTGTGTCCAAAAGTCTGTTTTTAAAGGTGCACTGCACAACTTTTCTGCTGGAGGATCCGTTATTTACTTGTCTCTGTCTCTAGAATGTTCCATAGTTGCATTAAACGTATCCACACTGCAATAAAGGCCTATCAAAAAATAAGAAAAAAATACCAACTTTGATGTAAAAATGTCCTATTTTAAGTGAAATTTTCTGCCAGTGCAGTAAGAAATTTTCACTTACCAAGTTTTCTTAAAACAAAACAAAATATGAATCTTGTTCTAAGCAGAAAACACGAGTTTCATGTATTTATGGCAAGATTTTTCCCCTTATTGGTTTGAGAAGGAAGTTAAAGAGACTTAACCTGGACTGAGTTAATATAAAAAGTGCTTAGAATAAGGCCATGTGCACACGTAGCCGGGTATTTTTAAAACCGAACATTTCCCCCCCTCCGTTTATAAAAATAGTTTTATCCACACCACCTCGTCTTTGAAAAAAACACCTTCCACACATAACCGAACATCTGCGTTTTCAACCACATTCATACACATTCCAAACCTGTAGATGGCGTTATTTCCATTGAGCCCTCACTTCACCGTCACTTCCGCCTAAACTTAAACAACAGAAAACATGGCGCCGACCTCCTTTGTCTGGACAGACTCGGAGTCAGGAGCAATTCTGCTCTCAACACACACACAGCTCTCAAGAAACGACTCCGATCCATAGTCTGCTCTGGCTTTGGCTTTTGCAGTCGCCTAAACAAATGTCGCACGTTTGACGTCAGGGCAGATTCATATTTTTTGGCGCAGACAGTGACGTTTTAAAACGCAAAACCCCAGTTATCTCTGTCCACACAAACAGGCATAAACGGAGTTTTCAAAAATCTTCACTTTGGCCGGAGTTTTCCCTGAATACTCGTTTTTGATGCGTGTTCGTGTGGATGACAGGTCAAAACACAGCAAAACATCTTCGGTTTATCAGATACCCGGATACGTGTGGACAAGGTCTAAGTTGTAATATCGAGATAAGATAAATCAGGATGAATATCTTGAAACAAGTTAAAAAAAAACTCATCTTATTAAGTAAAAAAATCTTTAAATTGATCTTTTAAGATGAATCTGCTTAATTCAAGTCAGTTTAACTATGCTAGAAAATCCTTTTTTGTAGTGTTTATATTCATTATGATTCAATTGCTCAAAAATGCAATAATGAGTGTGAATAGGGGCGACTCTCCATAGATCTGAACTGTAATGTAGTCCCCCTTATGATACATAGGTTTAATTTATACTGTGGAACTTGTGTGGATATAAGCCGGTGCCAGACTCTTCACTAGAAATGTTACGCAGTGCACCTTTTATTATGGGAAACACACATTTTTGCCTGTTTTTTGTCATCTTTTTCAGTAGATTATGGTTAAGTACCATATTATGCTTTTTAACTAAGTCATCCCGCACGAAAATAACACCTGCAAGTGTTTTGTAACTTTCCTAGTGCAGGGTCCACCTGCTTGTCTCCATGGAGATGTCATTGCTCTGTCTGGAATGTTCCACAGTGCGGTATTAGATCTCTAGGCCACGCTCGCTCACTGGGTGCAGTATTGTTAAATAAATACAATAAATACACCTGCAAGTGAGTAAATGCAAGTTTAATGCCGTACTCCGGAACGTTTAAGGCGCTGTACTGGATTTTCTACCATCTTAAAAATGTGAAAAACAGAACTGGTTCATTTTAAACAGTTTGTAGTGGTTAAGTTATTATTCTGATTATTCACCGTGATGAGTTTGCAGTCGCTTCTCACAGCTGTCAGAGGCTCCGGATGATTTCTGTCATAAATAAAGGTCAGATCAGACTGGCCCACAGCCTTTATGGACTCTTTTAACAGCTGATGCCAAAGTAAGTGAGTAATAACAGGTTATTTAAGCTTTTTAGTCACCGAGCTACAGAACCATAAATCAGCGCTTTTATCTGTTTTCATTCAGTTGTGTTGTGTCCACCGTTATTTTCCCGACTCTCGCAGTGCATTGTGATCTACACTGACCATTGCCAATACTTTTCAAGGTGCACTGTGGGAAATCTCAAACTCACTGGACATTCAGACACCCCTAAACATGGCGTGACCCCTAAATAGTGCCCTAAGTGGGAATAGTGTGGACATTCGGACAAAGCCTGAGAGTTTTACTGACAACATTTCCATCCATCTTCTCCTGTTTTCTCTGCCCAGGCCTCATAACACCTGCCCCCCATGAACCCCTCTGTGAGTGGAGCCCACAGGAGGGTCTAACAACATTTAGCAAGTCATGTTTATTTCTACAGCACTTTTCATACACAAGCTAAATTCAAGGTGCTTTACAAAAACAATCATTGAACAAGACAAGGTATTTATAGCATAAGTTTCATAAAAAGCACAGGTTAAAACAGATAAAAGCTCAAGTAAACATAAAAGTCTTAGGCTTGGTTTGGAAAATGGACGAGTTGGGGGCAGATCTGAGCAGGGCAAAAGGAGAAATTCAATTTATCAACTGGACAAAAGTTTATTTTGGCTCATCCAAGCTGCTTCTTCAGTTCTGGTCAGACGCTGGAGGACACTGCCTTAAATCTGCCTGAAGGAGGAGCTAACTACTCTGAAACTACTCTGAAACTACTCTGAAACTACACTGAAACTAACACACCTACTAGTTTGCAGTTTCTGTTAAGCTCGGTCTATTGCCCTGCGTGTGGGGTCATATTGTATCAAGTTGCTTCTGTCAACATCTCAGGTTAAAGCGTAAATGATTCCTCCTCAGCTCATCTCTTTGAATCCTTTTCCAGCTTTCTGACCAGTCCAGCGCTTGAGTTGTTCTCGAGATGTGTGTAAAATCCCTGTCGTCCAGGTCGAATCCACTGAAGAAGCAGCTTGGATGAGCTGTGAAATTTGACAGGAAATAAACTTTTGTCCAGTTGACAAATTGAATTTCTACTTTTGCCCTGGATTCTACCTGGACGACTGAGGGATTTTACACACATTTATCATGCTAACAGCTCATTATCTGATTACAGGCCAATAAAATGTCTTATCATATACAGACAGCACACAGGAGACTTATTCTGACCTCAAGAGCTGCTCATCCCATTCACGCCTGTTTTATTCTAGGGTTAAGGTCCTGATCTCCTGAGGGGTTTTGAAGGATTTTGTTTATGAAAACCTTAATATCTCGGCCTCTGAAGCACATAGAAACATGAAATCAATTGCATTTAAATGTAAGACTCTCAGCTTTTATTAAATTGCATCATGAAATTTGATGAAATGAAAAATGAAATGAAGTTTGCGTCATGAAAATGAGGACAAATCAACAACAACGCTGCAATGAGCGTGGAGACTAGCAGGTGGCGGAACATCTAGCAGAAAAGTTACACAGCGCTCCTTTAAAGTCCTTTCCAAAAGCCTCATAAAAGCATAATATGGCACCTTAAACTTTGGATAGCTCGATAAACGCGTTCCTGTTCGTCCTTTAGCTTCCCCGCTATTTCTGCCTGCGTTCTGTGTTCTGCTGTGTCCTTTTGCTTTCTGCACATTCTGCAAGTCTAATCTCATCTTTGCTTCAACATCACTTTATTTTAAACCCCGAAACTGCTTCATAAACTACAGAAACGGAGAGGACGCGCGTGTATTTTTGTATATTAACATTTCTGGCACACTCGCCGCTGTCGGGATCCGTCCCGCTGTGAGTCCGTATGTTCAAGCACAATGCTGCGCTATAATAAGAAGAGTCCAGCGAGCAAAGCGAGACTGAGCAGCCAAATCCGAGCGTGTTTACAGTCGCTGAAGTTAGTCGTGGCGGCGCCGGGATGTTCACTAAAGACACTGTGTTATATGAGGAAAGTGAAATTAGCTTTTGGTTGGAGAATTTAGGGCTTAAAGGGCCCATTTTATAATATGTTCTAGGTTATAATATTATTGATTCATCGCAAACAGACCTGGAGTTGTGTTTAGTTTCATTCACACATGTTTAACACATAATCCTGAGTTCTTCTCTCACACGGAAAACACTCAGTTCCACCTTGTGATGTCACGTGGTAATAAAGGAAGTGCTCCACTGTGATTTTAAACTCTATACACTTTGACTGGAATCATTTGGATAATTTCAGTCTTAGAATTGGAAATCTCTGCTGAACAAAAGGTAAAAAGTATCACTAGTTTGCAGAGGATAAAAACGCACACAGGGTTCTCATTACATCCAAACAAAAACACATTTTAAATACATTTTAAGTGACTAAGCTACGGTGACCAGATCCAGACCAGATTTAAAAATAAAAAACTGGGACATCCTCTGTTTTTCGGTGGTTGGTAATAACAAAATTGTGAAACAAGTGCGTAATTAAGGAAAACTGTTCTGCACTTGGCCCATTTATGACTAACATGTGACGCAGTATAGTCACATTTTCTTTGTGTTTCGGTGATTTTTCTGTATTTTACTGAAACAAATGACACGTTATGCCTCTCTTTGGTGTTGGCAGGTGTCAAATTGGTCTAAAATAGGGACATTTCTTGTATAAAACTGGGACAAATCAGTGGTTTTGACTAAATCTGCTGGGACAGGGGACACAGGGCTCAGAACTGGAGCTATCCTGGGTAAATAGGGACATCTGGTCACCCTAGACTAGAGCAGTGGTTGGACAGTCTTTGTGGACTCTGCCATAGGCCGTATAAAAGGACGTAGCTGCCTCGAGGAAATAGGAAGTGAGCCGGTTTCTGATCTTAAAATGTAAATGTATTAAACCGCGTCACCCCAGTGTCTTTATTTCACTATTTTGTTTGTTAGGGTTAGGCTCCTAATATGGCACACTGCCCCAGATTTGCTCCTATAACTGCTAGCCTCCGTGAGCTTCATTTGACTGAAGCTGAACACTGCGGGTGATGTCTTTGTGCTTAAGTTGTTTTGTTGCTGTAGCGTAGACAGCCTTCCCCAGCTCTACTTTATGGTTTGTAGTGGAGTAGAAGCGTAGAGCAGAATCTCCAACCTGCTGAAGTCGCCCAACAAACTCAAACCTACAAAAACTGTCAATCGTTTGTGCTGCAAAAAGTTCAGTTTGTGTGATTCTGGTTCTTCAGATATTCACAGTTTTATTTTCGGTCGATGACGTCGTCCAGAACCTCAGAATGTGAAACAGCCTCAAAACAGGAAGAAAATTATAGAAATGTTTGTATTTGGTTTGTGCTGTTTTGTGCTGTGACAGTTTCATTTGTGTGAGTTTATTTCTAAAATTCTTCATTATTATTTCTGTGGTAATTATAGGACGTCATTTCTGCTCAGCTGACGGAGACAAACTCCACAAAACTAGTGAAGAGAAACGACCTGAGGCTGAGGAAAAGTCTGTGTTATTATAGAAAATATGAATCAAAAGCAAATGACTAAAGACTGAAACAGACTTTTCCTCAGCCTCAGGTCGTTTCTCTTCTCTAGTTTTGTGGAGTTTGTCTCCGTCAGCTGAGCAGAAATGACGTCCTATAATTACCACAGAAATAATAATGAATAATTTTCGAAATAAAGTCACACAAATAAAAATTGTCGCAGCACAAAACAGCACAAACCAAATACAAACGTTTTCTATCATTTTCTTCCTGTTTTGAGGCTGTTTCACATTCTGAGGTTCTGGACGACGTCATCGACCAAAATAAAACTGTGAATATCTGAAGAACCAGAATCACACAAACAAAACTTTTTGCAGCACAAACGACTGACACAGTTTTTGTAGGTTTGAGTTTGATGGGCGACTTCAGCAGGTCGTCTCCCGCCTGCACTAGGCTGTTGTACCTCAGAGTCCCACAGTCCCACAGCGCCCCCTAGAGTCTGCACTAGGCTGTGGCTGTAGCTCAGCGGTCCTGTAGCGCCCCCTAGAGCAGCCTGCTGTAGCTCAGTGGTCCTGTAGCGCCCCCTAGAGCAGCCTGCTGTAGCTCAGCGGTCCTGTAGCGCCCCCTGGAGCAGCCTGCTGTAGCTCAGTGGTCCTGTAGCGCCCCCTAGAGCGGCCTGTTGTAGCTCAGCGGTCCTGTAGCGCCCCCTAGAGCGGCCTGTTGTAGCTCAGCGGTCCTGTAGCGCCCCCTAGAGCGGCCTGCTGTAGCTCAGCGGTCCTGTAGCGCCCCCTAGAGCAGCCTGTTGTAGCTCAGTGGTCCTGTAGCGCCCCCTAGAGCGGCCTGCTGTAGCTCAGCGGTCCTGTAGCGCCCCCTAGAGCGGCCTGCTGTAGCTCAGTGGTCCTGTAGCGCCCCCTAGAGCGGCCTGTTGTAGCTCAGCGGTCCTGTAGCGCCCCCTAGAGCGGCCTGTTGTAACTCAGTGGTCCTGTAGCGCCCCCTAGAGCGGCCTGCTGTAGCTCAGTGGTCCTGTAGCGCCCCCTAGAGCGGCCTGCTGTAGCTCAGTGGTGCTGTAGCGCCCCCTAGAGCGGCCTGTTGTAGCTCAGCGGTCCTGTAGCGCCCCCTAGAGCAGCCTGTTGTAGCTCAGCGGTCCTGTAGCGCCCCCTAGAGCGGCCTGCTGTAGCTCAGCGGTCCTGTAGCGCCCCCTAGAGCGGCCTGTTGTAGCTCAGCGGTCCTGTAGCGCCCCCTAGAGCGGCCTGTTGTAGCTCAGTGGTCCTGTAGCGCCCCCTAGAGCGGCCTGTTGTAGCTCAGCGGTCCTGTAGCGCCCCCTAGAGCGGCCTGTTGTAGCTCAGCGGTCCTGTAGCGCCCCCTAGAGCGGCCTGCTGTAGCTCAGCGGTCCTGTAGCGCCCCCTAGAGCGGCCTGTTGTAGCTCAGTGGTCCTGTAGCGCCCCCTAGAGCGGCCTGTTGTAGCTCAGCGGTCCTGTAGCGCCCCCTAGAGCGGCCTGTTGTAGCTCAGCGGTCCTGTAGCGCCCCCTAGAGCGGCCTGCTGTAGCTCAGCGGTCCTGTAGCGCCCCCTAGAGTGGCCTGTTGTAGCTCAGCGGTCCTGTAGCGCCCCCTAGAGCGGCCTGTTGTAGCTCAGCGGTCCTGTAGCGCCCCCTAGAGCGGCCTGCTGTAGCTCAGCGGTCCTGTAGCGCCCCCTAGAGCGGCCTGCTGTAGCTCAGTGGTCCTGTAGCGCCCCCTAGAGCGGCCTGCTGTAGCTCAGTGGTCCTGTAGCGCCCCCTAGAGCGGCCTGTTGTAGCTCAGTGGTCCTGTAGCGCCCCCTAGAGCGGCCTGTTGTAGCTCAGCGGTCCTGTAGCGCCCCCTAGAGCTGCCTGTTGTAGCTCAGTGGTCCTGTAGCGCCCCCTAGAGCGGCCTGCTGTAGCTCAGTGGTCCTGTAGCGCCCCCTAGAGCGGCCTGTTGTAGCTCAGTGGTCCTGTAGCGCCCCCTAGAGCGGCCTGCTGTAGCTCAGTGGTCCTGTAGCGCCCCCTAGAGCAGCCTGTTGTAGCTCAGTGGTCCTGTAGCGCCCCCTAGAGCGGCCTGCTGTAGCTCAGCGGTCCTGTAGCGCCCCCTAGAGCAGCCTGTTGTAGCTCAGCGGTCCTGTAGCGCCCCCTAGAGCGGCCTGCTGTAGCTCAGCGGTCCTGTAGCGCCCCCTAGAGCGGCCTGTTGTAGCTCAGTGGTCCTGTAGCGCCCCCTAGAGCAGCCTGTTGTAGCTCAGTGGTCCTGTAGCGCCCCCTAGAGCAGCCTGCTGTAGCTCAGTGGTCCTGTAGCGCCCCCTAGAGCGGCCTGCTGTAGCTCAGTGGTCCTGTAGCGCCCCCTAGAGCGGCCTGTTGTAGCTCAGTGGTCCTGTAGCGCCCCCTAGAGCGGCCTGTTGTAGCTCAGCGGTCCTGTAGCGCCCCCTAGAGCTGCCTGTTGTAGCTCAGTGGTCCTGTAGCGCCCCCTAGAGCGGCCTGCTGTAGCTCAGTGGTCCTGTAGCGCCCCCTAGAGCGGCCTGTTGTAGCTCAGTGGTCCTGTAGCGCCCCCTAGAGCGGCCTGCTGTAGCTCAGTGGTCCTGTAGCGCCCCCTAGAGCAGCCTGTTGTAGCTCAGTGGTCCTGTAGCGCCCCCTAGAGCGGCCTGCTGTAGCTCAGCGGTCCTGTAGCGCCCCCTAGAGCAGCCTGTTGTAGCTCAGCGGTCCTGTAGCGCCCCCTAGAGCGGCCTGCTGTAGCTCAGCGGTCCTGTAGCGCCCCCTAGAGCGGCCTGTTGTAGCTCAGTGGTCCTGTAGCGCCCCCTAGAGCGGCCTGTTGTAGCTCAGTGGTCCTGTAGCGCCCCCTAGAGCGGCCTGTTGTAGCTCAGTGGTCCTGTAGCGCCCCCTAGAGCAGCCGGACGGGGCTCACAGCACTGACAGGGCTAGGGGGCAGTGTGTGTCTTGCAGCAGCCTCCTTCAGGCCCTGGACGTGCGCGAGTGTGTGTGCGTGTACGGCGCCAACGTGCTGAGCCTGGTGCACAGCTCCCTGGTGTCTGCGGCCGCGGGCGCCGGTGCCACCAGCGGGGGCGCCAAGGAGCTGCTCATGACTCTGCCCTGTCCCTCTGCGCAGACTGTGAGCAAATACAACTCCCAGTACCACAAGCTGTTCCCCGGAGTGCCCCCGGACGAGATCCTCATGAAAGGTACAGCGGGCACACAGCGGGCACACAGAGGGCACACACAGCGGGCACACACAGAGGGCACACACAGAGGGCACACACAGCGGGCACACACACAGTAGGCACACACACAGAGGGCACACACAGTGGGCACACACACAGTGGGCACACACACAGTAGGCACACACACAGTAGGCACACACACAGAGGGCACACACAGTGGGCACACACACAGAGGGCACACACAGCGGGCACACAAACAGCGGGCACACACACAGCGGGCACACACACAGCGGGCACACACACAGCGGGCACACACACAGTGGGCACACACACAGCGGGCACACACACAGCGGGCACACACACAGCGGGCACACACAGAGGGCACACACACAGTAGGCACACACACAGCGGGCACACACACAGTGGGCACACACACAGTGGGCACACACAGTAGGCACACACACAGCGGGCACACACACAGTGGGCACACACACAGTGGGCACACACAGTAGGCACACACACAGCGGGCACACACACAGCGGGCACACACAGCGGGCACACACACAGAGGGCACACAGCCTGCGGTGGGTCCTGAGACTTTCAATGAGCCAATGTAAAAAAGTCACAGATCTAATCCAGCACAAGTTGTTTTAATCAGTTTTTAGGTGAAACAGTTAAACTCTATAACTAAACTCTATAACTAAACTCTATAACTAAACTCTATAACTAAACTCTATAACTAAACTCTATAACTAAACTCTATAACTAAACTTTATAACTAAACTCTATAACTAAACTCTATAACTAAACTTTATAACTAAACTCTATAACTAAACTTTATAACTAAACTCTATAACTAAACTCTATAACTAAACTCTATAACTAAACTTTATAACTAAACTCTATAACTAAACTTTATAACTAAACTCTATAACTAAACTTTATAACTAAACTCTATAACTAAACTCTATAACTAAACTCTATAACTAAACTTTATAACTAAACTCTATAACTAAACTCTATAACTAAACTTTATAACTAAACTTTATAACTAAACTCTATAACTAAACTTTATAACTAAACTCTATAACTAAACTTTATAACTAAACTCTATAACTAAACTCTATAACTAAACTTTATAACTAAACTCTATAACTAAACTCTATAACTAAACTCTATAACTAAACTCTATAACTAAACTTTATAACTAAACTCTATAACTAAACTCTATAACTAAACTCTATAACTAAACTCTATAACTAAACTTTATAACTAAACTCTATAACTAAACTTTATAACTAAACTCTATAACTAAACTCTATAACTAAACTCTATAACTAAACTTTATAACTAAACTCTATAACTAAACTTTATAACTAAACTCTATAACTAAACTTTATAACTAAACTCTATAACTAAACTCTATAACTAAACTTTATAACTAAACTCTATAACTAAACTCTATAACTAAACTCTATAACTAAACTTTATAAAACTTTAGCTGCAGAACAAATTTCACAGCTCCCTTCGGCGGGGCAGCCCCACTGTCTGAGGTTTGGCCGAGTGTTTCCTTCACTTTCCTCTTGAGGATTATTCACTTTCTTCAATATCGACCTCGATCTTTGGCTCCAGCATCGTCCGAGTGGATCCAAGACTCACGGTTCTGCAGTGACTGAACATTAGTGAATCTCTGGCAGAAAGGGTTTTATTTCTATATCAATCTGATTTGACTCAGTAACGAGGTTGGGGAACAAGTGGGGTACTCATTAAAACTACTCAATTACAACGTTAGTAAATGTAATTTGTTACTTCCATCCAGTTTTTCTAAACATTAGTAAAACATATAAACGAGCATTCGCCCACAAACGTCACAGTTCATATTTATATTCTGGTGTCATTAATATGAATGGAACAGCAGGTCTAAACACATCACTACTGGAAAAGTCTGTACGTGACATCTCAAACTATATGTTTTTTCATGGCTGTTGCTGTTTGTTTACCACAGATTCCCCCACAGCCGTCTTTTCCACAAACCTTTAAGAGAGCTGTGCTGTCATGTTTTTTTGCAATGATCTCACCCCAGTTGCTCAAATAAAGTTTTGTGTGTGACCTTTATGCAGCAGGTCAGCCAAAACTGTACCGGCTGGAGATTTAAAACCAACAGCCGATACTCTAAAAAGTGCAAATACTCATAACACACATGCAACAGTGATGAGAATAATGATTTATTACAGTAGATCTTGGGATAAAACGCCAAAACCAAACCATGTCAATAGTCAGTAGTGAACAAAAGAGCCATGGAACAGCCTGATAAGCATTATACATTCTGTCCACAATAATAACGAGCTTTTCTGATGTAATATAAAAGACTTAAAAGGATGTGCAGGCGCAGGGAATCATTTTGTGCCTTCAGCGGTCAGTAGGGATTCATAGAAGCGTAGTTACGTTCTTAACTTTGTATTTGTCTTGTGGACCTGCAGTGTACTCGTGTGCCCTGCTCAGAGACATCCTCCTGCAGGGACGCCTCTACATCTCCAGACACTGGCTCTGTTTCTACGCCAACCTCTTCGGCAAAGACATCAAGGTACGTCTGAGCGAGCGTTCGCCCAGCAGCGCCTCAGCCTCCACCCGACCAGTGCAGAGACCCACACTCCCTCCTCACGTCACCAGCAAACGGGGCACAGGCTCCTTCACTGTTCAGAGCGGTGATGGTCTTACAGGACACGCACCTCTCACACCGACGTGAGTGTGAGGCGCTGCCTTATGGAGCTCACATTTCCACAGTTTCCTCCTGACAAAAAGCTGCTTATTCCAACAGCATTCCTCACATTCACTGAAACACAAGACGCCTCCTCCTCTGTCACTGCAGTGTCCTGTGCTCTAACTGCACAGCAAACACCTACTTACCCCTGAGTCACTGTTGCAGGAAATATGTCTTTTTATATATATATAATCCGTAATTGGGAATAACACTATTTCTTTTCTGATAGAAGATATTTTATGTTTTTTCCTGCACTGCAAAAAAGGCCTATCAAAACATAAGAAAAAATACCAGTTTTGAGGTAAAAATGTCCTATTTTAAGTGAAATTTTCTGTCACTGCAGTAAGAAATTTTCACTTACCAAGTTTTCTTAAAACAAGACGAAATATGAATCTTGTTCTAAGCAGAAAACACGAGTTTCAAGTATTTATGGACAGATTTTTCCCCTTATTGGTTTGAGAAGGAAGTTAAAGAGGCTTAACCTGGACTGAGTTAATATAAAAAGTGCTTAGAATAAGTTGTAATATCGAGATAAGATAAATCAGGATGAATATCTTGAAACAAGTTTTAAAAAATCTCATTTTATTAAGTAAAAAAATCTTAATCTTTTAAGATGAATCTGCTTAATTCAAGTCAGTTTAACTGTGCTAGAAAATCCTTTTTTGCTGTGTGATATTTAAATATGTGGATCCTTTTGCATTTTATTGCCTTAATAATAGAAACAGGTCTATTGGCTCCCTGTTCAAAGCATCAGAACTGATTTTGTGCTGCTGGGCATCGCTCTTGGGTTTCTGTTTGGTTTTTTCAAAAGGCCTCAGGGTGAAGAGAACAGGTGGACGCTTCACTGGGTCATAAAACAGTCCAAAAGCTGCAGCGCAGGTGCTTTACGAGAGTTAACTTGAAATCTGAACAGGAAATAGCCTTTACTGGAAAGTGTAAAAATGGGCAAGGTACAAACCTGAGGCACCGAACTGACGAAGAGCATCTCGCTGGTGGAAACGTGTCCCTCGATGTAATAAAGGACTTTTAATATATTCAGTCGGTGTGTCAGTTTGTGCCCATTTTTACACTTTCCAGTAAGTGCGATTCCTTGTTTAGGACTCAAATGTTTGTAAGTACAGAGCGGTGGGCTTGGCTCAGAGGTAATAAAACAACAAGACACTTTCTACACACAGTATGAATGACATGTGAACGAATGGTGAAGTCGACCATTATAACCTGGGTAACAACTCACGGCTCAAGGTGTTTTTGCACAGTATGTGACTGCTTTTTTCTTACTTTGATCAAGACCAGCTTTATTTTGACCGTTCTAATTAATATTCTCCCCTAACCCTTTTTAGTATGTCGTGTTTCTGTAACACGCCTGAATCTCGTAGTGCTCCACATGACTCCTGTGCTGTGTGCTCCAGGTGGTCATCCCCGTGGTGTCGGTGAGGCTGGTGAAGAAGCACCGGACGGCAGGCCTGGTGCCCAACGGCCTGGCCATCACCACGGACACGGGGCAGAAGGTGGGCACAGGGGCAGGGCACTTTAAGGGGCATTTCGAGCCAACATGTCCGAGAGCTTTATGGAAAACTGTTTGTCTGACCCATAGTTCAGACACTGTAGGTGTGTCACAGATCACAGATATTACGCCTGCGTGAAGTCGCCCATCAAACTCAAACCTACAAAAACTGTCAGTCGTTTGTGCTTCGTTTGTGCTGCAAAAAGTTTTGTTTGTGTGATTCTGGTTCTTCAGATATTTGCAGTTTTATTTTGGTCGATGACGTCGTCCAGAACCTCAGAATGTGAAACAGCCTCAAAACAGGAAGAAAATGATAGAAAACGTCTGTATTTGGTTTGTGCTGTTTTGTGCTGTGACAGTTTCATTTGTGTGAGTTTATTTCTAAAATTATCCTCGAACCGCCACCTTAACGTGGTGGAGGTTTGAGCCCGAATGATCCCAGGAGCTATGTTGTCGGGGGCTTTATGCCCCTGGTCGGGTCACCCAAGGCAAACAGGTCCGGGGGGACGGGTCAGACGAAGAGCAGTTCAGAAGCCCCTAATGATGATGACCATACAAAGGCCAGTTACGTCGCCCGGAATGGCGACACCGGGGCCCCACCCTGGAGCCAGGCCTGGGGTGGGTGCACGTGGGCGAGCGCCTGGTGGCCGGGCCTTTCCCCACGGGGCCCGGCCGGGCCCAGCCCGAAGGAGCGATGTGGTGGGCCCACCACCCGCGAGAGGAGCAATAGGGGCCGGGTGCGGAGAGATCTATGCAGCGGTCGAAGGCAGGGGCCTCGGCGACCGGATCTCCGGACATGGAGACTAGCTCTGGGGACATGGAATGTCACCTCGCTGGGGGGAAAGGAGCCTGAGCTTGTGCAGGAGGTCGAGCGTTACCGGCTAGATATAGTCGGCCTCACCTCCATGCACAGCTTGGGCTCTGGAACCCAACTCCTTGAGAGGGGCTGGACTCTCCATTTCTCTGGCGATGGCCGTGGGGAGCGGCGGCGAGCTGGCGTGGGCTTGCTTATAGCCCCACAGCTCAGCCACTGCGTGTTGGAGTTCACCCCGGTGAACGAGAGGGTCGAGTCCCTGCGCCTTCGGGTCGGGGACAGGTCTCTCACTGTGGTGTCGGCCTATGGGCCGAACAGCAGTGCAGAGTACCCGGCCTTCTTGGAGTCTCTGGGAGGGGGACTGGACAGTGCACCGACCGGGGACTCCATTGTTCTACTGGGGACTTCAACGCCCACGTGGGCAACGACAGTGACACTTGGAGAGGGGTGATTGGGAGGAACGGCCTCCCTGATCTGAACCCGAGCGGTGTTCTGTTATTGGACTTCTGTGCTAGTCACAGTTTGTCCATAACGAACACCATGTTCGAGCACAAGGGGGTCCACCGGTGCACGTGGCACCAGGACTCCCTAGGCCGGAGGTCGATGATCGACTTTGTTGTCGTGTCATCTGACCTCCGGCCGTGTGTCTTGGACACTCGGGTGAAGAGGGGGGGAGAGCTGTAGAGCACCACCTGGTGGTGAGTTGGGTCCGCTGGCGGAGGAGGAAGCCAGAAAGACCTGGCAGGCCCAAGCGTATCGTGAGGGTCTGTTGGGAACGTCTGGCGGAACCTTCTGTCAGTGCGGCCTTCAACTCACACCTCCGGGAGCTTCTCCCGGATCCCGGGGGAGGCTGGGGACATGGAGCCCGAGTGGGCTTCATTCTCGGCCTCTATTGTCGATGCGGCCGTTCGTAGCTGTGGCCGTAAGGTCTGCGGTGCCTGTCGCGGCGGCAATCCCCGAACCCGGTGGTGGACACCGGAAGTAAGGGATGCCGTCAAGCTGAAGAAGGAGTCCTGAGGCAGCTGACGGGTACCGGCGGGCCAAGCGTGCTGCAGCCAGGGCGGTGGCAGAGGCAAAAACTCGGGTCTGGGAGGAGTTCGGGGAGGCCATGGAGGAGGACTATCGGACGGCCCCAAGAAAATTCTGGCAAACCGTCCGGCGCCTCAGGAGGGGGAAGCAGTGCTTCACCAACACTGTTTACAGTGCGGGGGGAGAGCTGCTGACCTCGACTGGGGATGTTGTCGGGCGGTGGAAGGAAAACTTTGGGGATCTCCTCAATCCCACCGTCACGTCCTCCGAAGAGGAGGCGGAGGCTGGGGACCCAGAGGTGGACTCGCCCATCACCCTGGCCGAAGTCACTGAGGTGGTTAAAGCTCCTCGGGCTCCGGGGGTGGATGAGGTCCGTCCTGAGTACCTTAAGTCTCTGGGTGTTGTGGGTCTTGGCTGACACGCCTCTACAACATCGCGTGGCGGTCGGGAACAGTACCTCTGGACTGGCAGACCGGGGTGGGGGTCCCTCTGTATAAAAAGGGGGACCGGAGGGTGTGTTCCAAGTACAGGGGAATCACACTCCTCAGCCTCCCCGGTAAAGTCTATGCCAGGGTGCTGGAGAGGAGAGTTCGGCCGATAGTCGAACCTCAGATTCAAGAGGAGCAGTGTGGTTTTCAGCCTGGTCGTGGAACACTGGACCAGCTCTACGCCCTCCATCGGGTGCTCGAGGGTTCATGGGAGTTTGCCCAACCAGTCCACATGTGCCCCTCATGGTGCCCTGTGGGGGGTGCTCCGGGAGTATGGGGTCCGGGGCCCTTTGCTAAGGGCTGTCCGGTCCCTGTATGACCGGAGCAGGAGCTGTGTTCGCATTGCCGGCAGTAAGTCAGACCTGTTCCTGGTGCATGTTGGACTCCGCCAGGGCTGCCCTTTGTCACCGGTTCTGTTCATTGTATTTATGGACAGAATTTCTAGGTGCAGCCAGGGGCCGGAGGGGGTCCAGTTCGGGGACCACAGGATCTCATCTCTGCTTTTTGCGGATGATGTTGTCCTGTTGGCTCCATCGAACCAGGACCTGCAGCACTGGGGCGGTTTGCAGCCGAGTGTGAAGCGGCTGGGATGAGAATCAGCTGTTCCAAATCCGAGGCCATGGTTCTGGACCGGAAAAAGGTGGATTTCCCTCTCCGGGTGGGTGGGGAGTCTCTGCCTCAAGTGGAGGAGTTCAAGTATCTCGGGGTCTTGTTCACAGTGAGGGGAGGATGGAGCATGAGATTGACAGGTGGATTGGTGCAGCGTCGGCAGTGATGCAGTCGCTGTATCGGACCGTTGTGGTGAAGAGGAGCTGAGCCGAAAGGCGAAGCTCTCAATTTACCGGTCAATCTACGTTCCTACCCTCACCTATGGTCATGAGCTCTGGGTAATGACCGAAAGAACGAGATCGCGGATACAAGCGGCCGAAATGAGTTTCCTCCGCAGAGTGGCCGGGCCTCCCTTAGAGATAGGGTGAGGAGCTCGGTCACACGGGAGGAGCTCGGAGTAGAGTCGCTGCTCCTCCACGTCGAGAGGAGCAGCTGAGGTGGCTTGGGCATCTGGTCCGGATGCCTCCTGGACGCCTCCCTCGGGAGGTGTTCATGTCCCACCGGTAGGAGGCCCCGGGGAAGACCCAGGACACGCTGGAGGGACTCTGTCTCTGGGCCTGGGAACCTCAGGGTCCAGGAGGAACTGGAGGAAGTGGCTGGGGAGAGGGAAGCTTGGGAGCCCCTGCTTAGACTGCTGCCCCCGCGACCTGGCCCCGGATAAGCGGAAGCAGATGGATGGATGGATGGTAATTATAGGACGTCATTTCCGCTCAGCTGACGGCGACAAACTCCACAAAAATAGTGAAGAGAAACGACCTGAGGCTGTGGAAAAGTCCGTTTCAGGCTTTAGTCATTTGCTTTTGATTCATATTTTATAGAATAACACAGACTTTTCCACAGCTTCAGATCGTTTCTCTTCACTAGTTTTGTGGCGTTATCATCACACAGTTCCCTTTCAAAAGTGTTTAGCCACAAACTGTGTGAACTATAGAAATATTTTAGTAATAACCTACAATAATACTGGATACCAGTGTGTATATCTCACGAAATGCTCAGCGCGAACACGATCTTAGCCTTCTTACCTCACCCTCCCACACTTAAAACCTTGTTTGCGTCAAGTGACTGTAAATGACTTGCTAAAAAAAAGACGATATCGTAAAAATGTCTGATGGACCTGGAAGTGACATCACACTTCACCTCTTCACATCACATTCTACCAGTGCTTCTGTAATATTACACTGCAGGGCACAGCTCGGGCTCAGGACCTCATAAACCTTCAGTTCTCAGGGATTAGCGGCTGTTAAAAAGTGAATAAATTACTTAAGAGGTTAAACATTACTAAGTTACTCTTTATATGGAGGAAGTGTGTGCAGAACGTCAAAGCCTTTGGGAGCTTAGAGCCATAAAATACTAGTTTAATGATATGGTACTAGTCTGTGTGCACTGATGTCATGTTCACATCACCACAGCAGCATCTGGTTCTGCTTACAGATGGACCCAAATGGTTTTTGTATCAGAGGCAGTGGTGGAATATAGCAAAGTAAAAGTAGAAAAGTACTGTACCTGAGTATAACATCTGTACTGTGTTTAAGTACAGTAGTTTTTACTTTGCTTCACTACATTTGAGAGCAGGACTGAAAAGTTTAAATATTTTTATTATAGTTTGAGAGCTCCTGTGAAGCTTGAGGGGTTTTATTTTTAATATGTTTGTAATTTTTAACAAAAATATAGATAAAAACTGCAAAAGAAAAAACAAAACAGTTGATTCAGTTGATTAATTTATTTGTTGAAAACCAGGACAGTGCACAGAAAACATTAGACTCAGAGAAAAGATTCTCTGTGCCAGATTTAGCTACGAGCTGCTCTCCATCTGCAGCTCCATCCTCCAGCAGGCACAAAACACAGTAGTTTACACATTAAAAATACAATTTACACATTAAAAATACTCAGATTCATTGTCGTCAGTATCAGTATCCTCTAAAATGTACGTTTACCAAATTCATCAGTATAATTATCCTCTAAAATTGTTTCCGTTGAACAAAATTCAGCACAACTCTGAACCACAACCACTACAAGACCTGAAAATCTGTGCAAAACACTTTTACGATTGACTTTTTATTTTACTTAAGTAGATTGTTTTTATATGATACTTTTACTTGAGGTTTTTTGTTTTTGGTATTTGTACTTTTACTTAAGTAAGAAAACTGTACTTCCACCCATGATTAGAGGGAAGGAGAAGTTCACGTCTGGCATTTAGATCAAATATAAAAATGTAAAGGGTACAGCTGCAGACCTGTGGCCCAAAAACAGAAAGTACATTCTGCACATGTTTAGACGGCGCTGTAGTAAACTCAGTGTGTCGCTGTATGACTGGAGAATGGATAAACCGTGTTATAATTTCTTAAAGTCTCTGCACCTGATTCTTACTGTTTTAAAACCATGAAAAAACAACCTGCACTGGTCCAGAGTTTATTCCACACTTACCTCATACATTCAGAACTCCCTCATTACTCACGGTGATGAGTTTATGAGCACTTTTCACAACTTTCAGAGGCCAGAGTTTAACATAGCTAACAGTGCACTTCCTGATCCTCAAACAATTATTTCCCAGGACACAAACACTGGACTTATTCTGATCTCAGGAGCTGCTTTTCCAACATGTCTGTACTGGGCCACATTTTAAACATTATTCTTTATATCGTGTACATGTTGTATATATAAATGTGATAATTTAGAACATTTCTGATGTATAAAAAGGGTGAAATTAAATATTCAAACTTTTATTTTTGTGGGTGTTTTAAAAAGTGGCTGTAATTTAATTTGCTAAATTCTGTATTGAAATGCTCCCTCCTGTGGGCTCCACCTGCAGAGGGGTTCATAGGGGGTCAGGTGCTGTGAGGATTGGGCAGCAAACTGCCCCCACGACCCAGATGGATTAAGCGGGAGAAGATGGATGGATGTATTGAAATGTCCTAAATCCAGTGGGCGCATTAACACATGAATGTTTTTGGGTTGGAGCTTTTGGACTAATGTCGAGCAGAACTAGGCCTGTTTTTGTTTGTGGAGAATGGTGGGACTTTTCGGCTGTCAGCCTTAAATCTTAAGCACAGGCCGATATTTTGTTTTGGTCGATCTGCTGCTTAAAAAATACACACAAAGCTTTAGATTAACACTACGAAAAGAGAACTGCACAACCTCTTAAAGGTTTGTGGTCTGTATTAACTTTAAATTGCATTCTTTGAGGAAATGAATGAATGAATTCATTTACATTGTTCATTCATCGTTCCTCCTGTGGGCTCCGCTCACAGAGGGGTTCATGGGGTGGATGGATGTTCATCCCTGGGGGAGACTGACAGAAAATAATATAATAATATTATTTAAAAAATAACAAAGTAACAGACCGTCCACCCGAAAAGTTACGCAGAGCTCCTTTAACTTGTTGATTTGATACGTGTGATTAGTGATCACTCGGTTGAGATATGCAGACTTAGTCCAGTTCTAGTCCTGGTTCGGGTGCTTTCACACAGAGCAGCTGCTGCACCAAATGTTCAAACCAGAAGCTCTTAGTTGGGTTTGTTTTCATTGGTGTGAAGGCGTCAGTCGCTCTCAGATCTGCACTAAAGCAAACGGACTGAGACCTTCAAAAAAGAGGTGGTGTCAGTCCACTTGATTCTGCACCAAAGGCCAAACTCTGGTACAGTTTCTCTGGTGAAAACGCAAACTCAGGTCCAAACCAAATGAACTATTCCAAAGGCATCAGGGAGGGATATGGCCTTGTTGGTCTTTGGAACAATCTTCATCTCATGACCACATCCATGAAAACAGCACATCTCCTCTGCCTGACATGACGCACTCTACGGCTTTGGCGACTCTGCCAATAACAGACTGTTCTCCAGATGCAGTCACGACTCACACAGAGACTCACCACACAGAGACTCACCACACAGAGACTCACCACACAGAGACTCACCACACAGAGACTCACCACACAGAGACTCACCACACAGAGACTCACCACACAGAGACTCACCACACAGAGACTCACCACACAGAGACTCACCACACAGAGAATGTGATGTACGAAGATCAGAGCAAACACCAACGTGCCAACATTGGTACTTGCTCCATAGTCAGTCAAAACTGGTGCTTATTTCTACCAGAAGATAAACTCTGATGAAACATCAGCTGCAGGTGTGAAAGCGAAGCTGGAGTCTATGTGCTGCATGACAACAGGTTCTGCCTGGTGCGGATCAAATAATCGAACTAGAGGTGTGAAAGCGGCGTAAGTGCTGTTCTATTTCTGGCTTAGTCCTGGTTTGGTCCTGTTCTAGTCCTGGTTTAGTCCTGGTTTGGTCCTGTTCTAGTCCTGGTTTAGTCCTGGTTTGGTCCTGTTCTAGTCCTGGTTTAGTCCTGGTTTGGTCCTGTTCTAGTCCTGGTTTAGTCCTGGTTTGGTCCTGTTCTAGTCCTGGTTTAGTCCTGGTTTGGTCCTGTTCTAGTCCTGGTTTAGTCCTGGTTTGGTCCTGGTTTGGTCCTGTTCTAGACCTGGTTTGGTGCTGGTCTGGTCCTGTTCTAGTCCTGGTTTGGTGCTGGTCTGGTCCTGTTCTAGACCTGGTTTGGTGCTGGTCTGGTCCTGTTCTAGACCTGGTTTGGTGCTGGTCTGGTCCTGTTCTAGACCTGGTTTAGTCCTGGTTTGGTCCTGGTTTGGTCCTGTTCTAGTCCTGGTTTAGTCCTGGTTTGGTCCTGTTCTAGTCCTGGTTTAGTCCTGGTTTGGTCCTGTTCTTGTCCTGGTTTAGTCCTGGTTTAGTCCTGGTTTGGTCCTGTTCTAGTCCTGGTTTAGTCCTGGTTTGGTCCTGTTCTAGTCCTGGTTTAGTCCTGGTTTGGTCCTGTTCTAGTCCTGGTTTAGTCCTGGTTTGGTCCTGTTCTAGTCCTGGTTTAGTCCTGGTTTAGCCTCTTGTTTTGTCTCAGATTTGATGTGTTTAAATGCACTTTTTTTTTAGATCACTAATCTCTTTTTCAAGGGAGTCCTGCCCTGCACACATCACTTTCATACTAGGCAATGTGGGTGAAGTGTCTTGCCTAAGGACACAACAACAGCTTTTTGATTCTGAATTTCAGAAAAGCACTTGAGCCCTGTTGTCATTGTTTGATCTGTTCAAGACAGGATTTAGACCAACTCACTTTCCTTTATGCCAGTTTTTACATTTAGTTTAGAGCAGGTTTCCGTTGTTGGGCTTTAACCGTCCTGACCGTTGTGTTTCAGTACGTGTTTGTGTCGCTGCTGTCCAGAGACAGTGTGTACGACGTGCTCCGGAGGATCTGCACACACCTACAGGTCTGTCCTACACTCAAATCTATCATTATTATTCATATTTGGTGTGATTATTTCTCTTATTTGAATCCAAGTAGATGAGGCTGGGAAAGTATGCTCAAAAGTTAAACATTTACAAGCTATAATAGTTTGAACCAAATGCCTATATATGCACTTGACATTTGACTTATTTTATTTAGGTCTGTCTCACACATGTAGCTTATTTCTATCTATTTATTTGTATTTTTAAGCTTTCAAACGTAAATTAAAGCAAACTACACTAACTCAGAAACACACAAAGTTTCATTTTTGCATTGTAAGAGAAATGGCTTTGTTCCTGTATAAGATGAGACGACATAGTATTTACGTTGTGTTGTGTTTGTGTGAGCAGGTGAACGGGAAGAGCCTGAGCCTGAAGCAGCTGATGGAGGAGCCGGCCCTGTCCCTGGTCAGTCTGTGCACCCACACTGATATAAACACTTAAATCTATCAGAAAATGACTTAAAAGTAGTGACGTAACAATAACGTAAATATGGTATCGTCAAAGGTCTCACAATAATATCGTGGAGCATCACAATATGTCGAATCCCAAGTCTCTTTGCTTAAATGAACAGTTCTGATGCAGAAATAGCTAAAAAAAACAGAGGGAACTACATAGACCATGATCCTTTGCTCATTTTCAGTGCAGACGACATGAAGAAATAACTGTTCTAAGCACTTTTACATCTTCATTCTGTGGATTAAGTCTGTGAAGCATTTTTAGAGGAAAAAGGAGCAGATTCACCACAAAATATTGTAATAAATCTGGTCCAGTGAGATGTTTTTGGTGAAAATATCGTACAGAGAGATTTAGATTTCATTCCATCCCTAATGACAAATGTTGCACCAAATGACTGGGCAAAGTATTTTAGAGTCAGTCTGTTATTCTGTAGAATATCGTAATATCGTGAACTTTCCCACAATATCGTGATAAATATCGTCCTGTGAGGCTCAGACTGTGACGATTGTATCATGAGACTTGAATATCATTACCCCCCTACTTAAAAGGAGTGAAATCATTTTACTCTTAAAATAAACAACCTCTAGACTAGAATGAAGCGTCGCAGAATGAGTAAGTAATAAATCTGAAAACAAGACGATTAACCTGATAGAAGTGTTAAAATCTGGGCCCCTTCTGTTTCTCTCTGTGGAGCTCAAACTTTCACACCGGCAGATGAGTTGATTCTAACATCTGCCTGGTCCTGACCGAGGCCTGTGGAGAAGATGTTGTCAGAGCTTCTTACAGTCTCAGCCCTGTCACAGAGCTGCTTTCTATAATGACCCTCTGCAGCACGGCCCAAACTCAGCTCACAGCACAGGCCTGTTCACGGCCTGTTCACGGCCTGTTCACGGCCCAGTGCAGAATCAGTGAAGAATTCTTATAAGTCGGTATCAGAACAAAATATTATATTGATACTAGGCGTGGCACGGTACACAAAATTCACGGTACGTACCTCGGTTCAGACCCCACGGTTCAGTACATTTTCGGTACAGTGCAGGAAAAAAAACATAACCAGAAAGGCTGTGCTCAGAGGCAGCTTTTTATTGCCTAAATCTCCAGCTGAGATAACTGCAGCTTGTAGTAAAACAAGTAAAAGTAAAACATGTAAAACAAGTGAACACACAGCACCACATTGAGTATATTGACTGGTTACTGAGCTGGACATCAGTGAAGTTTGAACACATGGTCTTTTTAGGTGCCTTTTAGGGACCTTCTGGGTGCAGTGGTGGACGAGCCGCGCACTGGCGGTGCCGCACGGAGTGTCCGCGGGCTCCAGCGCACAGGTCCCACACACCGGCACAAGTTTATTGCCGAAAGCAGCGGCCGTGATGAAATATGATGCACTCAGTATTCAGACCTTGAGTCCGTGACGACACTGAGTCCAAATGCGCTCGAGTCCGAGACAAAACCAAGACAAAACCATCGCTTTAGCGGAGGAGGAAGTGGCACAGGGGTGTCTGTGAGTGGGACAGGTGTGGGTCCTGCTGCAGCGCGTGGGGCGTGGGTGTGTTTTGAAGCGGAGATTGTTCTATGAGTGCTGGGAAAGTGTGCCGCACTTTAGGGGCTCCAGGCTTGGGCACGATTCTGAAGTCCTAGTGTGAGTGCGCCCCTAATGTTTGATACATTTAGAACGTTTAACTCGTCACATTACGTCTGTGCGCAGCTCCTTATTGTGCTGCAGAAGTTGTTTTTCTCGTTCACACGCTGAAATATTTGCTCGCAAATGTGAGTGAAATGGGCGCACTGTAGAGCCCTGCCCACACCACCGACTTAAATGATGGTGGTGGGTCTTCTAACTCCGGGCTTGAATTACTCGCCATCGTCTTTCACCCTCTCTCAACGACCTAACAGCAGCAACTTTGAACAACAGCAGTTTTGTATTTGAAGGTGGAGTTTGCTCGCTAGACCAATCCAGACATGTGACATGTTCATGGACCAATCAGGGCTCATGGCAGTGGTTAAGGAAACCGTCGCAAAAGGAAAGTCCCGTCGTCAGTTCAATATTAAACTTTTGTACCGTATATTCTCCGTCAAAATGCACCGAACCGTGACCCCCAACGGTTCAATACGAATACATATACCGTGCCCCCCCTATTCGATACTTTGCATCTCATGTCATCCCCATTCTCTGGGGTGTGTTAACAGTAGGCACTGCTCTGTCTGAGGCCTTTTTAAACTTTAATCTGAGCTTTATTTTAACACAGGGGTTTTCAACGTTTTTCAGGCCCGGGACCCCCAGACTGAAGGAGCAGGATACATATGGGGGCCTACAGTAGTGTCGTGTGTAAACAGAGCTGCTATAGCTACTCTGTTATTGCACGTTCAATACTAGTGGGGTTTTCCATCCAAGTCGCTTAACAAGTCCAGGCTTATCCCGAAATCCTGAGCTGAAACTAACTCCATCTCCAGTTTAAGCCTCAACTCGTTCCAACCTCCGTGAAGTCGCCTCATCAAACGTAAACCTGCACAAAAACTGTCAACTGTCACAAAATGTCAATCGTTTGTGCTTCGTTTGTGCTGCAAAAGTTTCATTTGTGCTTCTTTAGTTTTGGAGAAATTAACGATTCTTTTACAGGTCAAATTGGGGTCAGTCCCACAGGAAGCATCAAAATGCACTAAAACATCCAAAATGGAGTCAATCGTTTGTGGTTCGTTTGTGCTGTGACAGTTTCATTTGTGTGAGTTTATTTCTAAAATTCTTCATTATTATTTCTGTGGTAATTATAGGACGTCATTTCTGCTCATCTGATGGAGACAAACTCCACAAAACTAGAGAAGAGAAACGACCTGAGGCTGAGGAAAAGTCTGTTTCAGTCTTTAGTCATTTGCTTTTGATTCAGATTTTATAGAATAACACAGACTTTTCCACAGCCTCAGGTCGTTTATCTCTGTTTCTATAACTCGCTTTTCAAGATGAAATGTCGGTTCTTGGTCTCTGATTTTATAAAATAAATTTCCCCCAAAAAAGTGCGACTTATATATGTGTTTTTTTCTTCTTCACGACACATTTTTTGGTTGGTGCGACTTATACGGTATTCATTTGAATTTCATTATTTTTAATTACTTTATATTACAGGTTTTAATTTAAATTCCTGAATTGAATTTTGAGGAGGTCTATGGGCAAAATGAAATAGAAAACAGAGCCACATAAACCATAGCTCGAGTTAACCTTTCCTGCCCCATGTCCATCTCTCTGTTTGTCCAGGACGAGTTCCCGGCTGCAGACGAGTTCCCTGTGGTGAATGAGTTTCCCTCGGTGCTGAAGTGGAGGAAAAGACCGTCTGTGGTGACCGTGTCCTCGTCCCTGCCCGACCTGCTGGGCACCTCCACGGGCAGCCTGTCCTCCCCGGACGCCCCCTTCACCCCGGACACGCCGCTGGACGGTGCGCACACATTTGCACTAGAATGAACCCAGTGTCGTCCTAAAATCCATCTGAAGATTATGTTTTGTTTTGCTTATATACCCCTTAAAATGAGTAATTAACTAACCTAATTAATAATAAATAAAATACTATATGAATATGACAACAGAAACAATATGGTAATAATGAAATTTAAACCAATAATATTAAATGTGATACATGAAAATTACCATAAAAAAGGGAAAAACATAAGAATTATTCATGATCAGAAGAATAAAAAGGGGTCATAAAATTATAGGTAAAATAAAACACTTTGAGAAAGAAAACTATATATGGACATAAAAGCTGTTTGGATAAAGTTATTATCCATCTTCTTCCGCTTTGTCCGGAAAAGAAGAAGAAAAGAAAATAGAAAATTACAAAAAAATTGGTGGCACGGTGGCTGAGTGGCAACACTCAGGCCTCACAGCAAGAAGGTTGCGGGTTTGATCCCCGGGTCACCCGGGCCTTTCTGTGTGGAGTTTGCATGTTCTCCCTGTGTCTGGATGGGTTTCCTCCGGTTTTCCCCCATCAACCTAAAACATGCAGCACCTGAACTAACATCAAGGACCATGTTGTCCACCCTCCTGTGGGCTCACCACCTGCAGAGGGGTTCATAGGGGGTCAGGTGCTATAAGTATTGGACAGCAAACTGCCCCCGTGACCCAGCCGGATTAAGCGGGAGAAGATGGATGGAATTACAAAAATCCCCAGATCCTGACAGAAGAGGCAGTGGATGTCACTGACATGTTTTTTATTTATTTTATTTATTTATTTAAACACTTTACAAATGAGGAGAAAACTACAGCTGTAAATAATCTCGTCGCCTTTACCCCAGTTGCCCGTCTGTCTGTACACAGGCGGTAAAATTACTCCTACTGCACTGTGTCTGTGCAGAGGTGATAAAAACACGACTCCAATACTGTGTCTGAAGTCCAAGGCCCTGCTCAAGGACGCTGCCTTCAGATCAGTGTGAACCTCGTGCCCTCTGCTCAAACTACTGCTTCACATGGATTTATTATTGTCTAGATGACAGAACTCAGTCTGGGCTTTAGACGCAGCAGCTACAGGAGCTCATTTTAATATAATGTAGTTATGGGAAATGCATGTCTATGTTGTTGCATGTCTGGGGTTATCAGATTATTGGAGGGTTCATAGGTTTACATGCAGGTCAGGAAAACTGGCCTGATTTTTCTAAATGTTTCTAAAGCGGGAACTCTG
This sequence comes from Odontamblyopus lacepedii, assembly GCA_034769755.1. NCBI lineage: Eukaryota > Metazoa > Chordata > Actinopteri > Gobiiformes > Gobiidae > Odontamblyopus > Odontamblyopus lacepedii. The sequence goes on from CM068349.1 coordinate 622,921, forward strand.
ACTGAGGAGCTGTGAATCTCACAGCTCTGATCCCTGCTGCAGGTAACAGACTGTAATGTGACAGACTCACATTAGGCACAGACCAGGAGAGGCTCTGCACGAGGGAAGAAACAGTCTGGCAAATATGTGTTTACTCACGTAACTTAGATCAACTCTGATCACAAACTACTGTGGCTCCACCGTGGACCAGCACAAGTGAAAGTGAAACTTACTGGAGCTTCAGTGTTTATTTGTGCCGCGGTGAGCAAATAACTGTCTGAAAATGAAACGATCGGCATAATGAGGTGTCACTTATTCATTCATTCATTTATACAGCGCCTTTCATGACGCCCACAGTGCTTCACAGTTCATTCTTCATTCTCTCCACACTCACTGGTGTAAGAAACTGTTGTAGCCACAGCTGCCCTGGGGCAGACTGACAGAAGTGAGGCTCCAATCTGCCCCATCAGCCCCTCCCACCACCACCACCACCACTCACTCCACTTTCACACTAGGACATGTGGGTGAAGTGTCTTGCCTAAGGACACAATGTTTTTGTGACTGGCGCCCCCCTGTGGCACCTGGAGCTCCCAGTGTCTCCACCCAAGTCCTGACCAGACCCTGCTGAGCCTCTGAGACCTGAAGAGACTCTGACAAACTGGAGTGGCCACGATCTTATCGAGTTATCGACTTATCCAAAGGGTGGTTATATGTATGATAGACTTTTGATTAGTAATTATAGCTGCAAGGTTTTAGTGCTAATGCTAAATTACTAGACGCCCCTGAATGTCTCGTAGCCCCTTGTGGCACCTTGGCCCTGCGTGTAGACTGGGCCTGACAGGTTTCGGGGCAAATATGATTTGACTTTGGTTATTTAGCGTCAGTGCAGTTTAACAGAAATGTTAACAGTTAAGGCCGTCACACACTACAGGATTTTTTGTCCTGAACGATTTTTAAACGTGTGACAAAAAGTGCTCACCACAGACACGAGGAGAATCTTGTGAGATTTTAAATCTCTGATCTCAAAATCTGCAGCAGGATCAGTGTGAGGAGCACAGGATCTGAAGCTGTGAGGCTGTGATGGCCTCAGCTGTTTCCTGTCTCCAGTAAAACCAGTCGCTCTGAGACTCTGACGTGTTCAAAGATCAGACTCTGCACTTCAGGTTTAGACACAAGACAAACTGTGTGATTGTTATGAGTGAAATGTGGAGCAACACTTCAGACAGAGGATTTTTAAAGCAGAAAAGAGGAGATAAAGCAGCTTCACCCTGGTAAACAGACACACGTGAAGAACTATCTGGCCTTTTTATTTGCTGTCATTATTTGTGGAGGAAAGTTTCTCTGAATGAGATGCTGCAGTCTAAATGTGCAGCTTTAGGAGAGTTTAGGTGAGTAATAAAGTCGCCTCATTATTTTCTCCATATCCCAAGTTTGTATGTTGTGCCTTTGTGTCCGTCACCTCTGCCCTGACTCTGTTTCATCAGCTGTTCCTGTAGCGTTTCTGATGTTTGTTGGTTCTGATCTGACACTGACTCCAAACATCAGGTTCCTCTTAGTCCCGTAAACACACAAATCTGTCTGAGTGATCTGATGTCAGATCCACCACATCCTAATTCTTCTGTTGTGAACTTGTCATTTGTCTCTGTCTTTTCCCAGTGCCTCTAACCTCAAACAAAAGAACATGGAGCACAAATAAAAGCCGTGTATAGAATCTCGGGACTTGCTTTCTCAGAAGTGATGTAATGCAGCATGTCCTTGGAGACAGATCGTTTCTGTCCTCTGAGGTTGTGGTCATTGTGTGAGAGAACGCAGAGGCACAGATTATTTTTAGTGGCTAAAGTCGCTCTTATGCAACGTCTCATTAAGCTCCGGTGCAGATGAATGGTGTGGAGCTGTAAACTGCTTATGCCTGCGTAGATTAGAGGCAGATTATCATAGCAGTGTGGCCTTGGAGCGCTCTGAGGACACGGGGCTGTTAATACCACACTCCTGTTTATGCCCCACATCTGGGTCAGGGGTTAGTTTTAAAGGGCCCATGTTTCCTGCTCTGTTCTAATGTCGTCTGCTCATCACAAACACACCCGGGAGCTGTGTTTTGTTTCATTCACACGTTTAACACACAAACCTGCACATTTCGGCTCACCGTAAGTGCTCCACTGTGTTTTTAAACTCCATACATCTTCCCTGGAATCATTTGGAGGGTTTCAGACCTGGTGATCTCTGCTGAACTAAAGGCACAGACTACAGTAATAATGTAGGGTTACTTAAACATGAATGAAACAAAACACAACTGCAGGTCTGTTTTTGATGACCTGACTACTTTCTAACATGTCTTCAACTCACAAGAGTCCGTTCTGTGTAATAAAGGACCTTCAGTATTAAATATCTTTATCCTTCGTCCATTGAAGATTTAAGCCACTTCATTAATGATGCAAATGTCTGGACTCATTCAAATGTCTCATTTAATTTTTTTAAACCCCTTTCTAAAAATAACCCGCAACAGGTGAAATCTGCAAAGTAGTCAGCTTTATTTTATTTTTTTACAATTTAACAATTTACAATTATTATATATGTTTTAAGGCTGTAAAACCCCTCACCACACACTTTATACACTTTTCTCAGAGGCTTCGTGATCTAAACTGAGGAGCAAAGCGCCATATAAAGCTCCATGTGTGGGTGTCTGTGTCTTTTCTGAGTCAAGCACATAGTTATGGGTCGTTCTGTTTCTTCTTCTGGTCGAGAAGATTCTTATAAACAGACCACCTTCGATTCTGCAGAAATCAGGCTATCAGAACACAATGTGCGTTCATCAAATTCAATTCAATTCAATTCAATTTATTTTGTAGCGCCCAAAATCGCAACAACAGTAGCCTCTAAGGGCGTTCCAAGATATGGATGAGTAAAACATACACACAGACATATCAAAACAGGAATAAACAACATTCATGTAAAGCAGCAAATGAAACATTGTCCAGTCATCCCCTGTCCTTAGACCCTCCTTCTCAGCAAGGAAAAACTCCAAAAAACCCAGGGTCCTGGGAAAAAGAAGAAACCTCAGGGAGAACTACAGTGAAGGAGGGATCCACTCCCATGGACGGACAGGCTATAGATGTCCAGGCCCGTGGGCCAGTTCAGTATGACCACAGCTACCCAGGTGGGGAAGGAGCCGGGCGAGGAGGAGGAGAAGAGGGCGAGGAGGAGGAGCCGGGCGAGGAGGAGGAGCCAGGCGAGGAGGAGGAGCCAGGCGAAGAGGAGGAGCGAGGTCCAGCTGCCATCAGGCGTCTGAAAGAGTTCCACTCCACAGGGGGAGTGGGACAGGGGACAACATGTGAATAGCAATGAACAAACTACAGATGAGAACATAGTGAGTGATGCTGATGAGAAAAAGGAGGAAACAGAGGACAGTGCTCAGGTTGCCACACTTCCCCCAGCTTGTTATCTCCTGCGGCAGCTTATCTTAGTGACATCAACTAAGTAACCTGGTCATAAGCTATTCCGAAGAGGAAGGTTTTAAGCCTGGTCTTAAATAAAGAGACTGTGGGTGCCTGTTTAACATCAACAGGGAGTTGATTCCATAACACAGGAGCTTGGTAACTGAAGGCTCTCCCCCCCACTGTACTTTTAGACACTCTAGGAACCACTAATAATCCTGCATTCTGAGAGCGAAGTGCTCTATTTGGCTGATAGGGGACAATGGCATCCTGAAGATATGATGGGGCCATATTGTTTAAGGCTTTGTATGTCAGGAGGAGAACTTTAAATTTAATTCTAAACTCGACAGGAAGCCAGTGAAGTGATTTTAACACAGGACTGATGTGATCACGCCTTTTAGTTCCTGTTAGGACTCTGGCCGCTGCATTTTGGACCAACTGGAAGCTTCTTAAAGTACCTTTAGTGCAGACGGTGAGCAGAGAATTACAGTAATCTAGTCTGGATGTAACAAATGCATGGATAAGTTTTTCAGCATCATTTTTAGGCAAAATTTTTCTGATTTTAGTTATGTTTCGCAGGTGAAAATATGCAGTTTTACAGGCTTGGTTTATATGAGCTGTGAATGAGAGATTTTGGTCAAATACGACTCCAAGGTTTTTTACAGTAGAGCTAGAGGCTATACTCACATTGTCAAGTGAGATTATCTGGTCTGACAGAGAATCTCTCTGACCTTTAGGACCGACAACAATGACCTCTGTTTTTTCAGGGTTTAAAAGGAGGTAATTCAGGGTCATCCAGGTTTTGATGTCCTTCACACAGGCACTGAGCTTATCGATTTGATCGGTCTGATTAGGTTTCATTGATAAGTACAGCTGAGTGTCATCAGCATAGCAGTGGAAATTAATGCCATGTTTTCTGATAATGTTACCTAATGGCAACATATACAGAGTAAACAGGATTGGACCAAGCACAGATCCTTGTGGAACACCACAAGCTACTTTAGAGCAGGGAGAGGTGGACTGGTTTACACTAACAAACTGGTACCTATCTGATAGATAGGATTTAAACCATTTGAGGGCGGTCCCTCTGACACCTATGTCACATTCTAACCTCTGCAGTAGAATGTTGTGATCAATGGTGTCAAACGCTGCACTGAGGTCCAGTAGGACCAGGACTGAAGCCAGCCCGTTATCAGCAGCTAGTAGCAAATCATTTGTCACTTTAAGCAGAGCAGTTTCTGTGCTGTGGTGAGCTCTGAAACCAGACTGAAATTTTTCATATAAATTATTGCCCTGCAGATGGTGACAAAGCTGTTTCACCACAACTCGTTCCAGAATCTTTGAGAGAAATGGAAGATTCGAGATAGGTCTGTAGTTGGCTAGTTCATCAGGATTTAAGCTAGGTTTTTCAAAAGCGGTTTAATTACAGCATATTTAAAGGACTGAGGAACAAAGCCATTTTCTAATGACATATTTATTATGTTATGGATGGAACCTATTATTAAGTGGAGAGCTTCTTTGAGGAGTTTGACTGGAATAGGGTCGAGCAAACAAGTTGATGGTTTGGACGACATGATGACTGAGGTAATCTCCGCCTCATCGACAGGAGTAAATTTGTCTAATTCTATTAGAGGATTTATGTGGGATATTGGTGTTACAAACTGGATTTGCTGAATTTGCTCGGGGCTGATTTTTGGAGTGGCTTCGTTGATCTTGTCTCTAATGGTTATAATTTTGTAATCGAAGAATTCAAGAAAGTCATCACAACTGAACTTCGAAGGGAGAAGAGACTCAGGGGCAGTATGCGAGTTTGTCAGCCTGGCTACAGTGCTGAACAGAAATCTGGGGTTGCTTTTGTTTACTTCTATTAGGTTTGAATAGTATCTGGTTTGTGCTTTTACTTGAAGCGGCCTTATAAGAGAGCAGGCAGAGCTTCCATGCCTTCAGAGACTGCTCGGAGCGAGAGCGGCGCCAGAGCTTCTCTGTGCGTCTCACGTGTTGTTTGAGTGATCGCAGTTCTGGAGTAAACCAAGGAGCCGGAGGTCTTGGTTTAATGCTTTTCTGTTTTAGCGGAGCTGCAACATCGAGAGCAGATTTTAAGGTGAGCATTGTCCTATCCACAAACTGATCCATGATAATTGGATTAAAGTTGTTCTCAATGTCACATGGCATATCATTTAATACTGGCTCGATTATTTCTTTGAACTCGGCTACCGATTTTTCTGATATTGTTCTTTTCATTATAGTTTTCTCCTGCTGAGCTGGATAGTCTTTTAGTACGAATTGAAAGGTTATTAAAAATGGTCAGAGAGTATAGGGTTTTGAGGAATTACAAGTAAATCACTAATCTCAATACCATAAGTTAGGACGAGATCGAGAGTGTGATTGTGACAGTGAGTCGGCTTGTTCACACTCTGGGTAAAACCGATCCCATCCAGGAGAGCACCAAAAGCACTGCTGAGGCACTCACTGCTGTTATCAACATGAATGTTGAAATCTCCAACTATAACAATCCTTTCCCATTCCAAAACTAAACTTGAAATAAAGTCAGAAAACTCTGTCAGAAACTCGGCATAAGGACCAGGAGGTCGGTAGATTGTTATAAATATAACAGCTTTTTGGTTTTTCCAGTTGGTGCACGTAATAGATAGTGCGAGGCTTTCAAAGGAGCGGAATGTATAATTAGATTTGAGGCTGAGAATTAGGCTGGAGTGAGAAATGACGGCCACACCGCCACCTCGACCAGTGCTCCTGGCACTTTGAAAGTTCACGTGACTTGGAGGTGTAGATTCGTTTAGTCTAACATAATCATTTTCCTGAAGCCATGTTTCAGTTAAAGCTAGAAGATCAATATTAAAGTCGCCAATTAATTCATTTATTAAAAGAGATTTAGAAGAGAGGGACCTGATGTTTAGCAGTCCACATTTTACACACTTATCATTTTGTTTATTTGCGACACATGTATTTATTTTTATTAAGTTATGAGATCTGACGCCTTTCCTATCAGAGTTCAGTTGACTTTTATTTGTGCTTTTGACATGCGTAAATTGTTTGTGTGCACCACAATTAATTCTTTTAATTAAGTTATGAAACCTGACGCCTTTCCTATCAGACTTTAGTTGAGTTTTATTTGTGCTTTTATACATTTATTTTGTTTATTTGCGATGCATGTATTTATTTCTATTGAGTTAGGAGATCTGATATCTTTCCTATCAGAGTTTAGGTATGTTTTGTTTGTGCTTTTTGTGCGTGGGACATACACAACCTCAGCCAGTCTGGGAGAATTGTTCATGCAGGGTGGCTCAGAGGAGGCCCCTGTACGTGGCGCACACACAGTCTCAGCCTGTTTGGAGCTGTTCTCGCTAACAGAGCAGTGCCTCACTAGTCTACTCTGCTCCCTAGCGTCACTGACACTCCCTGAGCTAGTCTGTGTGCTAGTCTTACCTGATGGTCATCTAAGACTAACCATAATATTCTGCACTAGGAGGGAGGACCCAGCCGCGGTGGGATGAATGCCGTCACTACGTATAAGCCTGGGCTTCCCCTCAAATGCCCTCCAGTTATCTATGAAGACGACACCATTCTGCGGGCACCAATTGGACAACCACTGGTTGACAGCTGAAAAGCGGCTGAACATTTCACAATTGGCATAATTTGGAAGGGGGCCAGAGAAGTACACGGACTCCGACATCGACTTAGCCAAATCACAAACTGCCGCTATCTGCAACTTCACCACCTCTGACTGACCGCGCCGAGTATCGTTACCCCCCGCGTGTATAACGATCCGGCGGTACCTGTTCTTACTTCTCTTTAAAAGCCTAAGATTCCCCTCGATGTCACCCAGTCTGGCTCCAGGGTAACACCGTGTGGAAGCTGCAGGCAGTTCCACGTCCCTGACTATAGAGCTCCCTATCACTAGAGTGTCCCGCGTCCAGCTCAAGGGGGCGAACCTGTTCCGGACGGGGAGCGCCCTGCTCTCAGCCCTGTGTCCCTGGTCTCCTGGAGTCCTGCACTCAGCTATGTGTCCCTGATCTGCAGTCCTGGTCTTAGCCCTGCGCCTGCGTCTAACTGTCACAAAACTGTCCTGGTCTGGTCCCGGCTGCACGGGATGCGCCGGGGGGCTACTCTCGCTAGCTACGCTCAAGCTAATGCGGTCCGCGGTCCCTGCTACTGCTTGACTATAACTCGGCTTCAGCGCCTCCAAAGAGCGGATCCGCGTTTCTAACTCTGTAACCCTGGCCTCGAGGACTGCCACTACGCTGCACTTAGCGCAACTATCCCTGTCACTATCAAATAAGCCAGGGTTCTCACTCCACATGTTGCAACTAGAGCAGGAAAGGGGGGCGAGAGTTTTAGCCATGATGCTAGGCTAGGCTAGATCAGGCTGAAACTACAAGCTGAAACTACAGAGAGGGAGAGGCTTAGACCACGAATTACGGAGCACTAGGTGCTGAATAAACTTCGATGGTTTGACGAAGTACTCAGGCACTAGTTTAGATGGATTCGTGGATTAACAGATTCAGTAGAGAGATGCTAGTAAGAGTGCTCGCAAAACAGCTCGCAAACAGAATTCGCAAACAGAATTCACTCACCCGGAAGTGACGTCACCGGATGATCAGATTGCCAAAATCTGATCAAAAAAAAGAAGAGAGATAAACAGCGAGACTGTGAAAGGTGAAGCGCGTTATAGTGAGGGACAAGTGTAAATCACCAGTAAAGAAATACAGATAATGCTGTAACACGAGGGTCGTTTGACTGAAGACGTGTCCTGCCTGTTGATTGGTCGACTAAAAAGAGACGTGGCAAAAGCTCTCGAAATGATTCCATCTCCATGAATCTGTCCCAAACTCACAAGACTCCAGCTGTACGGGGAGTTCATGCAGAAACTATTTATGTAGTAGGAAAAAAGCACTAGGAAATCATGTACCGGTATATAAAGATACAGATTTAACTTGATGAGTTCATGAGTTTAATCTGCCTTTTCACGTATAAATACCAAAAAATACCAAATCACTCAATTCCTGTTGCCGTCCCATAGAAATCCTTATCACCTAAATAAAACCGTTAGTTGACTAATACTAATTTTGCTCGACTAAGACTCCTCCTCCTATTATTAGACTAAATGGCTAAAGGCCTTCAGCCTCAGTCATCAGACTCATGATGTGACCCTGCATCAGCTGCATTACTGCACTGACCACAGAACATGTGCATTAGACACTAAAGCAGCACAAACAGGCCAGGACCAAAGGAACATGTTTGTAGAACATGTGCATTTAGACACTAAAGCAGCACAAACAGGCCAGGACCAAAGGAACATGTTTGTAGAACATGTGCATTTAGACACTAAAGCAGCACAAACAGGCCAGGACCAAAGGAACATGTTTATAGAACATGTGCATTAGACACTAAAGCAGCACAAACAGGCCAGGACCAAAGGAACATGTTTATAGAACATGTGCATTTAGACACTAAAGCAGCACAAACAGGCCAGGACCAAAGGAACATGTTTATAGAACATGTGCATTAGACACTAAAGCAGCACAAACAGGCCAGGACCAAAGGAACATGTTTGTAGAACATGTGCATTTAGACACTAAAGCAGCACAAACAGACCAGGACCAAAGGAACATGTTTGTAGAACATGTGCATTTAGACACTAAAGCAGCACAAACAGGCCAGGACCAAAGGAACATGTTTGTAGAACATGTGCATTTAGACACTAAAGCAGCACAAACAGGCCAGGACCAAAGGAACATGTTTGTAGAACATGTGCATTTAGACACTAAAGCAGCACAAACAGGCCAGGACCAAAGGAACATGTTTGTAGAACATGTGCATTTAGACACTAAAGCAGCACAAACAGGCCAGGACCAAAGGAACATGTTTGTAGAACATGTGCATTTAGACACTAAAGCAGCACAAACAGGCCAGGACCAAAGGAACATGTTTATAGAACATGTGCATTAGACACTAAAGCAGCACAAACAGGCCAGGACCAAAGGAACATGTTTATAGAACATGTGCATTTAGACACTAAAGCAGCACAAACAGGCCAGGACCAAAGGAACATGTTTATAGAACATGTGCATTAGACACTAAAGCAGCACAAACAGGCCAGGACCAAAGGAACATGTTTGTAGAACATGTGCATTAGACACTAAAGCAGCACAAACAGGCCAGGACCAAAGGAACATGTTTGTAGAACATGTGCATTTAGACACTAAAGCAGCACAAACAGGCCAGGACCAAAGGAACATGTTTGTAGAACATGTGCATTAGACACTAAAGCAGCACAAACAGGCCAGGGCCAAAGGAACATGTTTATAGAACATGTGCATTTAGACACTAAAGCAGCACAAACAGGCCAGGACCAAAGGAACATGTTTGTAGAACATGTGCATTTAGACACTAAAGCAGCACAAACAGGCCAGGACCAAAGGAACATGTTTGTAGAACATGTGCATTTAGACACTAAAGCAGCACAAACAGGCCAGGACCAAAGGAACATGTTTGTAGAACATGTGCATTAGACACTAAAGCAGCACAAACAGGCCAGGACCAAAGGAACATGTTTGTAGAACATGTGCATTAGACACTAAAGCAGCACAAACAGGCCAGGACCAAAGGAACATGTTTATAGAACATGTGCATTTAGACACTAAAGCAGCACAAACAGGCCAGGACCAAAGGAACATGTTTGTAGAACATGTGCATTTAGACACTAAAGCAGCACAAACAGGCCAGGACCAAAGGAACATGTTTATAGAACATGTGCATTTAGACACTAAAGCAGCACAAACAGGCCAGGACCAAAGGAACATGTTTATAGAACATGTGCATTAGACACTAAAGCAGCACAAACAGGCCAGGACCAAAGGAACATGTTTATAGAACATGTGCATTTAGACACTAAAGCAGCACAAACAGGCCAGGACCAAAGGAACATGTTTGTAGAACATGTGCATTTAGACACTAAAGCAGCACAAACAGGCCAGGACCAAAGGAACATGTTTATAGAACATGTGCATTTAGACACTAAAGCAGCACAAACAGGCCAGGACCAAAGGAACATGTTTATAGAACATGTGCATTTAGACACTAAAGCAGCACAAACAGGCCAGGACCAAAGGAACATGTTTGTAGAACATGTGCATTTAGACACTAAAGCAGCACAAACAGGCCAGGACCAAAGGAACATGTTTGTAGAACATGTGCATTTAGACACTAAAGCAGCACAAACAGGCCAGGACCAAAGGAACATGTTTGTAGAACATGTGCATTTAGACACTAAAGCAGCACAAACAGGCCAGGACCAAAGGAACATGTTTATAGAACATGTGCATTTAGACACTAAAGCAGCACAAACAGGCCAGGACCAAAGGAACATGTTTATAGAACATGTGCATTAGACACTAAAGCAGCACAAACAGGCCAGGACCAAAGGAACATGTTTATAGAACATGTGCATTTAGACACTAAAGCAGCACAAACAGGCCAGGACCAAAGGAACATGTTTGTAGAACATGTGCATTAGACACTAAAGCAGCACAAACAGGCCAGGACCAAAGGAACATGTTTATAGAACATGTGCATTTAGACACTAAAGCAGCACAAACAGGCCAGGACCAAAGGAACATGTTTATAGAACATGTGCATTTAGACACTAAAGCAGCACAAACAGGCCAGGACCAAAGGAACATGTTTATAGAACATGTGCATTTAGACACTAAAGCAGCACAAACAGGCCAGGACCAAAGGAACATGTTTGTAGAACATGTGCATTTAGACACTAAAGCAGCACAAACAGGCCAGGACCAAAGGAACATGTTTATAGAACATGTGCATTAGACACTAAAGCAGCACAAACAGACCAGGACCAAAGGAACATGTTTGTAGAACATGTGCATTAGACACTAAAGCAGCACAAACAGACCAGGACCAAAGGAACATGTTTGTAGAACATGTGCATTAGACACTAAAGCAGCACAAACAGGCCAGGACCAAAGGAACATGTTTGTAGAACATGTGCATTTAGACACTAAAGCAGCACAAACAGGCCAGGACCAAAGGAACATGTTTGTAGAACATGTGCATTTAGACACTAAAGCAGCACAAACAGGCCAGGACCAAAGGAACATGTTTGTAGAACATGTTTACAGTGTCCAGAGTCGCCCTGGACGTGTAAAGAACCATAAAGGCACATGGGCTATAAACAACACACATATACAGTATACATATACACACATGATGTGAGTATAATGATACCTGCCCACCCACGAGCACAAAAATGACCAAAACAAAATAAAATGTTAAAAATACAGTATTGATAAAGCTTGTTTATTAGTAACGCTGCATTTGCGTAAACTGAAACTGACTTTATGTGGCACGATTACAGGTCCTGGACCTGATCTTTCCCCATGTGCAAATGTATTGTACAAGCAGCTCTCAAGGTCAGACCCTGTCTGCATCTAATGGTAAAGTGATTTATTGTCTGATGGTCAGGAAATGCGTGTTAGCATACTAGTTGTTGTTGGCCTTACTGCCACAGCAAAACTCTGCTCTGGAAAAACACTCAGCTCAGGGCAGTGAATCATTCGGATGCTTTAAGTGCAGGAGGTCAGAGGAAGAACAGCTGCAGTGTGTCTGAAGCAGAAGCAACATGGACTTTTC
>CM068349.1:647500-825000 GCA_034769755.1 Odontamblyopus lacepedii
GCTGCCTCCCCCTGGTGTCCAGCGCTGGTATTGCGTGTGTCACCTGTGCTTTGTGCTGCTGTTTCAGGATCATCCTGCTCATCCTGTCCTCCTGTTACTTGGCCTTCAGAGTCTGCAGCCTGGAGCAGCAGCTGTCCTTCCTCAGCAACCCCCACCTGCCCCTCCGAGACAGGTGAGGCCCTGCACCACCCCCACCTGCCCCTCCGAGACAGGTGAGGCCCCTGCACCACCCCCACCTGCCCCTCCGAGACAGGTGAGGCCCCTGCACCACCCCCACCTGCCCCTCCGAGACAGGTGAGGCCCTGCACCACCCCCACCTGCCCCTCCGAGACAGGTGAGGCCCCTGCACCACCCCCACCTGCCCCTCCGAGACAGGTGAGGCCCTGCACCACCCCCACCTGCCCCTCCGAGACAGGTGACCCCACCTGCCCCTCCGAGACAGGTGACCCCACCTGCCCCTCCGAGACAGGTTGTTGAAAATATAGAAAATTATGGAAGATTATTTGTTCCACCAGCTGAATTTCTTGCACTGAACTTTTCAACTCTGAAAAAACATGTTTTTGAATTATTTTTTATAATGAATTTTAGTTGCTGAAATTTTAAGTGTACATTTTGAAAGTGTTAAATATTCAGTACAAATATTTTCCAGCCCTCAGATCATCTTCACTGATCATCAGTACAAAGCGTGAAGTCCTTTTATTTGTGAAGAAAACCAGGGCACCGATTTTCAACATTAAACCAGAGTTCTTTGTTTTATAAGTGTGTAAAGTTTGTGCTCAGACTAGATTACACCACATCACAGAGGGTTAAATGGAGTGTCGTAGGACTTGAGGCTACGTTTAGAGGCCTTGAGACCGTTTTTTTGTGGTTTTGGTCTCATCTCGGACTCGACTGTGTTTGGACTCGGTCTTGTCTTGGTCTTGAGGTTTGACACTCGTCGAGTGATAAAATGGAGATAGATTTATAAAAACATTGATATAAATCTGCCAAAATAACTGTAAAATACAAATAAATGTTGAAAATGGCAAAGATGGTCTCGATTTGGTCTTGGGCTGTGGTCTCGGTCTTGTCTCGGTCTTGAAGGCACTTGGACTCGGTCTTGTCTCAGTCTCGACCCTTAAAAGTCTCGGTCTTGTCTCAGTCTCGACCCTTAAAAGTCTCGGTCTTGTCTCGATCTCGACTCTCAGAGGTCTTGGTCTTGTCCTGGTCTCGGGACCCTGTGGTCTTGTCCTGGTCTCGGGACCCTGTGGTCTTGTCCTGGTCTCGGGACCCTGTGGTCTTGGACAGGTCTTGGTCTTGACTTCAGCACTGGTTAAATGAAGCTCTAGTATAATGGAAGTATCGAGTTTGTCTATGCTGATGTTTTTCTTCCTGTTTTTCTGTATCTCTCTGGTGTAGGTAACCACGGCTGTTCTTCTCCACTGCTGCACAGACTCAGCCCTGAGCAGCCTGAGCCACGCAACAACTTCTCCACCACCTGCAGGAGAAGACCAGGGACCTCCTCCTCCTCCTCCTCTTCCTCCTCTTCCTCCTCGTCCTCCTCTTCCTCCTCCTCCTCCTCCTCCTCCTCCTCCTCCTCCTCTTCCTCCTCCTCCTCCTCCTCCTCCTCCTCCTCCAGGCTCATCCAGGCATCACTGATCACTTGACTATGCAAACAGACTGAGTGTGGATGTGAGGTTCTGTGACCTCTGCAGTACTCGGTGTTTTCAGGAGTTACTGCATTTGTGTCCATATGTTTTCTTGTACGTTCACTTAAAGGTCCTGTATTACACAGAAGGGATAAGGTCAACTTTAAAGACACTATAACGCTGTTACCTCCTCAAAAACATACCTGGAGTTGGTTTTTTTCAATTAGCAGTTGTTTATTCTGTCATTTTGCAGGACTACAGGGTTCCCACAGTGTCTAAAAAAGTCTTAAAAGCATTGAATTTATGAATTTGGAAATAATACCTTGAAAAAACACTTTAAAAAGTCTTGAATTCTTATATCTGGGTCTTAATAACGTCGCCTAAATGAAGAATGGAGGAACCAATAAGCACCACAAGCAACGAGCTAAACAGAAGCGTGGAAAAGCTCCGTTATGTTGCTTTTTAATGTTGGTTTTCCATTCCGTAGTGACCCATTTCATGCTGGGGTTAAGGAGAAGAGTCTCTTACTCCCCCATATTCCTTTGTTTTTGCTCTATGAAATAGGCCGTGAAATAGGTATGAACTTTTTATATAAATGGTCTTAACCCTTTTAAACCTACAGGCATCACCGGTGACACTGCGGCGTATGACTAGAATTTACAGTTGGCGTCACCGTTATTCGATGGTCCGGTGACTATTTCGCCTTTTCTTTGTCGGCACGATTCCTGCGCCTCGTCCCCGGCCTTTCCTCGTCCCCGGCCTTTCCTCGCCCCCGGCCTTTCCTCGTCCCCGGCCTTTCCTCGTCCCCGGCCTTTCCTCGCCCCCGGCCTTTCCTCGCCCCCGGCCTTTCCTCGTCCCCGGCCTTTCCTCGTCCCCGGCCTTTCCTCGCCCCCGGCCTTTCCTCGTCCCCGGCCTTTCCTCGTCCCCGGCCTTTCCTCGTCCCCGGCCTTTCCTCGTCCCCGGCCTTTCCTCGTCCCCGGCCTTTCCTCGTCCCCGGCCTTTCCTCGTCCCCGGCCTTTCCTCGTCCCCGGCCTTTCTCGTCCCGGCCTTTCCTCGTCCCGGCCTTTCCTCGTCCCCGGCCTTTCCTCGCCCCCGGCCTTTCCTCGTCCCGGCCTTTCCTCGTCCCGGCCTTTCCTCGCCCCGGCCTTTCCTCGCCCCGGCCTTTCCTCGTCCCCGGCCTTTCCTCGTCCCCGGCCTTTCCTCGCCCCCGGCCTTTCCTCGTCCCCGGCCTTTCCTCGTCCCCGGCCTTTCCTCGTCCCCGGCCTTTCCTCGTCACCGGCCATTCCTCGTCCCCGGCCTTTCCTCGCCCCCGGCCTTTCTCGCCCCGGCCTTTCTCGCCCCGGCCTTTCCTCGTCGGCCTTTCCTCGTCCCGGCCTTTCCTCGCCCCCGGCCTTTCCTCGTCCCGGCCTTTCCTCGTCCCGGCCTTTCCTCGTCCCGGCCTTTCCTCGTCCCGGCCTTTCCTCGCCCCCGGCCTTTCCTCGTCCCCGGCCTTTCCTCGTCCCCGGCCTTTCCTCGTCCCCGGCCTTTCCTCGTCCCCGGCCTTTCCTCGTCCCCGGCCTTTCCTCGTCCCCGGCCTTTCCTCGTCCTCGGCCTTTCCTCGTCCCCGGCCTTTCCTCTTTCCTCGCCCCTTTGCCACAGTTTTCCTCTTACGCCGCAGCAGCTACGATCTCACTGCTGCTTCCTCCGAACTGCCAAACTGAAGTCATATTCTCCCGAGTTTCCTCTGCGTATTTTACCACAGAAAGTTGAAATTTTAAGTCGTATTGTTTGTTTTTTCGCTGCACCAGAGCCACGGCGATCAACAGTGCGGTCAAAGACTGACTGAAAGAAAGAAGAAAATAAACTAAAACAAAGAAGAAGACAAACGTGCAGCGTCAGTGCTCACCACTTCTTCCTTCATTTGTTTTAGACTTCGTAGGAACCAGGGACTAGATGAACTACAGGATCATGGATATGACTGAAAGAGTTTAGGCTGAAGTAGAAAAGTACTTCTAACGCCAAACCCTATTAAACAATGACAGAAAAGCAGCAGTTTGCATTTACAATTTCACTTACTGCACATAAAGAGACAAAACACAAATGAAAACAAATGCTTTATATTCTTTATACACTTTAAATTCATCACTCACACACTATCAGACACTAACCCACTCTTCTTAAATATTTCATTATTATCTGTCTACATCTCCAAAGTTCAAAATGCGCCGTTTCACCTTGTGATGTCATGAAGATGTACACTGCAGAAAAGCTTAAGATATGGGTGGTTTTCAGATTGTGGATCGTGATGATGACGATGACTCTCAGATGGAGCCAGTTTTCCCTTCGATCAGTTCATCTCTACGATATCTGCAAACTCCCTTAGTTTATTTAAAGTCCCGTGGGGCAGGTTTTTGGTTTTTACAGAGAAATTTGCCCTGAGCTCCAGTCACCGTCTCATCTGTCGTCTTCACCTCCGTATGGACCTGATCACTGACCTAATCACCTGCGCCGCCTTCAGGACCATCGCACTTTCCACAGAGGAGCCTGTGCGTTCAAAATAAATTGTGTGATTAATCTGCGTTTAAAAAAAACATTAGTGCGAGATTTGCGTTAACGTGTTAAAGTTGACAGCCTTACTTAAAATAAACGACCTCTAGAGTAGAATGAAGCCGCCTCAGAACGAGTAAGGAGATCATAAACCTGAACACAAGATGAAGAACCTGACAGAAGTTTGAAAATCTTG
Source organism: Odontamblyopus lacepedii (assembly GCA_034769755.1). NCBI lineage: Eukaryota > Metazoa > Chordata > Actinopteri > Gobiiformes > Gobiidae > Odontamblyopus > Odontamblyopus lacepedii. The sequence goes on from CM068349.1 coordinate 651,851, forward strand.
GCCAGATCAGAGACATTTGCAGAGTCATGTTTAAGTTAACAGCTGCTTTTCATCTCAGTTCTAGAGCTGAAATCATCCAAATGATTCCAGTGAAGGTGTGTGGAGTTTAAAAACACAGTGAAGCACCTTCTGTATTACCACATGACATCACAAAGTGGAACAGAGTGTTTTCAGTTCTGAGAGAAGTGTGTGAATGAAACAAAGCACAACTCCAGGTCTGTTTGTGATGAGGAAACTACATGAGAACAGATTCTGGGCCCGTTAAGGTGATTTTGTGCCCCAGGATCATGTGAGGATTTACTTGAAGAAAGATCTCAGAACGAAGGCTGAAAATGAAAATGAAGCAATGCACTTTTCCAGAAATGTGATATTATTCAAATGTAAATGTTTTGGGTATATTTTGGTACTTTATGTTGAAGGAGACACTTGACGACGTGTGAGTGTTGGAGTTACTGTGAGTATTTGGTCTAATGTAACTGAAATGATTCTATGACGTACTTGGTATTAGCACTAACTCAGTGTTTAGTTTGTTTGCATTTTGTATGTTTAAGTTGCCAAAGACTTTGAACTAGGCCTGTCACAATAGCACATGTTCCAGGAGGAGGTGTTTGGACAAAAAATCTAATAACTATAGTGTGGTTTTCTTTCTGTCAGTGATAATAATCCAGTGAGGTTCAGTCCCACTTCCTCAGGACTGTGGGGGTGTGAGGAGGAAACAGTGAAGGTGCACGAACCAAACAACAGGAACAGAACTCAAATCAGCCGTTTCTGACCACGGTAAAAGAACGAACCACATTATGGACCCTTTTAGTGTGAGGAAACAGTGGTGACGGAGGCTCGGTTTGTGCATTTTGGCAACAGAAATACAGCAGAACTCAGCAGTTTGTCGAGCTCTGTGAAAAGTTTAGCGTCAAAAGTTCGAGAATATTTCCTCAACAAACTGAACTTTGACAGTGTCCGACTGTCAGATCCTCCTGAGTAAAACTTTAAAACTTTAGTCGTCCAGGAGAAGATCGATTCTGACAAACACACACAGAACAACCAGACATTTTGGTGCTGGAAATGTTTTTATCTCCGTCTTCTGTCTGTGTTCAGTCTGAATGAATCAGAATGAACGGGGAACAAAGCCGCTTCTGTTGCCAAAATGCACATCACTCCTTCCTGTAGGCGTGGTCAGTTTGGCTCAGGCTGACCACGCCTCCCGTCGCCCGGTCTCTCTGCAGGAGGTGACCCCGGTGTGTGAAAGGAGGAACGCTCCGGCATCACGGTTAAAGGGATAGTTTGGGATTTTTGACATGAATCTGTACGTCTGCGTCAGCAGAGTCGCATCAATACTGGACTTACTGTCACGGGGGGCTAGTTGGACCCAAAAGCAGAAACACTAAGAACAATTGAAATGATTTATTTACAGAGAATGAGCTGGTAAATATTGGACTGGGGGGCCAGAAGGAGCAGGTTGGTATCAGGCTGGGGGGCCAGGAGGAGCAGGTTGGTATCAGGCTGGGGGGCCAGAAGGAGCAGGTTGTTATCAGGCTGGGAGGTCAGGAGGTGTGGAGTGGAGAAATGGTTCCAAGATGAGGAGCAGAAACAGGAGCAGGAAAAGATCCGGGGTTAACTGGAAACAGGAAAAATTCAATGAAGTTCAAAAAAACCAACGGAGCAAACAGAGAAGATATTCAAAAAAGGTTGTGAGCCTGGAGACGAGTTACCCTGAGTGTAAACTGACGAACGGGCAGGAGTGTCGGAGAGAACCGGTTCCTGTAGCAGAGTTGATTGTAGATGGACCACAGGTGAGTGAACACAGGAGGGAGGGGGAGAATCCAGGAGGATCATGACTTACCTCCCGACAGCGTCTGAGCCCAGTTCTTCCCCAGTTTTGGTGCTGATGAAAGTTTCCTGGAGTCTGGAATCATGAAAATAAAGAGTTTTTCTTCTCAAAACAATATGTGTTCAAAAGAGCGACACATTTGCCTCACAAACGTGAACGGGGAAAAAGTCAGAGCTCATAATCGCTTGGTACTGGAAACGTGTGAGTACGACAGCAACGATAAAGACTTTGCCTTTAGCACAGAGCCAGGGGCAGATCTTTATGAACCTGAATATCCTGATGAACAAATTCAGCAGGAGGGACAGAGGGACGAGCTGAAGAACCTGGAGTTTTGTTCCTGGAGAATCACAAGCTCCATTTTGATCTATATTCTCCTAGAGCGTCTACAGGCTTCTGTCCTTCTGGCTGTAGCTTCACGTTCGCTCTCTGGCGTCGCGGCGTCTTCGCTCTGAGCACCAACACTGAACTCCTGAAAAAAGCGTTGGATTCGTGTGCAGCTTCACCTGGAGGCAGCAGTGATACGAACAGAGAGAAAATAGGACCGAGTGATTATGAGCTCTGTTCTTCCCCGTTAACGTTTTGTGATTTTGAACTCAGATTGTTCTGAGAATAAAAACCAGGGAAGAACTGGGCTCAGACGCTGTCGGGAGGTCAGTCAGGGCTGATGCCACTCGGCTGGTGGAGACGTACAGATTTATGTCAAAAAACACAAACTGTCCCTTTAATGCCGTCCAGGACTCATCTCCTGATTTCCTGATCCAGCGTTTGAACTTGTTGTTCCCCGGATGAACTCTGTCCCGTCCCAATCCACAATGTGGTTATTACAAAAAGGTAAACGCTCTTTACTGTATCGGCTTTAAACAAGAACCCACAAAGAGGAGAACATCAGAAAGCTAAAAGAACATGTTTGGCGTTCATATTTTTTGAGGGGGACTTGTTTTAACAGCTCAAATCATCATCTTTCCTGAGGACAGTTCTTTCTGGTCGGATTGTGATCAAATCAGATCTGAAAACTCAAAAAGTCTAACAAAGCCTCAGACAGAACATGCCTCCAGTTAGCGTCACGCCCAGAGAATGTTGATGACGTCGGCTGCAAAGTATCAGCAGGTTTTAAATATTACAAAGTATCAGCAGGTTTTAAATATTACAAAGTATCAGCAGGTTTTAAATATTACAAAGTATCAGCAGGTTTTAAATATTACAAAGTATCAGCAGGTTTTAAATATTACAGCCCCGTGTTAAATATCACTGACCTGTAGAAAGTCGTGACGTCGTCTGAAATTCAGCGACGAGCGCGTTTCAGCCGCGTTTCTTTGCCCATAACGTTTGTCCACATCGTGATAATTGTGACAGGCCTGAAACACGATGTCAGTGTCCAGGTTACTTCAAGTACACGTATGAGATGTAAATACTTTACTGTACTCGAACTACACATGACTGTAAATAAGACTAAATCCTGCCATAAAGATCCGGTGTTTGTGTCACGTTCTTGTTGTTTGAATCATAATTTGATGTGAGGAAGTGAATATGACAGGTTAGAATACGACTACTACTACTACTACTACTACTGCTACTACTGCTACTACTACTACTACTACTACTACTACTACTGCTACTGCTACTGCTACTGCTACTACTGCTACTGCTACTGCTACTACTACTACTACTACTACTACTGCTACTGCTACTGCTACTACTACTGCTACTACTACTACTGCTACTGCTACTGCTACTGCTACTACTACTACTATAGGGTGTCCTCTGTCCCCGCAGATTTATCCAAAACCACTGATTTGTCCCAGTTTTATACAAGAAATGTCCCTATTTTGGACTAATTTGATCTAAACCAGGACTAAACTAAGACTAAACCAGGACTACATCAGGTCTAAACCAGGACTAAACCAGGACTAAACTAAGACTGAACCAGGACTACATCAGGTCTAAACCAGGACTACATCAGGACTAAACCAGGACTAAACTAAGACTGAACCAGGACTACATCAGGTCTAAACCAGGACAAAAACACAACTATTGCAATTTTTGACTAATCAGATCCTCGCCAACAGTAAACAGGAGCATAAATTATCATTTGTTTTGCCAAAATACACAAAACTGTGTTTGCAAATGACAAGTTCTCTTCAAATAAACGACCTCTAGACAAGAATGAAGCGTCTCTGAACTAGAAAGTCGATAATAAATCTGAAAACACGATGAATAACCTGATAGAAGTTTGAAAATCTTGGCCAGATCAGAGAAATTTGCCGTGTAGGAGTAAAAAAGTATTTGAGAAAACTGCTACTTGAGTCACATCTGATTTATAATTTCAGGCGATTGTTTTGAAGTTTTGAAGGATAAAACATTGAATACTGCACAAAATCTGCTGTTTTCAAAAGTCGACGCAAAAATTGGTCCAAATAAATCACCAAGAGTCACCAAAACTTTGACTCGTTTCAGTGAACTTTTACTTCAGTGAGAAAATAACTCGAGTAGGAGTAAAAATGCGCTGCTGGAAAAGTAACCTGACGAGTACAATTTCTTAAACAGTTACACAAGTGACTGTGACGGCATCTGCAGAGGTCATTCCACAGCCAGGACCAAACTGAGCACATTTCACTCTAGTTATTATATGATGTGACTCATAAAAACATAAAAACACCTTTATTTTGTTAAATGAAGCTTTAAACGAGCAGAAAATGCAGTGGAAATGCGTTTCTGATTTTCCCTTTCAGAACTCAGCGCTACTTCTTTGATTTTTGTACTTTTCTTCTCAACTTTTTTCCTTAACTGATGTAAAACTTTAATAAATATTGAGCAAAGGTAAAAATCCCACGAAGAAAAAATGGAAAATCTGTAATAAACACAGTAAAAGTGCAACTTTTTGTGCAACTTTTCAAACGCTTTTCTCCAAATATATGTTATCACTTTGTCTGGAATGTTCCGCAGTGCGGCATTAAACCTTTCTGTCTTCATGGAGACCAAACCAGACCGAGTTACAGGTCAGATCTGTGGAGAGGCGACGCCGCTCCCAGTCCAAAGTCTTTCTGCGCATTTTTGAGTCCTAAACCCATTTGCGATTGAATAAAAGTAGTAATAGTAGCAGTTGTGTTTAGTTTCATTATTACATTTACGTTTAATTGTTTCTACATTCTTAGTTTGTCTGTAGTTTAGGGTTTACCCGGGACAGGCCCAGTTTAGAGCTCTGTGTCCCCTGTCCCAGCAGATCTATACAAAACCACTGATTTGTCCAAGTTTTATACCAGAAATGTCCCTTTTGGACCAATCTGATCCCTGCCGACAGTAAAAAGAGGCAGACATTTGTTTAGGTAAAATAAAATAAAAATGCTTAAAAATGACTCGCGCGTTAGAGCTGATCACAATACTACATCTCCAAAGTTCAGAACGCTCTGCTGCACCTTATGATGCAGCTCCTTTTATGTTTGTTCAGTAAAGATGGTCAATTCCAGGGCTGAAATTATCCAAATGATTCTAGTGAAGCTGTGTGGAGTTTAAAAACACAGTGGAGCACTTCCTGTATCACCACATGTAAGGTTTGCGATGAGGAAATAACTTTATAACATCGTGCAGATCAGAAAATAGTGTAACATGAGCTCTTTAACACTGGAACTTTGGATCGTGTTTCGTTCCACTTTAAAAGAATATTAACCAAAAATGTGTTTATTCTTTATTTATTCTGATGTATTTTCACAGTGAGGACCTGTTATCAGTGTCTATGTCTCAGCACAAAGCCTGATTCATGGTTGTAGCTCCGCTTTCTGACACTAGATGGCACCTTTAGGCTTGGTGCAAAGCGCAGGAGCAGCTGGGATTTTAGGCGAGAAAATGAAACGTGCAATTAGCAGAAAAGAGAAGAAGTGTTCGGCTCAGTGACACGAAGCAGAAAAGAGAAGAAGCGTTCGGCTCAGTGACACGAAGCAGAAAAGAGAAGAAGCGTTCGGCTCAGTGACATGAAGCAGGAGTGGAATAAAGAGTCTGACGCTGCTTCATTCTGACATGTGCTGAATGTGGTGTTTGTTTGTGCGGCGCTGGACTGAGTCTCACTTATGTCCAGAAGCAGCAGCTGTAATAAAGCAGCACTATTATAATAAAGACCGACACTTCTGACTGATTCTGTGTGTGTGTGTGTCTGTCTGTGTGTGTGTGTGTGTGTGTGTGTGTGTGTCTGTCTGTGTGTGTGTGTCTGTCTGTCTGTCTGTGTGTGTGTGTGTGTGTGTGTGTGTGTGTGTGTGTGTGTGTGTGTGTGTGTGTGTGTGTGTGTGTGTGTGTGTGTGTGTGTGTGTGTGTGTGTGTGTGTGTGTGTGTGTGTGTCTGTGTGTGTGTGTGTGTGTGTGTGTGTGCACACACACACACACATGTTCACAGCTTTTACATCCTGATTTATCTTATCTCGATATTACAACTTATTCTGATCACTTTTTATATTAACTCAGTCCAGGTTAAGCCTCTTTAACTTCCTTCTCAAACCAATAAGGGGAAAAATCTGTCCATAAACACTTGAAACTCGTGTTTTCTGCTTAGAACAAGATTCATATTTCGTCTTGTTTTAAGAAAACTTGGAAAGTGAAAATTTCTTCCTGCACTGGCAGAAAATTTCACTTAAAATAGGACATTTTTACCTCAAAATATTTCTTTTTTTCTTATTTTTCGACAGGCCTTTTTTGCAGTGCACTGTACATTAAAATAAACCACAAATTCTCCAAAATGTCCACATCAGTTTATTTTGTTCCAACATTCAACATCCAACAGTGTCATACACCGGTCACACTGGTGCTTATGAGTGAACAGAACCACGACCAGGACCAAGAAGCTCATTCTCTGCCCGTTTCTCAAGAGCAGATCTGTGGAAACACGTCCACATTCAGCCCTCAGGCCTGAACAGAACTCTGCCCTCGGTCCTGAACAGAACTCTACCCTCAGGCCTGAACAGAACTCTACCCTCAGTCCTGAATAGAACTCAGCCCTCAGTCCTGAACAGAACTCTACCCTCAGCCCTGAACAGAACTCTACCCTCAGTCCTGAACAGAACTCTACCCTAGTCCTGAACAGAACTCTACCCTCAGTCCTGAACAGAACTCTACCCTCAGTCCTGAACAGAACTCTACCCTCAGTCCTGAACAGAACTCTACCCTCAGTCCTGAACAGAACTCTACCCTCAGTCCTGAACAGAACTCTACCCTCAGTCCTGAACAGAACTCTGCCCTCGGTCCTGAACAGAACTCTGCCCTCAGTCCTGAACAGAACTCTACCCTCAGTCCTGAACAGAACTCTACCCTCAGCCCTGAACAGAACTCTACCCTCAGCCCTGAACAGAACTCAGCCCTCAGCCCTGAACAGAACTCAGCCCTCAGCCCTGAACAGAACTCTACCCTCAGCCCTGAACAGAACTCTACCCTCAGTCCTGAACAGAACTCTACTCCGTGTACTTGAAATACTCATCTCATCACAGTCAGTGCGCAAAGAAACTACTGCATCAGGTTTGTGGAGTTGAGGTGTACAGTTTTGTGTCATATTTTAGTAAATTTATGGAAGATTGTGGTGTGGGAACATGGACGACCTACAAAAAACTTGTGGAGGGGCCTGGGAAAGATCACTAGATTATTCAAACATGAGGGAACAACATTATAACATGGCAGAAAGCTACAGTCTCTTTAAATAACTCGATATTTTTATCCAACTCCAGGTCTGTTTGTGATGAGGAAATGAAGGGCCTTTTACGCAGAGAAACGTGTAATTCGATTACTGTGACAGCCCAGGATGTTCCAGTGAGAATGTGACGATTCTTTTATGATATTCTGGTTATTGTTCCATCCCTAACGGACATGAGGTGTTGTTGGAAAGAGTCTGTGCACTGGTGGAGCACAGCAGCAGCAGGTGGGGTTACTGAAAAGCCAGAGTGTGGATGAGTCTGCCCCACTCGGCTCTTTTCTGCGTGATGAACGGCGGTGAGATGCAGTTCTCTGGGAGCGTGGGGCTGCCCTCCGCCCGGAGCCGCTCGCACAACGCCTCGCACACGCAGATCACGTACATGCCGCAGTCGTAGCTGTTCTGCTGCGACGGGCACTGCTCCTCCACGAACCCGGCCCTGCCCCCTCCGCCCGTGAACGCCTCCAGTTTGCGGGCGATGCGGCGGGCGTGCTCCGAGTTACTGCCGCTCTGAGCGGAGTCGTAGTGGGCGAAGCGGTTGGAGCTGCGGCGGTACAGCAGGAGGCTCCAGTGCGTGCCGCCCGCCGTTTGGTTGGAGTTATCGTTGACGGCCAGGAAGACCCAGCGGCGCTCGGACAGACCCAGCGGCTCCAGGAACAGGGCCAGCTCCTCCGCACACGAAGCACATTTGATGAACTGCGTGACCTCGGGGCTGATGAAGGCGATGGAGTCCCTCAGGTCCCTGAAGCGCTCCGCACAGAAGTACTCGAAGGCAAAGCCGATGACCTGGTCGTTGAGCCAGTGCGGCCCCTCCAGCAGAGCCAGGTCCGAGCGCCGCAGCAGACTGTCCTGAAAGCTCAGCACCACCGGGTCCATGCTCCGTCACCACCACCTGCACACAAAACATTTACCTCATTACCAAACTCATACACAGAAGGTGAAAGGGCTCTAACTATAACCGAAATCTGGTGATATCGTATCGTCAAAAGTCTCAATAATATCGTGGAGCATCACAATATATCGAATCCCAAGTCTCTTTGCGTAAATGAACAGTTCTGATGCAGAAATAGTAAAAAAAAAAAAATCAGAGGGAACTACATAGACCATGATCCTTTGCTCCGTTTCAGTGCAGACGACATGAAGAAATAACTGTTCTAAGCACTTTTACATCTTCATTCTTTGGATTAAGTCTGTGAAGCATTTTTAGAGGAAAAAGGAGCAGATTCACAGTTTTATATTGGAATAAATCTGGTCCAGTGAGATGTTTATGGTGAAAATATCGAACAGAGAGATTTGGATTTCGTTCCATCCCTAATGACAATAAATGTTGCACCAATTGACTCAAAGCATTTTAGAGTCAGTCTGTTATTCTGTAGAATATCGTGAACTTTCAAACGATATCGCAATAAATATCGTCCCATGAGGCTCATAGGTGATGATATCGTATCGTGAGCCTCGTATTGTTACACCTCTAACCGCCCACACTGAAGAAAGGCTATGAAAGCCTCCAGTACATTACAATAAAGCACAAACATTTGCTTAATTTTCTTGTGTTTTTCTCTTCTGTTTCCTACTTTAACACAGGTGAATTCAGGCGCCTCCTGCAGCTCTCCAGCTCCGTCCAAGCAGCTCACGCAGGGATTTCAGAATTATTCCATTGTGTTGAATAACAAAAATGCAGTTAATTACCATAGACTGTATAACAGGATATATACGGTCTGTGTTAATTACATGCGTATTACTGTGGTAAATGTTTTATTTTGAAGCCGAACTTTGTGCACTAATACATGGACAATGGTTTATGTTTTATCTAACTGTACCTCAAGGCTCGGCCTCTTTCTGATAATCACCTCAATTTCTTGCAGCCGCTAAAATGAGCAGAACTTGTCTTTAGTATAACTAAACTAAAGAAAACTAACAAAGTGAAAGGGTTCAGTCTGTGCTCCTTCAGTTCACTTTGTAATGAGACACTTAAAGTTTAGCTGCCAGACAACACTGATCTGTGCTGTTTTTACAGTGTCCAGGCAACAGTGAAGTGAAGTGTTCCTCTGTGTACAGTGAAGTGTTCCTCTTCTGTTCACAGTGAAGTGTTCTTCTGTTCCCAGTGAAGTGTTCATCTTCTGTAGTCTATAGTCTGTAGTCTGTAGTCTGTAGTCTGTTGTCTATAGTCTGTAGTCTATAGTCTGTAGTCTGTTGTCTGTAGTCTGTAGTCTGTAGTCTGTAGTCTGTAGTCTATAGTCTGTAGTCTGTTGTCTATAGTCTGTAGTCTGTAGTCTGTAGTCTGTAGTCTGTAGTCTGTTGTCTATAGTTTATAGTCTGTAGTCTATAGTCTGTAGTCTGTTGTCTATAGTCTGTAGTCTGTAGTCTGTAGTCTGTAGTCTGTAGTCTGTTGTCTGTTGTCTATAGTTTATAGTCTGTAGTCTGTAGTCTGTTGTCTATAGTCTATAGTCTATAGTCTATAGTCTATAGTCTATAGTCTGTAGTCTATAGTCTGTAGGCTGCTGGGTTCACACAGATCATAACATGTGCATATTATAGAAGTAGCGCAGTCCACACGCATGTGCACGTGTAGAACAGCATCATACACGCTGTAAACGCGCTGTAGACACGCTGTCCTGCGGTAACCATACCTCACACAGGCACATTCAGGTGACACAGGCTGGAAAAGCGCATGGGAGCTGCGCGCACTACCGCAAACTGCTGCTTCTCCTCACATGTCATGAGGCGTTAACCGACACCGCCACCTACTCCCGTGGAGCGGACCAGACACTTTGCACATCACACATGACGCGTACGTTTGCTATTTGTCTGCGTGGGCGCTTCATACTAAAACTATTTCTCAAAGTGTGGGTTTGATAAGTGGCGGAAGCGTCCTGACTTTACTATTACTTTGCGTTACTTACATTGTGCGAATACCTTTGTGCGCGGAGGTGTCAGAGGCGCGCGGCAGCCTCACGCAGGGCGGAATCACGCGTGAATCAGCGCGTAAAAATGCGGTACGAGCGGTTGTCTGCTTGTTTACATGCTTCAACTACTTCCGGGCTCCGCGTTACGTCGCCGCCGCAACGTCTGTGCGTAAAGCCTGACCCCGCCCCTAAGCCCCGTGAACGCGCACCCTCGCCGCTCTGCGCGCTCCCCGGAGAGTGGCCGCACTGATTAGCAAGGCAAAGGAGGAGTGTTAGCGACCGTGACACCGAGCGAACGAACCGAGGAACGGACGGACCACCGCGTTTTCCCCACACGGTACACGGCGCTCTGCTGCGGGAGAATGCGCCACGGTTACGCACGGAATACATTACCGGGAGCCCACGCGTACCGAGGGGGGGATGCAGCGGGGAATTAAATAGAGAGACTGCATTTGTAGCCTACCACCGCTCCTCTACTGCTGCCTGTCTGTCTGCCTGCAACCGAGCCATCCTTTTAGGAAAAAAAAAACGTTGCGGGCACAGATCGTCTCCCGTTCAGCGCGCACGTTTCAAGGTAAGTTCATTTTTTGGGTTATTTTTTTGCTTTTAGCGTAGCGTGGTGATCTCCCTCTCTCTGCCCCTGTGGGAAGGACAGCTCTGGGCTTTGAAGCAGCCAATAATGAACCTCTATTGCCTGGGCTGGAATAGGCAATTTTTCCCCTTGCATTTTTACGGACGCATTTTGGAGCCGTTTTGCGCATCGGTTCCGTGGCGCGTCGCGGTCCAAGTCGCAGCTCGCTCCATTCTCAGCTGATGTCGTGGATTCTGTTGGAAACTTTGGCTCGCTGCTCGCTCCTATGTGGCGTTTTAACACGGCTACGCTCGCTCCTCACTCCGGCCAGCAATTCGAAACCATATGTGACACTCATGATTCACTCCAGCGGGATTTGTCGCTATGTCGTTGACTCCTAAATATTGTATGGAGGTGTTACGTAAAGGCAGCGCGCAGGCAGTGTTGTGCTGAGTCCTGGGCTGCAGAGGGGAGCGGGGTGGGGTAAACGGTTCCATGGATTATTTAGTAGTGGAGGTCAGACGGTACGGCTAAAAAAGAGCAGGAGCATTACGCATCAGCAGGACTCGGCTCCACGGGCAGGGGAAGTTGCTGATTCATGGTCCGTGCCTGGCTGTCAGTGGAAATGGTTCACTTTGCAGAGCTAGACTAGTATTGTCCTAATTTTGTGAGCACTTGTAGTTGTTTTTGCTAGATAACAGATAGGACTGCATACTAGGAGGAGGATTCTAATGCTCATTTTGTGCCTTAACTACAACCTTTTCTGACATCAGGGTGGGTAGAGAAGCCAAAAAATCAGCCTCAATAAAGCACAAACTCTGGTATTTTCAAAGGATTTACAAAAACTAGAAAAGCTCAGTCATATATGAAGAAGGTGCAAGAAAACCAAAAAATTGTGACATAAAACTGTGGTCACTTGTAGATTTTCACACCGTGGGAAGAGGAACTTTTAACCCATTAAGTATAAAAGTGCACTGCGAGAAAAGTCTTCTGCAAAGTACAGGTTCTTTAAAAGTAAATGCAGCTCTTGGTAATCGGACAATACTCCCAGGAGGATTCTAATGCTCATTTTCGCTGTACCATCACTACAACCTTTATGAAACGAAGTGTGTCGTACTTTGGAAGTGGATTTGCATGGGTTAAGTGAGCAGTTATCTAGTGCCTTTGTTTTGAATAGCACTTGTACCAGGACAAGAGTTCACTGTTCCAATACAACTGAGGCGCTGCCATATGGAGGACGACCATAACTGAAGTTGTTTGGGTTCTTTTGGAATGGGCTTTTCCATTTTAGGCGTGAACGGTGAGGATTTGAGTTTTCTCACACAAACAGAACAGCTCTAAAAGCACAAACCCCTCACAGTTTGACAGAGCTTCCAAAATGCGTCTGGTTTCTTATTCGTTATTGTCGTGTTTTTGCTTTTACACTTTCTGATTTCGATTTGTGTGTCCAACAATCTCCAAACTCATATCATCGAGTTGAAACGATTAAGCTTAATAAAGGTTATTTTGGGATATTTTTTATATAAATAAGTATATTTCTTTTTGAAACATGAGACTGCAGAACTGCTGGATATACAGTTTATTTTGGATATATTTAGGTTTTTCTATGTCATTCATTTTATGCTTTATACATCGCACTGCTCAAAGGTGCATATTTGTAGCTTATATTTTTATATTATTCAATAACAAAGTGTTTATTTTTTGAGAAAGAAATGCCAAAATCACCGTGATAATGATTTTTTTCCCATCATCAGCAGCCCTACCGTAAACTGTAAATGGATAAAGTGAACTTGCTGGACACCGCGTTCTAAACAGATCTATTACTTTTTCTCAGTTTGGTCTTAAAGTGTTTGTATTAACCCGTTCTACGTTATTCTGGTGTTTTTATTTCGCTATTTTGTCCATAACTCAGTTTCTGTTCCTAAAAACTGTCTCCAAATTCCCCTCTACAACTGCTGCTCTCTATGAGCTTCATTTGACTGCAGCCGTAGACTATGGGCGACGTCACACGGTCTTAATCCACTTTTCTGACGTCAGTTTTTTCTTTTTTATGGTCTGAATACGAAGCCTAGATGTGGTTATCTCCTGTTTAAATAGTTTCTCTGATCCTGGTGCTTTTTGACCATCGGCAGAGTCATTCTTTATGCGATTGGAAATATTGTTTTTTCGAGCTTTTGCCGCGCCCCCTCTTTAGTCGACTTATCAATCAGCAGCACACGTCTTCTTCAGTCCACCAAGAATTTCTTTTAATCACTTCCAGCCTTCGTTTCCATTCAGCAGTTTAGGATAAGACTCCACACAGAGACGGGATCTTCAGAATCCTGTAGAACACACTCGACACACTGGAAATTTCTCTGATCCGGCCAAGATTTGAAAACTTATCTTGTTTTTAGGTTTATTATCTACTTACTAGGTCTGAGACGGCTTCATTCAAGCCTAGAGGAAGTTTCTTTTAAGACGACATGTCAAGTACAATGATCTTGCTGCATGGACGGTTCCTTTAGCTCATTTTAAGTCATTTTCTGATAGATTTAAGTGTTTATATCTTAAGTTTTTTAGCTTTTTTCAGTGCCGTCTTTGGTGTTTTCCTGCTGTACCCTGCAGACACTGCTCCCCTCTCTGTAGCAGTGCTGTGCTCTTTCTCTCTCACTGTGTCTCTCAGATGTGCACAGGTGATGAGGGTAAAGTGGGCCTGTCCCGTTGGAATGTGGGCCCTGAGAAGAGCCAGCTGCCCCAGACATCTGACACCCTGCAGGCCCAGTGCCTCCTGTGCGCTGCCCCCGGGAGACGCTCGGCCCCTTTGAGCTCCATTCACACACTGCAGCACGGCCCCTCAAACAGAAGGGACGGTGCAAGTTACTGTAGCTGAACCACCGAATACTCGAGCGTCCCGTTCTCTCAGGTCTTTAGTCGGCCACGTCACACACTGATGTACTGAGTTAGAAAATCAGCGTTTCTATCATAATAAACTGAAATGTGACTGTGGAAGACCAAATGTCGGGCTTTGTTTATGGCATTTTACTGATCTTCCTCACACACATTTTTTCAGTATGTAATATCAATACACCCCTCATTGGCTCTCAGAAGTTTACTATGAAATTGTATTTGAAATCATTTTTTCTTGTTCCCCACGTCTTACAGCATCTGTAACTGCTGATTTGGGAAGAAATATCATTTCCTGACGTACTTCCTAACGTAAAGTGTGTGCCTCACTTGTGGACTATTCCTGAGGAGTAATTTGACACACTATAGTGACTGTGTGTGTGTGTGTGTGTGTGTGTGTGTGTGTGTGTGTGTGTGTGTGTGTGTGTGTGTGTGTGTGTGTATATATATATATATACTGAAAAAAAAGTTGTTTTTTATGTTTAATAGATGAACTAACTTAGTTTTATAAAGGGTAGAATTCAGTGGGACTTTCCAGCCAGGGAGACTTTCCAGCTGATTCTGGACAATAGATGAATCCAAATATAATCAGTATCAGAACATAGACTAGTACAGGCCCCTGGACCACAGGGATTAGACGTGTAATACTGTAATATAACTATGATTTAATGCTGAAAGTCACATTCTGTTGACTAAATAAAGAGTTTTTAAAATGACTGTCGCAGTTTCTCGACAGTAATTAGAGTCGGTATTGAGCCTCGAGTCTATTGGCTCTGTTCACACTTACGTCTCAAACCTGGAAGACGTTTGGAAACATGTGATGACAACTTCAGGTGTAACCGAACGCTGCAATGACACGGAGATGAAGAAAACTGGGACATTTTCTCATTTTCCTTAGACGACTTATCGGAAACAAAACGCGTCAGAAGTCGTCATCACATGTTTCCAAATGTCTTCCTGGTTTCTGATGTAAAAGTGAATAGAGCTTCTTGGTATTGAAACTGAGAAATGTATTTTAATTATAATTTTTGTCGCAATTTGCTGTTCGATTCATAATTTGATCATAAATTGACAGTTGCACATTTCAAATCCATTCCAGAGCGTTCACATTGGCTGTAAAAGTGCTTCACTCATTGAATAATCCCGTGCATTTAGGAGCATTTCTGTACGTTTCTGAACCTTTCCACAGTGAGGCTGGATTCTGTGTTGTTACCAGAGGACAGTTCGTAAATAACCACTGCTTTTGTGATTCGACGGCCGCATTAAGTCAGTTCATTCATTTAATTGCGATCGTAGCTCTACTGTCAACAAGCCGTTATTTCTACCTTTATTCTGGCCATGAAACAAAACCTGACGGAGTAAAAGAGGTGCATTTGAGAGTTTGTTTTAGACTTGGTTTATTTACTCCTCACTGTTGATTGTTGTTGACTCATTTCTAGAGTGAGAAAAGGAAGTGACCTTTCAGAGGCCATTTGCTGCTGTAAAAGACGTTTATAAAGTAAAGATAAGGACCAAAGTGTTTCCTGAAATCACTATAGAAAAAGCTCATATTTGTACAGCACGTAGAAAATGGTTGATTTCAAAGTTTTGTAAGAATAAATCTAAACTCTGTGACCTGAGATGACGCTGGACTCGTTGATGACAGTGTTTACTTCATCTGATTAAAATAATACATCTGTTTGTATTGAGGAGCTTCTTTTGAGTCTTTTTGAGGAATGTCATTGCCAAAACAGACTAGAATGTAGCTGTGTTTCAGTGTTTCTCTTTCCTACTCTCCTCTGACCTTCAATTTTCAGTGGAATTGTGTTTATTCCTAACAAATATTTATTGTAACATTACATTTACCTTTTGGTACAGTTCACTGTCACAAGTAGAGATCCACTGTGAAGCTTTTCTGATATTTTTGGGCCAATATATATATATATATATATTACGGATGGAACGAAATCCAAATCTCTCTGTACGATATTTTCACCATAAACATCTCACTGGACCAGATTTATTACAATATAAAACTGTGAATCTGCTCCTTTTTCCTCTAAAAATGCTTCACAGACTTAATCCACAGAATGAAGATGTAAAAGTGCTTAGAACAGTTATTTCTTCATGTCGTCTGCACTGAAACGGAGCAAAGGATCATGGTCTATGTAGTTCCCTCTGTTTTTTACTATTTCTGCATCAGAACTGTTCATTTAAGCAAAGAGACTTGGGATTCGATATATTGTGATGGTCACGATATTATTGTGAGACCTCTGACGATACGATATCACCAGCAGATTGACCAAAACAAGATGTCTGCCCCTTATGATTTAAGGCCATGCATAAAAAAGTCAGAGTATTGGCCTGATATTTTGGCCTATCTCTAGTTACAATCACAACATTCACACTGATGCCAGGAAAACCACATTTCTGATCCAGTCTGATTTGGCAGGGATGGACTGGCTGGACTCTGGCTCAATATCTGCAAAACTGATGCGTCTGGACACATCTGCAGCTCGTCCCTCCTGGTCTGGTCCTGGTCTGGTCCTGGTCTGGTCCTGGTCTGGTCCTGGTTCAGTCCTGGTCTGGTCCTGGTCTGGTCCTGGTCTGGTCCTGGTCTGGTCCTGGTCTGGTCCTGGTTTGGTCCTGATTCAGTCCTGGTTCAGTCCTGGTTCATCAGGGCTTAGCTGGAACGTTGTTTAACAGATGATTCGTTCTGTAAAACAAATCAAAATAACAGCACATTCACAAACCAAGTAGCCAAATCTTTCAGTTAGTCACTCTCACCTTTTTGTTGAAAATCAGACACCTAAACAGGACCATGTTGATCACAGACTTCTTTTGTTTAGTTTAAAACATTTTTCTTGTTTCCAGTCCTCTTAAAGCAGCTCAGATGCTCACGGTGCTGTTTGCAGTTGTGTTTTCCTCTCTGCATCGTCAGACCCTCCCGTAGCTCCCGGGGTGTCACCTGTGGCCCCTCACATGACTGGGGTCTCCGTGTGGACCCCTCACCTGACTGGGGTCTCCGTGTGGACCCCTCACCTGACTGGGGTCTCCGTGCGGACCCCTCACCTGACTGGGGTCTCCGTGGTGTGTGGCCGTGATTGGATTGGGTGGTGTGAGTGATTGGCGTCCACATGGAGTCATTAAAGAGGAGCCGGGCCGCGCGGTGCTGCACAAAGCCGCTCTTTCTTCGCCGGAACGTTCTGTGAGGCTCTGGGGCCTCAAAGACTCTCGTGTTGTGCACTTCCCCTCATTAACTCACTGCTGCTCACAGGAGCCACAGCACAGAGAATGGCCTTTGTGTTTTTACCGCTGTTGTGTTTGTGTGGAGGAACCAGCTTCATCTGTGCCTCAAATGGAAGAGGCAAACAAAAGCTGTGCATGGAAAAGGGTTCTGGTCTGTTAGGGGTGTGCCAGAATATTGAAATATCGATATATCGTATTGTTTAATGTGATGTTACAGTATATGCTGCATTGATATATCGCCAAGTATATTTTTTAGTATATTTTACTAAATTATTTTGTTACAACGCTACAGTTTTGTTATTTGTTTAGTGGAAGGAAACGTATTAGAGATGGAGGTGAAACATTTGACATTTTCACTGTTTTGAGGAGTAAAATGTGCATTTCGTATCGGGGTGTAATAAACAATCCATTCAGTGATATATCATGATACTTAATTGTGTTATTCATGTGTCTGTGTCCTTTTTTTTTTTTTTTGAGGTTGTGTTATTTATGAAAAATCCATAATTTAAAACGTAAATAAACTGTAGTTCATTATTTTTTTCCCATGAAGCTGTACTTGACCATAATATTAGACGTGATTATTGATAAATCACAGTATCTGGTCCTGTGTTTTTGTATCGGGATGTGGTGACCTGTGACGGGCAGATGGTGATGTGTATCGTATCGGCAGATTCGTGGCAATGCACATTCCCAGTTTCATATTAACTTTTTAGTATTACAGTCATGATTGAAACATTATTTTTTACTGAACTGTACTGAACCTGTGTTGCCAGAGGCTTCACCTGCAGGTAAAGACACGTCCAGGTGTGTCTCTCAGGCCTCATGTGAAGCTCAGAACCTCCAGAATTCCCTCCTGAGCTGCAGAGGCTGCACTAGCACGGACTCATGACTGGCTGTAGGCGCTGGGGTTTTGGGAGTGACCGTTCAGATCAGAAAGAGACATTTTAGGTTTAAACCAACTGGATTTCAGTGTCGAAACTGACAGCCAAACACGGAGACACATGTGAGGCTCTTCTTCTGCTTTCTGACTGGAGAATTGTCCTGAGAACCGAAACTCCACATTAACCGTGTCCAATGTTTATGGAAGCAAGAGTAAATCAGCATTACAGTTGCAAATTTCTCTGATCTGGCCAAAATTCTAAAACTTATCAGGTATGTCTGTCTCTCTATCACTGTATCAGGTCATTCATCTTGTTTTCAGATTTATTACCTCCTCACTCGTTCTGACACAGCTTCATTCTAGTCCAGAGGTCGTTTATTTTAAGAGAGTTCAGTAAAATGATCCCACTGCACGGACAGATCATTTCACTACTTTTAAGTCATTTTCTGATAGATTTAAGTGTTTATAGCTTAAATTTTGGCCAAGCTTTTTTGCAGTGTAGCTATTAGGGATGAAACAATAACGTAAATCTGGTGATATCGTATCGTCAAAGGTCTCACAATAATATCGTGGAGCATCACAATATATCGAATCCCAAGTCTCTTTGCTTAAATGAACAGTTCTGATGCAGAAATAGCTAAAAAAACAGAGGGAACTACATAGACCATGATCCTTTGCTCCGTTTCAGTGCAGACGACATGAAGAAATAACTGTTCTAAGCACTTTTACATCTTCATTCTGTGGATTAAGTCTGTGAAGCATTTTTAGAGGAAAAAGGAGCAGATTCACAGTTTTATATTGTAATAAATCTGGTCCAGTGAGATGTTTATGGTGAAAATATCGAACAGAGAGATTTGGATTTCGTTCCATCCCTAATGACAATAAATGTTGCACCAAATGACTCAAAGCATTTTAGAGTCAGTCTGTTATTCTGTAGAATATCGGAATATCGTGAACTTTAAATATGATACGATATTGTAATAAATATCGTACCGTGAGGTTCATATGTGATGATATCGTATTGTGAGACTTGTCTTTACACCTGTAGTAGTTATATTTTAGTTATATTCGATGTGAACACTTTTACCGTAGTATCCAGGGACACAGTTAAGTCACGTTTATGGAATTTAAAATCTGTCTTGCATCACGGCTTCTTTTTAACTCCTGCTCCTTAATCTGCAAATTTATCAAAATCCTGTAACCGCTAAAAGCACAGCCGGGTGTTTTTTTCCCTCCGAGTGAAAGCGCTTGTGTCCGGCCCGTACAGTGAAGCAGCAGCTCTTATCTGCGAGGAATTCTGCAGTTTACAGTAGTCTGTGCACTGTCCGAGTGAGGCAAGAGGGGAGGAAGAGTCCAGATAGCGCTGTGCAACTGACAACAAACAGCCCGCGATAAGGCCCCAACATGCCCGCGGCTCCAGGAATGCTCCCAGCCTAATCTGCACACTCCTATCAATGCTCTAATTGACCAGATGATACAGAAGCTCCGAGATAATTCTGTTATCTGCTGTCTGCTGCACTCTGGGGAGCTCTGTCAGGACTGGCACAGACTCTGAGAGCGTCCAGTGACAGTCCAGCAATGAATGAATGAACAAGTGCCACGTTACAGGCCCTGAGTTTGGCTAAATGGATTATCGTGAGCTTTTAGTCGTGTTAAAATGTTATAATCCTCAGAAACATACCTGGAGTTGTGTTTTTATTTTCATTCTCATCTCCAAAGCTCCAAATTCTTCACCTTGTGCTGTCATGAAGCTGTAGTTTTCAAGTTAACATCTCACTTTTATCTTTGGCTCAGTAGAGATGGGCATTCCTGGGCTGAAATGATCCAAATGATTCCAGTGAAAGTGCAGAGAGTTAAAAACACACTGAAGCACTTCCTTTGTTACCATACGACATCACAAGGTGGAACAGAGTGTTTTTGCTTAAAGAGAAGAACTCGATATGGAAGATGAAGGTGTGGAAACGTGTGAATGGAACAAAACAAAACACGACTGCGGGTGTGTTTGTGATGAGGAAACATTAGAGCATCGATCAGAAAATAGGGAAACAGAAGCTCTTTAAAGAAGGGGCTGTGTAATTGTTACGTAATTCTGCCGAATCTTAGGTCCAGTGCAGATTTACAGGGTTCTCACGGTCATGGAAATATTGGAAAACTCATGAAAATTGAAAATGTCATTTCCCAGGCCTGGAAAAGTCATGGAGTTTTGGAAAAGTCATGGGATTTTAGTATCTCTTTCATGTAACTCAAGTTCTCATGAGGCTGTTCTGATTATTCCTCCAGCAGGACAAACACAATGAGGTGTTTGGTTTAAAAGAGACGACAGTAATTAAGAATGATGAAAAACTATAAACCATAAGGGGAGGGGAGGTTCACATTTCATATTTAGCCCTAAAAGTCTGAGAAATTCTGTAGGGTGATGAAAAAGTCATGGAAAAGTTTTGAAATTTTAACTGGATTTAAGAAAATAAATGAGAGAATGTCCGTCACAGGAGTTAAACGGGTGGATCGAAGCCGTCTTGATTACAGGAGAATAAAGTGACTCAAACACACACGAACCACTGCAAATCCAACTGCAGAGATTCAATGAGAAGCGGAAACTGTTCTGACGGAGCTCTGAAAGGCCGATTCTGCACCACACGTCCTTGGCTTTGCAGCTTTGTTCTGCTTTAAGGATCGTTTGGCCATTGTGCTTTATTGACTGGAGTACAGGAAGTGAGGTGGATGGTATTTCCTGCCCCATTTCTCTCTGAATATGCTCAGATGAAGCATTTCAGTTTTCATGAAGCAGCCTCGTGCCAAGTGAATTCTTATCATTAAAGATCCACTTCTATTTAGTGTTAAGTTTATTGTGGGCAGAACAGAATAATACAAATGGCTGTATGTAGGAATTTTCTGGACTTTTAATCTGTGCCCAATTTCTTCCTCCAAACACTTTGACGGGCGTTTCAGCGGCTGGTGAATTGTAAAAAGTCTCGAAAAACCAGATACCAAATCCAGTATTGAAAATGTATACTGATTTTATACGATTATCAAGATTTTAAACATTCCCATAAACATGACAGTATTAAGCCTTATGTTTAAGTAGAACCTGGGGACGTCTGGCCCCAGTGTTTCCTGCAGCTCATTCACACGGGACAGAGAAGTCCTTAAACGACTCTATTTTACTTAAATTACGACCGGATAAGTAAGTAAATTAATAAAGTCTGCTAAAAAATAATAATAAATGTTCTTTACCACTGCTACACATCATCCAGGTCAACGTCCTGCAGAATCGTCTCCTCTTGGATCTTTTGCCCTTTTTGTGGATCAGTTTCCATGTAGAGGCCATGAGGCTGTTATAATTTGCCCCTAAATTTTGCCCCTTTCCTCTGTGCTTCTGCTGTTAATGTGAACTGAATGTGAATTTATGGCCGTTGCTCTTAATCTCTGCACTTTATAACATTTGGCAATTTATGAAATATTGTAGCATTTTAGGCCTGTTTTAGATTTAAATGATTTGCTCCAACTGTATTTGCTTTGTGAAGTGTTTTTAGTCTTGTAAAACTCTTGACCTGTGCTGATCTCTGGGTCCCCTTGAAAAAGAGATGATGCACTTTAAGTGTTTTTATCATCTTTTTCTGCTCTCACTGTAGCACTTTGAGATTCCACTGAAATGTAAAGTGCATTACAAATATAATTTATTATTATTATTATTATTATCTGAATCTCAATGGGTGTTTCCAGGTTAAAGTTTAAGTAAAATAAATAAAAAAGCTCAAAACTGCTTATCAAAATTTCTCCAGCAGCCTCCATTACTCAGGACGGAAAGAGATAAAAGGAGCACAAAACCATATAAAATGTGCCCAATATATAGAGAAAAGACAGTGGAAATAAAAGGAATAGACAGAAAAGACGTAATTACAACAACAAACACTGAGCTGCAGTTTTTCACACTCGGCTATAATCATTTCTTTATATCTTCGTTTAAACATGTTCATATTTGGGTGTTTTTCAGCTCGTCACTCATAGTTCCAGGTTTTTACCCCACAAACTTATTTCCTTCCCCTTTAAATTCGACCCACTTCCTCTTTCAGTAAAATGACCCTGAATATTTTCTCGGTGGTTCTTTCCTTTTTGCCTTGTACATTCTTCTTGTCGTGTGGAAGCTCATCAGATCCTCACGTTTTAACATTCTGAAGTGATAAATATGTTTGGTGTGGTCATAAAACTCGAAGTTAGGATTTATTTGTAGTCTTTTCTGCAGTATGAATCCTGTTTCAGTATCGTTTTATAATTATTGCCTCTCGGATCTGTGCAAAGTGCATTAAATGAAGAACAATAAAGGCCTCAGTACTGCTGCTTTTGTACTTTTGTGTGTATTGTACGAGTTCTTTCCAGATAAGTTTTTCATCAGTAATAACACCGACAAATGTATTTTTCTTTATCTTTTCTACGTTTTAACCCTCTGTATTTGCAACTGAACTTTTTATTTTTTCAATTCGATTTTTTCCTTAGTATAAAATCAATTTTGAAATTTTAGCATTGACAAAATGAACTGCAGTAGACGTATTATATAAAAACTATATATAAAACATGACTACACCTGCCTACACCTGCCTACATCCATCTACACCTGCCTGCGTCCATGTACACCTGCCTCCTGCTCCTACACCTGCCTCCTGCTCCTACACCTGCCTCCTGCTCCTACACCCGCCTCCTGCTCCTACACCCGCCTCCTGCTCCTACACCTGCCTCCTGCTCCTACACCTGCCTCCTGCTCCTACACCCGCCTCCTGCTCCTACACCCGCCTCCTGCTCCTACACCCGCCTCCTGCTCCTACACCCGCCTCCTGCTCCTACACCCGCCTCCTGCTCCTACACCTGCCTCCTGCTCCTACACCTGCCTCCTGCTCCTACACCCGCCTCCTGCTCCTACACCCGCCTCCACCCAGAGGCAGCGGCCTGCTGCCCTGAGCTGCTGCTTCTGCCCAAAGGGAACGAGAGCTTTTCTGCCTCTGTCATTGAACCAGTTTAAGTCTGGACAAACTCACTGGTTTGGTGAGATTCTTGGGTCAGTTTTTCACTCCAGGTTAGTGGGGCTGTAGGGCTGTGGGGCCGTGGGGCCGTGGGGCCTGTGGGGCTGTGGGGCTGTGGGGCTGTGGGGCCGTGGGGCCGTGGGGCTGTGGGGCCGTGGGGCCGTGGGGCCGTGGGGCCGTGGGGCTGTGGGGCTGTAGGGCTGTGGGGCTGTGGGGCCGTGGGGCCGTGGGGCCGTGGGGCCTGTGGGGCCTGTGGGGCTGTGGGGCTGTGGGGCTGTGGGGCCGTGGGGCCGTGGGGCCGTGGGGCTGTGGGGCCTCAGAGTCTTATTTAGATTCTGGATTTGTGAGTTGTTGGTATTTCTATGTAAAAACAATAAGGATTAAACTCATGATTCACAAGTTGAATTTGTTTTCATATAAATCCATTGTTTCCTATTGCTTTTTCTGCACAGATTGTTTTTGCATGAACTCGTCTTGTGATCGCAGGATCAGATACTCGGACATATGGAATCGTTCTGAGAGATTTTGCCATCTCCCCATTTTATTCAACCAACGATTCGCACGTCTTTAATCGAGAATTTCTTTAGTTGGATTCAGCACTGGATTTCATGTTCCTTTTTCTGTGTTTTAATATTTTTTAGATTTTATTCATGTTTGATTTAATTTCTGCTGCAAGTCGGGAGGTTGGAGCAGTTTTTAATTCGCTTTATAACCGAATTTGTATTTTGAATCTGGTTGGTTTTGGACTTTGCCTAATTGCATCAACCTGCAAAAATAAGATAAGTCACAGATGATGCAACATTAACACCTGAATCCGTGCGCACGCTTCAGTGTGTGGCACGCCTCCAGTTCAGTTTGGCACAGTGATGAAAAGGATTAAACAGGTTCTGCACAGAGGGAAACGTGCTCCGTGAAGGTTATAGAGTTCTAGGGCTGTCGTCGACTTGAGAAACGACTAAAGATGTGTCCTGACGATTAAGCGATTAAAACTCTGTATCTGTACATTGTCCCTTCAGATAAAGACTAAACTAAACTAAACTGAATGGGGCCTGACATAAGCTCAGTGATGATCCGACCCACACTGTGCTCACAACACACTTCTGCAGCTTTATGCAGAAAAACAGGAATGTTTTTACATAAAGACATTTGTGAATCATGAGTTTAATCTGCCTTTTTACCAGAACTAAAGCCACAAACTAAAGCCAGGACTAAAGCAGGACTAAAGCAGGACTAAAGCAGGACTAAAGCAGGACTAAAGCCGGACTAAAGACAGGACTAAAGCCAGGACTAAAGCAGGACTAAAGCAGGACTAAAGCAGGACTAAAGCAGGACTAAAGCCGGACTAAAGACAGGACTAAAGCCAGGACTAAAGCAGGACTAAAGCAGGACTAAAGCAGGACTAAAGCAGGACTAAAGCAGGACTAAAGCAGGACTAAAGACAGGACTAAAGCAGGACTAAAGACAGGACTAAACCAGGACTAAAGCAGGACTAAAGCAGGACTAAAGCAGGACTAAAGCAGGACTAAAGCAGGACTAAAGCAGGACTAAAGACAGGACTAAAGCAGGACTAAAGACAGGACTAAACCAGGACTAAAGCAGGACTAAAGCAGGACTAAAGCAGGACTAAAGCAGGACTAAAGCAGGACTAAAGCAGGACTAAAGACAGGACTAAAGCAGGACTAAAGACAGGACTAAACCAGGACTAAAGCAGGACTAAAGACAGGACTAAAGCAGGACTAAAGCAGGACTAAAGCAGGACTAAAGCAGGACTAAAGCAGGACTAAAGCAGGACTAAAGCAGGACTAAAGCAGGACTAAAGCAGGACTAAAGCAGGACTAAACCAGGACTAAAGCAGGACTAAAGCAGGACTAAAGCAGGACTAAAGCAGGACTAAAGCAGGACTAAAGCAGGACTAAAGCAGGACTAAAGCAGGACTAAAGCCAGGACTAAAGCAGGACTAAAGCAGGACTAAAGCAGGACTAAAGCAGGACTAAAGCAGGACTAAAGCCAGGACTAAAGCAGGACTAAAGCAGGACTAAAGCAGGACTAAAGCAGGACTAAAGCAGGACTAAAGCAGGACTAAAGCAGGACTACAGCAGGACTAAAGCAGGACTAAAGCAGGACTAAAGCAGGACTAAAGCAGGACTAAAGCAGGACTAAAGCCAGGACTAAAGCAGGACTAAAGCAGGACTAAAGCAGGACTAAAGCAGGACTAAAGCAGGACTAAAGCAGGACTAAAGCAGGACTGAAGCAGGACTAAAGCAGGACTAAAGCAGGACTAAAGCAGGACTAAAGCAGGACTAAAGCAGGACTAAAGCAGGACTAAAGCAGGACTAAAGCAGGACTAAAGCAGGACTAAAGCAGGACTAAAGCAGGACTAAAGCAGGACTAAAGCAGGACTAAAGCAGGACTAAAGCAGGACTAAAGCAGGACTAAAGCAGGACTAAAGCAGGACTAAAGCAGGACTAAAGCAGGACTAAAGCCAGGACTAAAGCAGGACTAAAGCCAGGACTAAAGCAGGACTAGGACTAAAGCAGGACTAAAGCAGGACTAAAGCAGGACTAGGACTAAAGCAGGACTAAAGCAGGACTAAAGCAGGACTAGGACTAAAGCAGGACTAAAGCGGGACTAAAGCAGGACTAAAGCAGGACTAAAGCAGGACTAGGACTAAAGCAGGACTAAAGCAGGACTAAAGCAGGACTAGGACTAAAGCAGGACTAAGGCCAGGACTAAGGCCACGGACTAAACCCCGCAGACTAAAGCCTACAGACTAAACTCTCAAACTAAAGCCAGGACTTGTTTACCTCCTCCTCACAGTGAAAGTCCTCGCTGAACTTCAGCTTCTCCTTTCTGCTCTTGTCCCATATAAATCCTCATCATTTAATTAAAACAACTAATAAACGTTTTGGTCGACTAAGAACCGATGGACTAAAGGACGACAGCCCGACTGTTCTACTTGGGTATTCAAACACCAGAGAGACAAGAGCCTTTTCCCTGTTTATTTTGGTGTGTTTATCAGGTTCAGACGGTTCTTCCTCGCTGACACCTGTGGTGACAGAATCTGCCCCGACCTGCCCCAACACTTTTGTGCTGATCATTGAATCCGAAACCTTTTCATAATCTCTGAAAAGCCAAATGAAAACGAAAATGATGACTACGTTTGTTTAATCACACATTTTGTAATAAGGATTTTTCCAGTGATTGTCCAAGAACTGGAACAAATCCACCGTTTCAGTCGTGTGTTCACCCTATAGTCCGGAGCTGCTCTCAAACTGCCCAAAAACAACACAAAAAAAGAGAATAACTTTATGTGACCAGCATTGCAAGTAGGGCTGGTATCATTAAGAAGTTACCGATACGATACCTACCTCAATACAGTGCACAATATTTATATATAATATTTCAAATCGATTTGGTACAATTCAGTAAAAAACAAAGGCTAAATATTGTTTTCTTCCTCTAAACAGCCAACAAAATTGTAGCATTGGCACTACTAATTTCATAAGCCCACGATATCCAGATGGTATCATCAAACTAAATGATACGATAGTGATATTTCGATATTTTTGTTTTGATAGCAGGATTCAGTTCAGAGAAAACAGAAATCCGAACTCTTACATTTCAGAATATGTTTCTAGAGGCTATTTGCATAGTAAGTGATTAAGATTTGCTAATTGTGTCTATTCAAATTGTAGTTTTGATCTGATTACCGCGTCGTTATATCTGAAAGCCCTACTTATGACACAGGGGAGGTGTAATGGGCCAAAATTCTGAATTGTCTGTCTGTTTTCTGTGCGTTTTTGAAGTTGAGCAGCAGGTCACCGTCTGTGACAGTAGCTCAGAGAAGAACAGTGACATTTAGGTGTTGTTCTGGTGGTAATCTCCCGTTTCTGGAGCAGCCTTTTGTAGAGTTTGTGTTTCATCTGTGGGAAAAATATCCTCTTTTGTTTTTGTCGTGAAATGTCATTGCAAAGATAAACTGCATTTTTAGTTCTGCACCTTTAGCATGAGTCAACACTGGTCTGAGCCACTGTTCCCACAGGACGAAGCGTGAGAACCAAAGAGACGACACTAATAGAACCTACTACACAATTTATTACAATTTACAGTTTTCTATGTCTTTTTATAATGTGGTTTGGTTTGGTAGAACTGCTTTTTGAGGGTTTAACTCCAGGTTTGTCCAAACTTCTTTCTGGGCCTCATATTGAAACTTACACAGAGATAATGGCCACAGATGACAGGAAAACGAATCATTCAGTATGTTTCAGTCAGGCTTCCAACATCTTTATTTCCCCACAGTGTTCACTATTTATGAAATTAAAAGCTGAAAAATCAGGCTATAAAGTAAGAAGTACTAGTTGTTGTAATTTGAGCAGGTTCAGCAGGAAGGATGAGGGCCCACGGAAACTGGTCTGAGGACCGCATTTGGCCCCCAGGTCATAGTTTAGACACTTTTTTTTTTAACCCTTTTTGTTCAAGCTAAATCTAACTGTATTGGGGGAAAAATCTTGTGTGGCAATATTGTCACAATACTACAATTTCATACTTGGTTTTGATAACAGACTCGAGTGGGGTTGGGTAATGTCAATCAGTCAAACTTTATTTATACAGAGCTTTTCATACAGCAACACAAAGCACTTCACAGTGACTAAAGAAAGAACAATCCCACATTTCCCTCCACAAAACTAAACAAAAGATGAGATTATAATTCCACATAAAGATGAACTAAATAAGTGAGTCTAACTGTGACATAACTCTCTTTATTTACTACTAACTGAAACACAAACTGAGATCACTACCGTGACAGACTCTTTCATAACTCTTTCTGTCTCTATATTATCTTTCATAACTCTCTGTACTAACTATAATAACTATAACTAACTAAATATACACATTTTGATACCGTTAAACCGTCTCAGCGTTTTTTCAAGTATACAGTATTACTGTGACTAATTAAGAATTTTCCACATTAAATCCTAGTACTTTGTTTTATTCCCGTGCGGTCTTATGTGTGTTCTCCTTCACTGGGGCGTACTGTATATTAGTCTATTTGCTCTTACACTTGTTCTGATACAGCTCCAGATCATTCTAAAGGAAAGGTTCACTTCTGTCCTGTGAATGTGACTTTTTAAAATCTAATTCCTAGTTTTAGTTTGTGACGTGTTGTAGATCTTCAGCTAAACCTTGTGTTCTGAGTTCTACAGATCTTCATCTCTGTTCCTCCGTCCTCATTAATAACATATCGACTGCAGTGTCGGCTCTGTTTTGTGGTCAGATTTTGAATGCACTCTTGTAGTCAGCAGATCGGCAGACGCCTGCTTATTCTCCTGCGCCTCGTCTCGTGTCGGTTTGCCTTACGCGTCAATCGTCTCGTGACCGAACTGGGCCGTGACGGAGCGCTGTGGTCAGCCGGCCGTGGTCAGCTCCACACTGTTATTAGGGCGCACTTCTGTGTCTAGGTGCTGCGCTGCACTTCAGTCAGAGCTCTGGACTCTGGTAAACATTAGCCTCGCACGGCGCTCGGGCTCTGACGGAGCGGGCGGTGGAAATGCACTCGGAGGCTAACGGCTACTTGTTTTCTCAAGCCTCTTAATTAGGGTTTAGACGTTTCGACAGCGCTGCGACCTTGGGGCAAGAATGTGCTTTTGTTTCAAAACGTGGACTGAGCTGGTTTGTTCTCAACACTTAAAGGTGGATTGTGCAACTTGGCTGGTTAGGGGTTCGTCACCTGCTTGTTTCTATGTCACTGCTCTGCCTGGAATGTTCCACAGTATGAGATTAAACGGCTCAACCTTTACATTTATTCAATTTCAGGTGGTTTTATAGCTCAAAAATACCTAGAAAAACAGGTGTTGTGGCTGTGAATGGGCTGGAAAGTGCCTCTGGCTGGAACATCCATTGAATTGTTCCCTTTATGAACTGAAGTTAATGTATTTGCATATATATAAATAAAAATCATTATATATTGTATTAGTTACACCTGTGAGTTACAGTATTCTGATTTGGGAAGGTTGAGCACCCTGTTTTTCTCCCTGTTGTGCACCATGACCCCTGACATGAGCTGAGCATTAATCTTTATTTCACTGCATCACTCAGTTACCTCTGGGGAATAGGTGTGAACTGTTTCAGGACTTTATCTTACACATATCAGTGAAATGCATAGTTAAGCCCTTCCTATAAGTGATTCTGAATGATTTTTGAACAAATTCTGTAGCTTTCTTTTGTTGCAGTGCTTATAAATCATGTTCATGGCAGCAGATAAGGAAATAATTAATATTTCTTCCCAAATCAACAGTTGCAAATGGGGAACAAGAAAAAAATATTTAAAATACAATTTCATAGTAAACTTCTGCAAGCAAATGAGGATTATATTGATATTACATACTGATAAAATGTTTTCCGCTTCGGGAAGATCAACATTTGGTCTCGCTACGTTCACATTTCATTTTATTATGATAGAGAACGCTGAATTAGTCCATAAAGTTCATTAAAAAGCGTGGAGTTTGTGTGCCCGGTGCGTCCACAGAGCAGAAGTGGAAATGCGTGAGCTTCTTTAAGGACTGGCCAAAGTTATTAGCTCCAGGCACTGCATAAATGTGCACGTTAAATGTCTAAGTAGTTCCTCACAGGTACAGGGGATGTGCCATATTGTGAAACATTCCAGCAAAGTAACATTTCCATGGAATAAAGCATTTGACTAATCCTCCACCCGAAAAGTTACACAACGCACCTTTAAAAACTGTATCTGATTGTTACCGTCTTAAAAACGTGAAAAACACAGCAACACTCGACCATTTCAAACAGTTGGTCCAAAGTTACTCCTCACAAATTATTCACAGCGACAAGTTTACGAGCGCTTTTCACAACTTTTAAAGACCAGTTTTATCATCATGGTAAAGTGAAAACATCTAACATGCTAACCGCGTACTTCCTGATTCTCAGACCTAATAAAACACGTTCTACTTAGATGCAGACAGTTACAGTACACAGCTTAGCAGACTTATTTTGACCTCAAGAGCTGCAAATACAACACACGTACTGGGTCAAGACGCATTTTGTTCAGATAGATGGGAAAAAAATCACACACAGGCCCCTTTAAGCTTGAACAGAGAGATTTTTATGCCCTGTGAGTTTTGTAGTGGCCCAACTGCCAGAATTAGCGCCAACAAAGCAAAATCCCGATCCCTCGCTCAACCTTGGTTATGAATGTTCAACTCTTGCTTTAACAAACAGTTCCTGTGCATTTGGTTCTGTTTTGATTCCCGAGGCGGCAAATACCCGAGCAACAAGTTCGGCTTTTCCGCCAGTAATTTTCAAGTTTCTTTTTCTGAGGTAATTTTTCAGAGCATCGACTTTCCAGGTCCAAACTTCAGCGACTCACGGATGTTGGTTCTTCACTTCAGACTCAGTGCAGTTGCTCCGACTCGGGTTCTGACGGCTCATTTTTCCTCAAAAAAGGGAAAGTTGAGGTCTTATACTTATCAAAGAATAACAGTAACTTATTTGATCTCTATATTAAAATATTGAAACCAGAAAACAACAGCGACATGGTTCAAAAGACCTGAAGACAGCGACTACTTTTACAGCTCACTTTTTCCGAGGGCCCTTCCCGGTTTGCATTGCACGATGGCCGGAAGTTCGAAATTCGGGATGCATGTATTAGACGTCCTGTTCCACTTTATGATGTCATGCGGTAATACAGGAAGTGCTCCACTGTGTTTTTAAACTCTATACACTTTCGCTAGAATCATTTGGGTCATTTCAGCCCTGGAAGTGCCCGTCTCCACCAGGGCTGAGCATCATTACACTCGATATATTTCACATCGATTCAATATGGTTCAATAAAAGTAAAGGTTAAATCGTGGCTGTGATACTAAAAATCGAAGCTTTGAATTCTATTACACAACTCAGAAATTGTTAGCCTATTATTCAGTCCAGTTGAAGATAATATTTGCAGTTGTCGCATGTGTTTGGGATGTTTCTGAGAAGCCCTCGTGTGATTTTGTATTTGTATTTTGTATTTATTTATTTATTGAAGGGACAATGCATATCAAAACCGGAATATATGGAAAAATCACATATATCTGTAAATACGCAGGATTATAGCCAAAGCTAATTTCCATCCTCAGTCCTGCTGGTGTGAACCAGCCACACGACCCCCACAGTTCATAAAAACATAAACAAAATCATGCACAATTTACCACATACAAAGATATACTAATATTAGTCAATTCATCCACTCATTCAATCATAACCACACGCTGCACTCACAAAGCAGATGCAACCGCATTAACCACAAAGTTACAATATCTAATATAAGGTGCCAATCACTTCATTATCTCGACCTCTTCATATAATTCACTTTCATTCATATCCACACGGCATCACACACTACCGATTATAATTTACCACATTAAAATTAAAGTGCTTCTCCGTTCACAGACCAATTCATGAGGTTTCATTTCACATATTCAAATACTATCACACATACTTCAGAGCAGAATTTACAATGCTAAAACTACAAAAGTGCACAGATCGGTTTGAGTCTAATGTGGACAGTTTTGGTTTTCCAACAGCCACGACTTGAGTTAGGGTTAGAGCCAAGTGTGGGCAGCTCTCGTATTGTAGCTGGAATAGTGCTCCAGGTTTGAGAGGCTCCAAAAGAGAATACTGCCTGTCCAAAGGTGCTTTTTCTAGATGGAATTACACAGTCACCTCTGGAACTTGCTCTTGTTGCTCTATTATGACTTTTTTTTTGACAAATTCCTGGAGTGAGGTGGGAGCCAGTCCGTGTAGAATTTTGTAAACAAGGGTGCAGTCTGTGAGTTTGATCATATTGTCGCATCTTAATATGTTGTATTTTTTCAGAATTAAACAATGATTGTGAGTCTTTGGTTTTCTATCAAGAATTTTTAACGCTTGTTTGTATGTGGTTTCAGTAGGTTTCAGAGTCGTCTTCATGCTGACGCCCAGCTCGTCATACAGTGTGTCAAGTGTGGGACAATCATTGAATTAAAGTATAGATTAGCTGTTTCTGTTGTTAGGTTGTCTCTTATGTGCTTAAAATTAGACAAATTGAATTTCATTTTGTTAACAGCCTTGTTAATATGTTGTTTAAAGTTGAGTTTGGAGTCAACGGTGACTCCAAGATACTTAAATTCATTAACTGTTCGAATTATTGTTCCGTTAATCAATATTGGAGGATTATCTTCACTAATGATACTTTTGGAAAAAAACATGCTCACAGTTTTTGACACATTTAGGATCAGATGTGACCTTTGCATCACTCAGAAACTTTACTCATAGCAGATGTTAATTCTTGAGCAGCTTGAGCTTTGTTTTTTGCATGTCCATAGATAATATAACTGACACTGCACATTCAGCTATCTGCAAAGTCATTTATATAAAGACAAAATAATAATGGTGATAAAGCTGAGCCTTGAGGGAGCCCTAACTGGTGTTCGCAAATCGAAGATGAAGCATTTGTTACTCTAACGAACTGTTTTCTTTGTGTTTGGTCTGATTCCACCCAGTGCACAGTGTTTGGAGAGAGGTTGAAACAAGATAATTTTTCTAATAAGATTTGGCAACTGACTGTATCGAACGCTTTCCTGAGGTCGAGGAAAACTGCTCCCACAGCACCTCCTCTATCGATGTTGTAATTTTTCCAGGAAGAAGCATACAGCTGTTTCTGTAGAATAATGTTTTCTGAATCCAGATTGTGTTTGGTGAAGATTGAAAGGACTTGTTTACATGTCTTGTGAGTTGCTACACACTTTTCCAGTATTATGGGTCTGTAGTTGCTGGTTTCTGTTGGGTCTCCAGATTTAAATATTGGTGAAATTGCAGATATCTTCCAAAAATCCGGAAATGTATTTGTATTTATTATTCATTTATAAGACAAGTGATGGGCAAGAGAAGTGATTGTTTATGATTTTTTATAAACATTGTGCTCAATCCAAAAGCATCTTTAGCTTTAGAATTTTTTAGGCCACTGACTGTCATACAGGATACAGGACTAAGGCTGGTTCATTAATAACAGGCGTTATGGCAAAACCAGATTCTGCAGGAACTGCTGTCTGCTGTGTCAAGTTTTTAACAGAATCTATAAAATATGTATTGAAGGCGTTGGCCATTTTTAACAGATCATTAGACAATTCATTGTTAACTTTTATTTCTCTAATGTTATTTGAAGGGAAGTGTCCAGTCAGTTTTCTAATGTGTGTCCACACCTCTTTCATATTACATTTGGCATTTTTTATAGTGTTAATGAAAAAATTTGCTTTAGCATATCTAAATTCTGCAGAGACTTTGTTTCTAAGTGAGCAAAAAAGTTGTGTATCTGTAGTTTTTAGTTTTCAGTGAAACCTTAAGTGCATTGGTCACGTCGTTTCATCTGTGTCCAGATTTCTTCATTCAACCGAGGTAGATGTTTTTTCTGAGGTCTGACTTTTACCTTTTTCTGAAATTTCTGCATTAAATCTTGAATTGTGTTAATGAATATTTTGCAGTTTTCATCTAAATTGTCAGTTGAAAGGTGTTCAACCTAATTTATTTCATTTAAGGCTGCTTCTCGGTTCTTTATTTCACTTTTGGGTATTAACTGTTCAGCTGGCTTCTTAAAAGGACGAACACCTATTTTTTGGTAACTTCCTCGATAAAAGAATCAAATTGTGGTCTGACAGACCGGTGATCATATTATATGTTTTATAGATTCTATCCTGTCTGTTGGAGAATACCAAATCAATGCAAGTTTCAGTTAATTTGCTTATCCTTGTTGGGCCATGTATCAGTTGAAAAAGGTCATGTTTATTTGCTAGAAATTTGAGCTTTTTGCGGGTTGATTTATCGAGCCAATTCACATCAAAATCTCCAAGTAAAATTATTTCCTTCTTCCAGTTACATTCTTTGAGGATGGCCTCTAATTCCTCATAGAACACATTAGGTGTTGATGGACCCCTGTATATTCCAATCAGCATAATAGACATTTGGGGGGAGAGGTTTACATTGAGCCCAATACATTCTAAAGTGTTAGGGGAGGTCCATTTTACTTGGGTCATTTTAATCCCTGACATAGAACATCACCTCCACCTCTGCCCTCTGGCCTGTCACGCCTAAAGATGTTATATCCTGGAACATTCAAACCTGCTACTGGAGTGTTTGGATGTTACCAAGATTCAGTTAGACATAAAAAGTCAATATTTGATTCACTCAGGAGATGTTGTATTTGGTCACATTTAGGCACAAGGCTTCGGATGTTTAAGTGACCACCGGGCAGGCCTTTGGGTTTGGCTTCAGAACTCCAAAGTACTTGAGCATGATTCAGAGTCTGAAAAAATGTATATTTGCGATTCTTGAAGATGACTTTCTGTTTTAGTATCTGTGAGTATTTTACAGTACTGACCGAGAGAGCAGATCGGTGTGTTGAGTTCTTCTGTTTAACTGTATTGTTTGCTGGGACCTTGGTCACAGGCTGACAAACAGTTGCTAACTCCGTGCGGGTAACTGCTCGGGCAGCGACTCCATCGGCGACTCCCGGTTTGTGTGTTGCCAGGCTCCTGTTGATAAAGGCTCCTCGCAGCGCCGCAGACTCGGGTGTGGTTTTGGATAGAGCCGTACAATGCTCTGACTGTGTTATCTTTGAAGCCCTTTATTTCCAGGCACGGCTCCTCACATAAAAGCTCGACCCAGTGTAATTGAAAAGGACTTTGCGCGTTGTCTGTGGTCCTATAGTTGGCAGGAGATATTCTGGGAGCAAAAACACAGACCGAAGAACTGGCAAAGAAGGGAGTTTTTCCACGGTTGGCCAGCAGGGGCACAAGGATCCCCTAAAAAAACCTAAGACAAAGCATAAAAATGTACACGCCCATGCTTAGTCTGATCGTATTGAAATTTGAATCACTTATACACTGGCTGCCACTGATTATATAGACAGTTTTCAATGGGGAGACATTTTATCTAATCGTGATAATCACCAGCAAAGACACAGAAATCACAATACGCTCTGTTCATTCCGGAAGACATTTGTGTGGTTTCCGAGGCATGTGATAAAATAATAAAACCGTGGATTCAGCAGCAGTGTCATAACCTGCCAAAGCTTCCATGAGGACTGGACTCTAATCGTAACTTGGATGTCATTTTAGAGGCAGCTGGTCCGAACTGTCCATGTGCCAAACATAACGCAACTGTACTGTGACATCTTTTTGTTTTTAAGTTAGACAAATTATAAAACGCAAATCAAAAGGCTATTTATGACAGAAAAAAAGAGAATACAATGACATCTTGATGAAGAAAACCGGGCCATTTGCTCAGTTTTCCCAGATTTACTCCCGCCAACAGAGCCCAGAGGAAGTCATCATCCACCTGTTTCCAAACGTCTTCCAGTTTTGTGACGTAACTGTGAATAGAGTTCATTATATCACCAGAATGTGTAGAAAAAAACGTAAAAATCCTTGATGTTTTTTTCTAGATTATTGTTGTTTTGACCAATAACAAAGTAAGAGTTGTATAAATATGAAACTTATTCATAATATTAAAATCATAATGCATCCATTTTTGCATCCAACTGTCAGGAACATGAATAATCGTGATATAATTATTTTAACCCCTGAAGACCTGAGGGTAATTTTAGTACATTTCTCCTCGCCTGGATTTTGTTCTTAATTTTGCTTTTAAAACTGCCCCTTTTACCCCTAATGAAGTGTTCTACCTCCTTTTGTTCAGTCCAACCTGTTATTTCACAATCTGCTGCTGTAGTTGTGTCATGAGGCTGTGATAAAAGCTACAGGACCAGAAATAGAGATGAAAAAAAAAAACTGAAAATAAAATTCACACTCTTTTATACAAAACCCACAGCAAACATGTAGAAACAACTTTTTGGACATAAAAAATGCTTAATTTAGGGCCTTAGCTCCAAAAATGCAAAATCTCAAGTCTGTAAGTAAATTAAAAATCTCCTTATTGCCCTAAAAACAAAAAAAGTGCAGTGGCTCCATGACTTTCCTGGTCCAGTCCTGGAAACAGCTCCTGTCAGGTCCAGGGCCAGAGCCACAGCACTTCTGCATTTCCAGGGTGGAAATTACATTTGGATTTGTTCATTTGGACTGAAATAAACCTTTAAATAAAAATAGAAAGAGATGCACAATTACACACACCAAGATGTGTCATTTTCCATGTGTGTGAGAATTAACTCCACTTAGAGCGACACACACAGTCAGAGGAGTCGACCATCTTGACTCACTTCACTCTTTGGCAAAGTTTGGCTCCATCAAAATGGACGGAGCGCATGAGTTTGGGGAAAACAAAGTTCCTATTGGACACTCGTTTTGCTCCCGTCATCACACAGCGTGAGTGTGACGTAGGATAAAGCCGCAGAAATGTACGGAAACCTCTATGTCTGCACTTTCAGAGGGGAAAAGGAAGTTTCTGTCTTTTACACTTACAAAGTTCTGCGCGGTTATAGAAAACATATTCCTCTGTATCGTGTACGATGTCGTGGGTCTTCGAGGGTTAACCAGTACATTTCAATACTGTTCCACACCTTTTTGCCTGACTGTGTTTCTAGTCGTCAGGAGCAGTAGTAAAACACAGACCAAAGAGCCACATGTCTGCACTGCCGTCACATGACCTACACTTGTGCGAGCTTTGCCTGCAGACTGAGCTCATAGCGTGGACAGTACTGCAGCGAGTGTGGCGGGCCCCTGTGTGGAGCGGTGCACTCCGGGCCCTCCAGCCTCTGCACGGCTCACATTTCAAACGCTGCGGTGCCGGGAGAGACGGTAAGACAGAGACGAGCCCGGCCTCCCCAGCGCTGCCCTGTAATTACACCTCATGTTTTTCCTAATACGCTAAACAGATGTTTCTAAAAAGATGCTTCGCGCTCGCAGCCCGGTTTGACGGATAGCCTGTCATTACTATCGGCTGCTGACAGTCTCCGCCGGACGCATAATGCCGCCCGTCACAATCGCACGGGGCTGGCCACTGTGATCCTTTGTGAAGACTGCATAGTATCACACACAATAGCAACGTACACGCCCACTTTGATTCTTTAAACGGCTCGTGTTACTCTGTTTTCTGAGCTACTCTATGTTCTAACGTCGTTTCCTCGTCACAAACAGACCTGGAGTCGTGTTTCATTCACACATGTTTAACACACAAATTCTACATATTTAGGCCGAGTTCTTTTTTCAAATGGAAAACACTCCACCTTGTGATGTCACGTGGTAATACAGGAAGTGCGCTACTGTGTTTTTAAACTCCACATACCTTCACTAGAATCATTTGGATGATTTCAGACCTAGAATTGTTGATCTCTGCTGAACTAAAGGTGAAAAGGAGCTGGTAACAAAAATAAAAAAAGGTGGAACGGAGTATTTTGAGCTTTGGAGATGTAGACAGACTAATAATAAGAGAGTTACTCAAACATGTGAATGAAACAAAACAAACTTCAGGTATGTTTTCGAGGCAGGAACAGCACTATAACATGGCTTTGTGTAATATAGGACCTTTTTAAGGCTACTTTAAAGGGACAGTTTGGATTTTTGGACATAGTTCCTCATTTCCTCATGATCCAGAGTGTTGGAGACGTGTGGAGACACTTGTTTAAATCTTCCTCCAGTCCTTGTATTTGCAGAGGTGCTGGTGCTGGGCTAGTGCAGGTCAATGGCCACAGTCGTCCTGCCACTAAAAACAGTCTGACCCACTCCACAGACCCGAGGAAACTATTAGAACTGCAGACTGTCCCTGTGAACGTCTGTGTCACAGAATCATTTTAGAGTCAAACCGACCGTTGCATTTGAAGGATTTGTGTCTGAGCAGCAGTGAGTTGTTCTTCCTGACAGAAGCTCGGCAGCGGCGACTGATATATGAGAAAATAGAACCTCAACATGCGACGATTCAGGCGACGCAAAGTTAGTTTTATTTCAGACATGATTCTGTGACACAGACGTTCACAGGGACAGTCTGGAGCTCTAATAGTTTCCTCGGGTCTGTGGAGTGGGTCAGACTGTTTTTAGTGGCAGGACGACTGTGGCCATTGACCTGCACTAGCCCAGCACCAGCACCTCTGCAAATACAAGGACTGGAGGAAGATTTAAACAAGTGTCTCCACACGTCTCCAACATTCTGGATCATGAGGAAATGAGGAACTATGAACAAAAATCCAAACTGTCCCTTTAACTTCATAAAGGGAGCAGTGATAGAGAAACTGCATTTCTGTGCTGTGCCCGCCTCACCCTGCCAGCTCAGTCCTTGTCATCTTTCCCTACATCATCAGATGTTAAATACTCCCTAGAACAAAAGCCTGGACTAAATTAGCCTAAATAATCCTGTCACAAGGTTTACGTCTCTGTCCCATACTGATGATACTGGGCTGTGTGAATGTTTTTTCTTCCAACTCCACTTCACTTTATTGTTTGTTAGTTTCATAGTGATGGATACTGGTTCCTGCAATAACAAGTTCCACTGAGTAGTTTGTTCCAGAGCCTGTGCAGTGTGACAGATGCATGGCTCTGATACAGTGTGCAGTGCATGGTCTGTTTGTCTTGTTGCCGTTGATTGCTCTGAAGCATGTGCACTCCTCTCTTTTGTTACGCAATCCTGAACAAAGAGTCCTTTAACAAGAAAGGAGTAAGAAGAATTCATCTGAGTTAATCAGCCATAAGGCACCGAGCTGCAGGTGGAGAGGAACAGTTTGATTTAGAAGAGTTTGAGCTGGATGTGGCGGCTTGGGTCTGAAACAGGAAACAGTGTGAGAGCAGTGACATGACACTGAGGAGCCTGGGACTGCTACTGCTACTACTACTACTACTACTACTACTACTACTGCTACTGCTACTGCTACTGCTACTACTACTACTACTACTACTATTAGCCTGGTACTGCTGCTGCATCACTGCTCATCTGCACTCAGCTGGAACTCTCACTGACACAGACTCTACTGCTACTGCTACTACTGCTACTGCTACTGCTACTGCTACTACTACTGCTACTACTGCCACTGCACTACAGCAGCTACCACTGCTGCCGCTACTACTGCTGCTGCTACTGCTACCGCTACTACCGCTACTACTGCCACTACCACCACTACCGCCACGGCTACCAGCTACCACCGCTACCACCGCTACTACTACGCTACCACTGCTACCACCACTGCCACCGCTACCGCCAGCCTACTACCGCTACTACCACCGCTACCGCAGCTACCACGCACTACCGCTACCGCTACCAACTGCTACTACCACCGCTACCACTGCCACCGCAGCTACCAGCACCACCAGCTGCCACCACCGCTACCAGCTGCCACTACCGCTACCACTGCCACCGCACAGCAGCAGCCACCACGCTACCACCGCCACCACCGCTACCGCAGCGCTACCACCGCCACCACCGCCTACCAGCAACATCACTACCGCCACCGCCACCGCACCACCACCGGCTACCGCTACCACCACAACGCACGCACTGCCACTGCCACTGCCACCACCGCTACCGCCAGCCGCTACCGCACACTGCCAGCGAGCACTGCAGCTACCGCCACCAGCACCGCTACCACACTACCAGCTACCACCACTGCACTACCACTGCTACCACCACACCGCTGCTACCACCGCTACCTACCACTGCTACTGCTACTGCTACTGCTACTTCTACTGCTACTGCTACTACTACTACTACTGCTACTGCTACTGCTACTACTACTACTACTGCTACTGCTACTACTACTACTACTGCTACTACTACTGCTACTACTGCTACTACTGCTACTACTACTGCTACTGCTGCTACTACTACTATTACTGCTACTGCTACTGCTACTACTGCTACTGCTACCATAGCTCCCTTCAGGCTCGTGCTGTAGCTGTTGGTAGAGGCAGAATATATTCTGGAGAATAGTTTCTCAGTAAACTGAGCAGATTAAACACTCGCCTGGAGTTTATTTGTCCTCAGTACACAGAACATGTTTCTGATGATATGCAAAAAAACAAACAAAAAACCTTTGCATTTTAGACTCTGCAAGCAACAAAACTATGAATGGACACATGGAATGTAGTAAACACTTGTTTCAGGTTTTAGAATTTTTAAAATAGTCTCCCAGGTTTAGCCTTGTGAGCAAGACGAATTTTCACGATTTTTGTGAGTTCATAAACTCTTGAGTGATGTGTCCCACCAGTGGTGTGGAAAATGACCAATCACAGGGCAGTGCTGTGGTTTGTGCGGAAGCACTGAATGAACCAAAACAAACATGGCGACTACAACAGACATACTTGAGCCTATTTTAGTAGAAATACAGAGTATTTAGTTTGACAAACATGCAGAGGGAAGTGCTTTGTCCTTTTGTGGACAGAAAAGACTCGTGGGTTTTTCTCAACTGGATTTGATTAAAATGAGATATTTTGTCTTGTTCTGCTGTTGTAGTGCAGCTCACACTGTGTTACTGTCAGGTTCTGACACTGTGAGGACTTAAGCTTCATTAGAAAGTCACTCTCCTCTTTGGTTCTAGACACAGGCCTTTGTTTGTGCTCCTGTGAACAGTAAACTGTGGTCATCTGTATACAACATGTGCAGTTGATGGTGGTTGGCGCGGCGCCCCCCTCAGGCCATGGCATCTCGATGGCAGCGTTTGGCCCTGCAGACTCCTATTGTGAGCAGGAAATGGAGTGTGTATAATCCTCTGTGTGATACCTCCAGCCTCCAGTCTCTGATATCACCTCGGCCTCTCTGGGGATTCTCCCGTCTTGTATCAGGCGCTTTGCTTCACATTTTACAATCCAACCACAGCTGCCAGTCTGTGGCACGCGGCTCTCAAATGTGGAAAACAACTCCTCTTGAAAATTCTCGTAACATTCAGAACAAAATATATAACTTCTTTTACCTGAGAAAAGTCCTAGTTTGGTGCTTTGATTGTTCATTCTGAGAAAATCCACACTGTTTCTCAGTCCTTTATGTTGTTTTTTTTCCCTTTTTATGTGTAAGCAGACATTTTTGTTTTTCACATGCGTCTCTCTGATTGGTTAATCCACCTGTCAATCACACACTCTGAAATCAGGGACACTCCGGATCTACTGGTCTTTGTAAAGTTTTGTCAGAGCGTGTGCAGGTAAGAGGAAGTATCTGAAACGTGTAATACAGGTCAACAAACACTCCCGTCTGACAGAAAGAATCAACACTAAACCTCTTCATTCCACATTTAATTCTTGTTTATATAAATGCTGCTGATCTTTTCAGTTGAACAAAGCTGGAACACTCGCACCACTGGAGCCCAACCCCAAGTGTCTACTGTGCGTGACACCGGGGAAGTCCAAGTGAATGTCCATCCATCACACTGTTCAATTCACAGTCAAGTGCAGGTCCTCTGTTAGCATCTGTTAAACGTGCTGTTAACATAGCACAGGCCTCGTGCCGTCAGGTGAGGAATGTGGAGTTCTGCTGAAAAGCATCGATGCAGTTTAATTAGACCCTTTAATCAGAATGCAGCATGATCCAGACATGGGATATTTTGCAGTGACTTCATGTTGTAGGTGTTCTAACCATTCCTTCATTGGAGATACTGTAAATGCAATACTAGGGTGACCAGATAAAAAACAACAGAGACTTACCTGGTTTGGGTTGGTTGGTAATAATAAAATTGTGAAAGGAGTGCGTAATTATGGAAAACTGAACTCGACACTAATGTGAGTCAGTACAGTCACATTTTCTTCATGTTTTGGTCATTTTTAAGCAGCTTTTCTGAATTTTACCCAAACAAATGACAATTTATGCCTCTCTTTACTGTTGGCAGGGATCAAATTGGTCAAAAACAGGGACACCTGGGACATTTCTTGTATAAAACTGGGACAAATCACTGGTTTTGGATAAATCTGCTGGGACAGGGGACACAGGGCTCTAAACTGGGTCTGGTCACTCTACGCCAGGGGGGTCCAAACCTTTTCATCAAGGGCCACATATTAAAACACAGACCAGCGTGAGGCCGATCGAGGGTCATAGACTGAGGGTCAAAACAGTGAGTAATTAAAATCTGTGCATTTATAACAGTTTTAATGACCCTCAGACCTTTGTTCAGGCTCAGACCCTCAGGCAGATTTAAAAAATATGCAGTAAAAAGTACGACTTGTGTTAGTATTGACGTATTCACCTGGGAGTCTGAGGGCCAAAA
This sequence comes from Odontamblyopus lacepedii, assembly GCA_034769755.1. NCBI lineage: Eukaryota > Metazoa > Chordata > Actinopteri > Gobiiformes > Gobiidae > Odontamblyopus > Odontamblyopus lacepedii. The sequence continues at coordinate 693,976 of CM068349.1, forward strand.
CAATTGGTCTGAGGGCCACATTTGGCCCCCGGGCCATAGTTGGACATGCCTGATCTGCGTAATGCACATATTTAGCTAACGCTGACAAAAAAACGTTTGAAGATCAATGAAAACTCAAAACAACTTTATTTGTGAACAATACGCCTGGTCCTGTTTAGGAGTTTGATTTTCAACAAAAAGGTGAAAGTGACTCACTGGTAGATTAAGGTGTCCAAATGTCCCTATTTATCCGGGGCAGTTCTGAGCCCTGTGTCCCCTGTCCCAGCAGATTTATCCAAAACCAGTGATTTGTCCCAGTTTTATACAAGAAATGTCCCAGTGTCCCTATTTTTGACCAGTTTGATCCCTGCCAACAGTAAAGAGAATTCTCATTTGTTTATGTAAAATACAGAAAAGCTGCTGAAAACTGAAAACCCTTAATTCAACTTGACTCGTTTCACAGTTTTATTATTACCAACCACCACGAACCCGGGATGTCCCAGTTTGTTTGTCACTCTAAACTAGTTTTAAACTGTAACTTTTTGCGTGAGACACTTGTTTGAGTTTTGTAGCTCAAAAATACCTTGAAGAACGGGTATTCTGGATATTCTGGTCTGCTTTGGACTCCATGAAGATAGAACGGTTTAATGCCGTACTGTGAAACCTTCCAGACAAAGAATAACATCTCCATGGAAAAAAGCGTTTGACGGACCCTCCACCAAAAAGGTTCCACCATGCAGCTTTATATACAGCCATTTAAAGTGGTTCAAGCACTCGGTTCACTAAAACATAATTAGATTCAAGATTTGACTAAGAGATCTGACCGTTTTACTTTCTGCTTTGGCTTTTTTAGTGAAGTTTATAACTGTACTTCCTGGTTGGATCTGGACATATTTATTCCGTAACTGTTACCAAGCAACTGTAATGTGTAAACGGGTCAGAGACGTCTTCCTTAAACTGTCCCTGTACTTTGGATTTCCTTTGATGCCGAGGACACGGAGGGATTCCTTTTTTTAGAACTCGCCGCTACTTTCTGTAATTTTGCACTTTTCCACTTTTATCCACAAACCTCCAGTTCACTGATGTAAAACGAAGAGAAACACTGAGCTCAGGTTCTGTCCCACCAAACCAAGAGTTAGAACAACATGGAAACACCTCCATCGAACTCAGCGCCTCACGCAGGTCATGGTAACCTGTCACTTTAAAGATTCAGTGTGTAACTTTTCAGGTTGGGGGGTACATCACCATGGAAATGCCTGTAATGTTCCACAATATAGTATTAAACTTAAATAAGATGCGTTTATTCAACATTACATTCTTACTGTGAGTGGGATCGCCTCTGCACAGATCTCACCTGGAAATTGGCCCGTTTCTCGCTAGTCTCTATGGAGATGGATCAGTTTAAAGGTGCATTGCGTAGCTTTTCCCGACAGAGGGTAGTTCAGATGCTTTTCAATTAACAACCCTTGTGTGAAGAACTTTTACTTTTGACTATATTTTAAATGTGTACTTTGATTTTTATCCATAGAAACAAGCAAATGACAGACCTTCTATCAGAAAAGTTACATAGTGCAGCTTTAAAACAGGTATAAATCAACATAAAAGATCAAATTTAGCCAGAGCTTTGACACAAACACTCTGCACGTACAGTAAGTGTTTTACAGCTGCTGCTTTATTAGGTAATGACACGTCTCCCTCTCGACATTCCTCACTCCACATTACGTCACTACGATTAACTTTTATTGCTTTGTCTAATAATATTGCACCAAGATCTACAAATAATCCGAGCAATGAGCAAACATAACATTACCCCGATAGCTGCGCTGTAATAACACGCTATAAAAGAACGTGAAGAACTCTGCGCAAAATGGTTATGGAAGGTGCCGCACTTATTCTGGTGCAGTGAGATCAGGGACGGGTCGTGTTTAACGGCCTTGTCCTGTCAAAAAATCTGAGACTAATCTGATAATCTAATACTGAAGCTGGTATTGAAAGTAGATGGGTTTGGATTGGACCACAGAGCGAAAACCTCTGTACAAACTTGAGACGATCCAACCACAGCTGCTCATTTGTACCACGTGAGTCTCAAATTCTCAAAACTTCAATTTTCAGAACAAAATCTACAGGATGTACTAAAAAATATGACATCATTTTAAAATTTTCTAAAATATACTTTATTAAAAATATCTCTCAATAGATAAAACTATAATATACAAATAAATGTAAAAACAAAAAAACAAAAACAGAAAAAAAACCCAAAAACCTCTAAAACCCTGTCCAGGGGTTAAAATATTTACTATTTACAAAGTTGAAATAAATTATTTGATTCGATAGTTTTTGACTATGTCCGCATTTTCAAAGTCATTGTTCAGTTTCTTGATGGTTCTCGATCCTCTAAGACTTAATACTGCTGATTTGGTCAGATCGAGTGACAGTTTGACTCTTAGCCAGTGTAGGACAGGACTGTGATCTTGGTCCTTTTTCCTTGAAACTTTAATTGATAATTCGCTAATGAAACGTTCCGCTTCCCTTCCATTCCCTCCATAGGGGGTGAAGACTAAAGGCGTGAAGGAACCATGTTCAATCTGAATGACGCGTTGGTTATATTGCCGTTTCTTTTCGTTCTCGTTAGTGGTGAATGTTGTTTCTAGTTTCTGGTTCAGGTGGCTCTTAGCAAATGGGTTGAACACCCTTACATCAAAAAATGCTCGTTGCCCCCTTATCCAGAAGTGTCTTGCGCATCATTGCACATCATTTTAAAAGCATTTATCTTAAACTACTAAGTGTAGTGATGATGATGTTGGTCTACAAGATCCTTTAGAACTTCAGAAGCAAGTTCCTCTTTACATTTTTGGTCCCAAGTCCAAATTTGTTTCCCAGTTGAAGTTTTTCCAATTTTTGGATTGAAGCTGCACAGTCATAGGTGAAGATTCCAAAACCCAAAATAACTTCTCTTTGGGAGTGAACAGCTCAGCCTGAAAACATTAAATATCTGTACATTCTGTGAAATTTTGAGGTTATTTCAACAAGAATTGCCATATTTTAAGATGCCTGTATAACTTTTGACCTCAAATAAGTCATAGTTTGGTGCGTCAGTTGTTGATTCTGTAAAAATCCTCTGTTTCTCAGTCCTTTGTGTAGATTTTTCTCTTTTGTCATTTGTTTTTGATGCGAGTGGAGCGTGCGTCTCTCTGATTGGTTAACCCGCCTGTCAATCACGCCGGACACAGCTCCAGATCCACAGTCTTTGTGAGGACCTGCATGAAGTCGCCCATCAAACGCAAACCTGCACAAAAACTGTCAATCATTTGTGCTTCATTTGTGCTGCAAAAAGTTTCATTTGTGCTGCTTTAGCTTTGGAGAAATTAACGATTCTTTTACAGGTCAAATTGAACATCCAAAATGGAGTCAATCGTTTGTGCTGCAAAAAGTTTTGTTTGTGCGATTCTGGTTCTTCAGATATTTACAGTTTTATTTTTGGTCGATTGGTCCAGAACCTCAGAATGTGAAACAGCCTCAAAACAGGAAGAAAATTATAGAAAACGTTTGTATTTGGTTTGTGCTGTTTTGTGCTGTGACAGTTTCATTTGTGTGAGTTTATTTCTAAAATTCTTCATTATTATTTCTGTGGTAATTTTAGGACGTCATTTCTGCTCAGCTGACGGAGACAAACTCCACAAAACTAGAGAAGAGAAACGACCTGAGGCTGTGGAAAAGTCTGTTTCAGTCTTTAGTCATTTGCTTTTGATTCAGATTTTATAGAATAATAAAGACTTTTCCACAAACATTTTCTATCATTTTCTTCCTGTTTTGAGGCTGTTTCACATTCTGAGGTTCTGGACGACGTCATCGGCCAAAAATAAAACTGCAAATATCTGAAGAACCAGAATCGCACAAACAAAACTTTTTGCAGCACAAACGACTGACAGTTTTTGTAGGTTTGTGTTTGAGGCGACTTCAGCAGGTTTTGTTCATGTGGTTCATTCTAACTTGTCTTAAAGCTCATAAGAGTCAATTTTGTGTAATCCAGGACCTTTGTTTTATTCTGATGCTTTGGTCACCGTGACTGTGGTAAACGGCTCTGGAAATAAAGTTCAGGTGATTCTTAACTGATTATGAAAACACTAAAGTTTCCAGCTTTGACTCAGTAGAGTCAGGAAAAATACATTTTTTAAAATATTTTTTTTAAATTTATATTTTAATTTATTGATTTATTTTTGTTTATTTAATTTATGTTCCTCCCCTATGAACTAACATCAAGGACCATGTTGTCCACCCTCCTGTGGGTTCACCACCTGCAGAGGGGTTCATAGGGGGTCAGGGGCTGTGAGGATTGGGCACTGCCCCCGTGACCCAGCCGGATTAAGAGGGAAAAGATGGATGGGATTTATATTCCTTTCTTTTATTGTATGTGATGCTTAGAGTGTATTTGATGATTATTTGGCACCAACAATAAGCTTTGTCTTGTCACCGTTTTTTTTTTTTTTGTTGTAAGATATTTGTTCTAAACTGAAAATGTCAATTTGTCGATATATTTAAAACGGTGAAGTGGACGCAAGACTTTTTATCAAACGAAGTGCAGCAGATCTGCGTTTCTAGAAACACCCGTGTGTGTGGACATGGCCTGAATCTACCTCAGAGATAAATATAAGTGGGGTAAATGTAAATGGATTAAGCGTGAGTCATTAGCGTCTTTGTTCGTGAATCGATCTCGGGTAAATAAGATGGAAGGACTGGACTGAACAGAACACGTCGCAGTGCGTCATTCCCCTGCTCAGACCTCAGGACCCACGTTTCTTCAGCTCTGTAAACCAAGTGCACTCACAAGAGGAATTCACTTCTTGCCTCGTAATAACACGGAGCAGCACCGAGCCGAATGTGGGAATGTTTCACACTGTGGTATTAAACCTTATCTGTCTGCATGGAGACCGAACCAGAGCCGTGACAGGTCAGATCAGTCAGAGTGATGTTTTTTCTAGGGATTTTTGAGCTGTAAAACTACCTTTAATGCAAATAAATGTAAAATAGAGCTGTTTAATGTCATACTGCGGAACATTCCAGGCAGAGCAATGACATGTCCATAGAAACAAGCAGGTGACGGACCTCCAAACAAAAAGTTACACGGTGCACCTTTAAATTGGTTCCCCATTTTTCTTTAAAGGTCCTAAAACGTGCAGAACTGACTCTTGTGAGCTTTAAGCCCTGTTGGAATTTTACCTCCACAAAAACAGACCTGGAGTTGTGTTTTGTTTCTTTTATTATTAGTCTGTCGTAGGACGTGACAATAACGTAAATCTGGTGATATCGTATCGTCAAAGGTCTCACAATAATATCGTGGAGCATCACAATATATCGAATCCCAAGTGTCTTTGCTTAAATGAACAGTTCTGATGCAGAAATAGCTAAAAAAAAACAGAGGGAACTACATAGACCATGATCCTTTGCTCCGTTTCAGTGCAGACGACATGAAGAAATAACTGTTCTAAGCACTTTTACATCTTCATTCTTTGGATTAAGTCTGTGAAGCATTTTTAGAGGAAAAAGGAGCAGATTCACAGTTTTATATTGTAATAAATCTGGTCCAGTGAGATGTTTATGGTGAAAATATCGTACAGAGAGATTTGGATTTCGTTCCATCCCTAATGACAATAAATGCACCAAATGACTCAAAGCATTTTAGAGTCCGTTTGTTATTCTGTAGAATATCGGAATATCGTGAACTTTCCCACCATATCACAATACGATATCGTATTGTGAGACTTGGATATTGTTACACCCCTAATCTGTCGACATCTTCAAAGCTCGAAAATGCTCTGTTCCACCTTGTGATGTCATGAAACAGTAGTTTTTAAGCTTTAACGGCTACTTTTGGAGTTTAAAAACGCACTGGAGCACTTCCTGTACAAGCTTCCAGTTTGAGAGAAGAACCTAAATCTGCAGAGTTTGTGCGTTTGTCTGTGAATGAAACAAAACTCCAGGTCTGTTTGTGATGAAGAAACATGAGAACAGATCAGAAAGTAGCGTAAATTGTCCCTTTAACACATGTTTGGTCACATGTTTGGTCACATGTTTGGTCACATGTTTGGTCACATGTCTGGTCACATGTCTGCACGCCGCCTGTGGGATCCCCCCATTCTCAATAAAAAGAAGAATAAAAAGAATAATCCAAGTTCTGATTCCCTCTGCGTTTACCTTTTTAAATAAAGCGTAAACTGCTGGACAATAGTGTGATGGAGCCCCCCCCCCCCCTCGGCTGCACTTCCTGTCTCCCCCACCGCAGGAAGTGGGACGTCTCCATGGCGACAGCAGGGGAGTGGTGCTGTTTACTGCTCCTGCGCTTCACAGAAAAGCCCAGCGGTTTAATAGGCCTGAGCAGAGGAAGTGCAGATAAACCCAGAGAGCAGCAGCTCCAGTCCCCGGCAGTGAGAGCAGGTCTGACACTTTTACAAGAGCCCCTTAAACGCAGCGCCGACTTAAAGCGGCGACTTAAAGCACCAACGTAAAGCGCCGACTTAAAGCGCCGACTTAAAGCGCCGACTTAAAGCGCCGACTTAAAGCGCCGACTTAAAGCGCCGACTTAAAGCGCCGACGTAAAGCGCCGACTTAAAGCGCCGACTTAAAGCGCCGACTTAAAGCGCCGACTTAAAGCGCCGACGTAAAGCGCCGACGTAAAGCGCCGACTTAAAGCGCCGACTTAAAGCGCCGACTTAAAGCGCCGACTTAAAGCGCCGACTTAAAGCGCCGACGTAAAGCGCCGACGTAAAGCGCCGACTTAAAGCGCCGACTTAAAGCGCCGACTTAAAGCGCCGACTTAAAGCGCCGACGTAAAGCGCCGACGTAAAGCGCCGACGTAAAGCGCCGACGTAAAGCGCCGACTTAAAGCGCCGACTTAAAGCGCCGACCGGCCTAAAGCGCGATTAAAGCGCCGACCGCGCCGACTTAAAGCGCCGACTTAAAGCGCCGACTTAAAGCGCCGACTTAAAGCGCCGACTTAAAGCGCCGACGTAAAGCGCCGACTTAAAGCGCCGACTTAAAGCACCAACGTAAAGCGCCGACTTAAAGCGCCGACTTAAAGCGCCGACTTAAAGCGCCGACTTAAAGCGCCGACTTAAAGCGCCGACTTAAAGCGCCGACGTAAAGCGCCGACGTAAAGCGCCGACGTAAAGCGCCGACTTAAAGCGCCGACTTAAAGCGCCGACTTAAAGCGCCGACTTAAAGCGCCGACTTAAAGCGCCGACTTAAAGCGCCGACTTAAAGCGCCGACTTAAAGCGCCGACTTAAAGCGCCGACTTAAAGCGCCGACGTAAAGCGCCGACGTAAAGCGCCGACGTAAAGCGCCGACGTAAAGCGCCGACGTAAAGCGCCGACTTAAAGCGCCGACTTAAAGCGCCGACTTAAAGCGCCGACTTAAAGCGCCGACTTAAAGCGCCGACTTAAAGCGCCGACTTAAAGCGCCGACTTAAAGCGCCGACTTAAAGCGCCGACTTAAAGCGCCGACTTAAAGCGCCGACGTAAAGCGCCGACTTAAAGCACCAACGTAAAGCGCCAACTTTAGGCGCCGACTTAAAGCGCCGACTTAAAGCGCCGACTTAAAGCGCCGACGTAAAGCGCCGACGTAAAGCGCCGACTTAAAGCACCAACGTAAAGCGCCGACTTAAAGCACCAACGTAAAGCGCCGACTTAAAGCACCAACGTAAAGCGCCGACTTAAAGCCACACTACACTTTGGTTTTTTCGGTTGTTTAGAAATCGCACAATTCTCTGCACCGAAAGATGTTTTAGTTTTTAACTTCCTCTCACAGGGTTCGGCCCTTGAAGCAGCACCTACACACTTTATGTTGTTGTAAGTCAGATATGTGCAGTCTATGGCCCAGGGGCCAAATGTGGCCCTCAGACCAATTCTTTTGGCCCTCAGGCTTCCAGGTGAATTGGCCCATACCATAAGTCGTACTTTTTACTGCATATTTTTGAACTCTGCCCTGATCAAGTAAATGTCGTGTGTCGTTTTGAGGGTCTGAGCCTGAACAAAGGTCTGAGGGTCATTAAACCTGTTCTAAAAGCACAGATTTGAATTCCTCACTGTTCTGACCCTCAGTCTGACCCTCGATCGGCCTCCAGCTGCTCTGTGTTTTAATATGTGGCTCTTGATGAAAAAGTTTGGACCCCCCTGTTGTCAGGTGACCTCGAGTGTCCAGAAAGGCGCCTCATAAATAAAATGTATATTATTTATTACCAGATTTTACCGTATTGGACTTAACAAGATTTGGACCAAATGCACCAAAGGACTTTTTGAAATCTAATTCCAAGTCTGATTTATTCATTCATTTATTCAAGTTTTAACTAGTTTTAATTAGGCGTAATTAGAATTTTTACGCGAGTTTTCAATCAGTTCATTCAAATATTATAGAAGATAAACAAAATCCCCTTTGTATATTTTTTTGTAGCTAATATGAAAACAAATGAAGAAAGAATTTAAGGCATTTAAACCTGGTTCTTTTCATGTTTCTGTTTTGAATGTCAAAGGTTTTTACACATAAAATGCCTTATTTTTTATATGAAAACATCAAGTAATGAAAAACTTACAGGATATTTTTTTCTTACATTTATGTGATTACTCACATAAATGTAAGAAAAAAATAGAAGTTTCCAAATGATCTCTCTAAATGTGCCTGCAGAGTCTGGCCTGAAACAGCTTCACAAACACCTTCTAAAATGTGACTCTTTTAGTTTATTTCAGATTTTAGTACCTCACCGTTTTGTCATTTCTTTTGGACTCGTTTAAATTGTGAACTTTGAACAGAATCCTGTTATTAAAACTCAAATCAGTATCGTAATTGTTCTCAGAGAAATCCTGAAGTATCTGTGGACTTTCCTCCTCTCGTCTCTTCATGTCTGAACCAGGGACGGACGATCGATCGTCCCGAAAATTAACAATCGATTTTTGAGTAATCAATAACATTTTATATTTAAATGATCATCACAATTATCACTATTACTAATCTGCATAAATAAACTCAACTTTACAGCATATAAACCTCCTGACTCCAGAGCCTCATCAGTGTGAGATCAGAATGTGTTTAATGCAGATTTAAACATTTGTTTACGTTTTACAGAAACTAAACTTAAAACCTCATGACTCATTTGCATAAACTGTAAGAGCTGAAAAAGCAGCTCTTTCCTTGTGCTGCTGCTTCAGCTTCTGTGGGACTAAAGGACTGGACTCAGTGAATATGAGTGTTCTCTCTGTGACTCAGTGAATATGAGTGTTCTCTCTGTGACTCAGTGAATATGAGTGTTCTCTCTGTGACAGAGTCTGTTCTGTGCGTATGTCGCGTTGCAGATGCTGCGTAAACATGTGAAACCGGGACACTCAAAAACCCGATCATACCCGGGACACTGATGTGCAGGGAAACACACTCTGAGGAATATAGGGATCTCCAAGGAGCCAGAGCCGAGACGTGGGACTGTGAGGCTCCAGAGTTTGTGCTCAGACCTCGACTCCTCAGGCTACGTTACACAGACACCGACATTCAGTTTGGCCATTAAAATGAACCTGAGCCACCAAACTCTTAATGATCGATTATCGATTATCGACTCATCAGCCTGACCTTAGTCCAAATGCACCTTCTGTTTCTGCATGTTCTTTCTTCCAGTGCAGTTTAATTTCCTTCCTCCTCCTCTCTCTCTCCTCTCTCTCTCCTCTCTCTCTCCTTCTCCTCTCTCTCCTCTCTCTCCTCTCTCTCTCCTCTCTCTCTCCTCTCTCTCTCTCCTCTCTCTCCTCTCTCTCTCCTCTCTCTCCCCCCTCTCCTCTCTCTCCTCTCTCTCTCTCTTCTCTCCCCTCTCTCCTCTCTCCCCCCCTCCACTCTCTCCTCTCTCTCCTCTCCCTCCCCCCCTCCTCTCTCTCCTCTCTCTCCTCTCTCTCTCCTCTCTCTCTCCTCTCTCTTCTACCTCAGGCAGCAGCAGTAATAGTCCAGGGCCACTGTCGACCTCTTCACTGAGCCACTTCCTCTACACCACTCTCTCTTTGTCCTGCTCTCTCTATCTTTGTCTCTTTCTGCTTCTCGTTGTCTCTCTCTCTCTGCCCTGCTCTCTACTTCTGTCTGATCTGTCTATTTCTCTTGTTCTCTCTCACCCTCTGCACTCCCTTCCTATCTCTTTCTCTCTCTCTCTTTCTCTGTGGTCTGTCTGATTCTCTCGTTGTCTCTCTCCCCCTCTTCCCCTGTCTTTTTCTCCCCATCCCTACCTGTCTCTCTCTCTCTCTCTCTCTCTCTCTCTTTCACTGTCTTGCCCAATCACTTTCTCCCTGTCTGTCTCTCTCACTCTTTCTCTCTCTGTCTCATTTTGTCTCTTTCTGTCTCTTTCTCTGTCTCTTTCTATCTCAGTCTCTCTGTCTCATTTTCTGTCTTGCTCGTTCTCTCGGTCTCCTTCTCTATCTCTGTCTCTCTCTGTGTCTTGTTCTGTCTTTCTCTCTGTCTCTTTCTTTCTCTCTCCTGTCCCTTTCTGTGTCAGTTTTCATTTTAATAATAGTGATTTTAGCTGCCCCCCCCGTCTGTATTAACCCTTCCAGACCGACTGTATCGTACACGATACCGGGGAATATGTTTTATATAACAGCGCAGAACTTTCTGACCGTAAAAGACACTTTTTTTCCTTGACAATTTCGGCTTTCCGGGCACATTTCCGTGATTATCCTACGTCACACTCACGCTGTGTGATGACGCGAGCAAAACGAGTGTCCAATAGGAACTTTGTTTTCCCCAAACTCATGCGCTCCGTCCATTTTGATCGAGCCAAACTTTGCCAAAGAGTGAAGTGAGTCAAGATGGTCGACTCCTCTGAGCGTCTGTGTTCGAAACAATTGAAAAAGCCGCTCAAAGTGCAGTTATTTCTCAAATAAATGGAAAATGACCCACCTTGGTCTGCATATCAATCAATCAGACTTCATTTATCGAGCGTTTGCATACAATAAACTGCAACACAAAGCGTAATTGCACACCCCATTTTTATTTAAAGGTTTATTTCAGTCCAAATGAACAAATCCAAATGTAATTTCCACCCTGGAAATGCAGAAGTGCTGTGGCTCTGGCCCTGGACCTGACAGGAGCTGTTTCCAGGACTGGACCAGGAAAGTCATGGAGCCACTGCACTTTTTTTGTTTTTAGGGCAATAAGGAGATTTTTAATTTACTTACAGACTTGAGATTTTGCATTTTTGTAGCTAAGGCCCTAAATTAAGCATTTTCTATGCCCAAAAAGTTGTTTACACATGTTTGCTGTGGGTTTTGATAAAAGAGTGTGAATTTTATTTTCTGTTTTTTTCATCTCTATTTCTGGTCCTGTAGCTTTTATCACAGCCTCATGACACAACTACAGCAGCAGATTGTGAAATAACAGGTTGGACTGAACAAAAGGAGGTAGAACACTTCATTAGGGGTAAAAGGGGCAGTTTTAAAAGTGAAATTAAGAAAAAAATCCAGACAAAGACAAATGTACTAAATTTGCCCTTAAGTCTTGAAGGGAATGTTGTGACGGCCTCTGAAAACCAGCACTTCATTTAAAAATGTGTAAACAAGATTCTAAATTCTGAAATGGGGCAAAAGTGAAGTGGAACATGTGATTTCAATGGGGAAAAAAAATCACAAAATCTAAAAAAAAACGTGGAAATGTTTGCGAATGAAAAGCGCTCGGACACATGTGAGTCAGAGTTTAAAGCCTGTGCAGTCGTGTTTTACATTATTTGTTAATTTAAGAGGATATTATGATCACTAAGCTTTTTAACACAGGGAAAGATCCAGATTTTGAGATTTTGAGGTTTTACTGGACAAATCCTGCCCACTACAGTACAGATCTATCACAAATTACATCATAAATTATACTTTTTGTGAAGCTCAAATACGATTTTGAGGTTAGAAAATTGGATTTTTCCGTCCTTCTGGTGCATTTTTCTTTCTCTTCCTTTTCCCTCACTGGCTATAATCAGTCTTTTTTGAAGGGTGTGTCCTAAATAGAGAAATGGCAGGTCAATTTTCATGGACTCACAGCCGACCTGGACAGAGTAAAAAAACACTGAGGGTGACCTGAAGCTGCAGGGCTAATGGGGAAAGAGAATGTTAAAATGCTCGTGTTTGACAGAGGAACGTCACTCAGAGTGGACTTGGTTTGAACTAGTCAGAGCCCGAACAGCTTCTTAGTGCTGAAATGAGTAGAGAATATTGGCTTCAGTGTTCTCGCAGCCTAATGGAGCCAAAGCTTTTCTGTGAAATCCTTATGCTTCTGTAGCCATCATCAGCCTTTTTATTTTAGTCCTACTTGAACTTTTTATCGCCCTGGTTTTGTCTATAAAGAGGACTTTCTGTCATGTTATGGGATTGTTCCTTCATCAGAACCTTTGCCTGAAGAAGTTTTAGACGTCGCCCATGCATGTTTGAGTCATTTAGTGATCTATTCGAACCCTCATCCTTATGGCTAGTTTAGTTTATTTACCACGTACACATTTGCACATGTTATTTATGCACTGAGGGTCCGTCGCCTGCTTGTTTCTGTGGAAATGGCATTGCTCTTTCTGGAATGTTCCACAGTGTGACATTAAAGAGATCTACCTTGAATTTACTCAGTATGAATACCGGCTCAAACGTCCCCCTGGCTTTAAAGTCCCAGAAAACATTCTATATTGTAATAAAATGAAATGTGAACGTACAGAGACCAAATGTCGGGCCTCGTTTGTGTCATTTTACTCTTTTGTGCCTCACTTTTGGACTATTCCATCTTTACTGTTTGTGTGTTTGAGACCACATCGTTTTTGCATGTTTTGTTTGTATGTCTGAACAAATGTGTTGAGATATCCATATAACTAATACAATACATATACTTTTTTATTGATATGCATATAGATTATTTCCTTCAGGGGGACTTTCCAGCTTAGGGACCTTTCAGCTGATTCCCCTCGATACACATGGCCCCAAACTACCTAGAAAAACAGGTATTCTGACTGTGGGCGGGGTCGCCTCTCCACACATCTGACCTGTAACTTGGTCTGGTTTGGTCTCCATGAAGATAGAAAGGTTTAAAGCCGCACTGGGAAACATTCCAGGCAAAGCAATAACATTTCAACGAAAAAAAGCTGTTACACAATGCACATTTTAATAAAGGAAACAAGCTGCGGTGTCCAATGGGCAGTGATGCTTCCTGTGGGCCTCGTGTGGAGAGCTGCACATCACAGAGCAGAGCATTTTCTGTCATTTCTACCAAAATGTCCACGATGACTAAATAAAACAAAAGTGCGTACGCTGCAGTGGGCGTGTACCAGTGGAAACACGGGTTAATCTGTAATGTGGCGTCTTTAAAATAAGCGACTAATGATCGCTCAAACATACACAAATCACTCCAAATCCAACTCCGGGTGAGTAAATGATGAGGGGAAACAAAGTTAAAAGCTCTAAAAAGTCGATTTTGTGCCATAGATCTGCTTTAAGATCGTAAAAACCAAGTACAGCGCTTTTTTAATGGATTTTTTTGTACGAAATGCATAGCCAGAGTTTCCACCGTTCTGTAACATCTTTGCTGCTTCGCTCCGCTCGGGTTTCAGGAAGTCGTCACTGCCCCGTCTCCACTTTGGTTCTGTGGACATTTTGAAGACTTCAGTTTGTCTCCAGCCCGTCTGTCCATCCGGGCGCTGCCTCTGGCTCAGGTTGCAGAATTCGCCCCCACTTCCTGCACATCTTCATCCATCAGAGGAGAGGCCCGGGCTTCACTTACTGCCCCCAAACCACGTCCCTGTCAGCCCCCACAGACGGGCCCCTGCCTTTGAAAGGGCCGGAGTCCTAAGTCTTGCTCGAGGTGGGCAACATTATGAGCTTAAAGTGACGGCTCGGCCTGCTCATGTCACTGGGAACATAATTAGACGGAAAAGGAGCTGCACCTGAGTTTCACCGTCTTAAGAACGTGAGAAACGGTTTGTAGAGATGGGCCAAGGTCCTGTGCCACAAGATCTCGCAAAAAGTTTTGTTTGTGTGATTCTGGTTCTTCAGATATTTGCAGTTTTATTTTGGTCGATGACGTCGTCCAGAACCTCAGAATGTGAAACAGCCTCAAAACAGGAAGAAAATGATGTCAAACGTTTGTATTTGGTTTGTGCTGTTTTGTGCTGTGACAGTTTCATTTGTGTGAGTTTATTTCTAAAATTATTCATTATTATTTCTGTGGTAATTATAGGACGTCATTTCTGCTCAGCTGACGGAGACAAACTCCACAAAACTAGTGAAGCTTAAATGATCTAAATGACGTCATCGGCCGAAAATAAAACTGCAAATATCTTAAGAACCAGAATCGCACAAACGAAAACCTTTGCAAACGAAGCACAAACGATTGACTCCATTTTGGATGTTTTCGAGCATTTTGAAGCTTCCTGTGGGTCTGACCCCAATTTGACCTGTAAAAGAATCGTTAATTTCTCCAAAACTAAAGAAACACAAACGAAACTTTTTGCAGCACAAATGAAGCACAGACGATGGACAGTTTTAGTGCAGGTTTGTGTTTGGTGGGCGACTTCACGCAGGTGATAAAACGATGCCTACAGGTAATTCCATAACTGTTGCCTGGCGAATGTTACCAAGGGTTTGCCAAACCTGTCCAAACTACAGAACAGGTGTGATTAGAGTAATAAAAATAAACAACATATCGTTTGTTCAGTGATGGCTTCAGCTATTAGAAAAATGTCTTCCACGCTCATAAATTCTTCAAATATTTTTATTGGAATTTTCTGTGCTGATGACGTGTGTTGGAATTCTGTTTTAGAACTCAGCGCTGCGTCCTGTATTTTTGTACTTTTCTCAGCACAAATGGACTTTTAACTGATTCAGAACCAAGACAAATATTAACCACAGGTTCTCTCCCCGACTAAACCAAGTCAGAGTTAGAAAAACATGGAAACTGCACTTTTAAAGGGTTTTTCCATTCACACATTTGAGTATTTTTAGTCTGTCTACATCCCCAAAGCTCAAAATGCTCCACTTTATGATGTCATGAAGTGGTAGTTTACAAGTTAAGAGCTAGAGTTTTATCTTTTGTCAGTAGAGATGGGCAATTCTGGGGCTGAAATGATCCGAATGATTCTAATGAAGGTTTATGATGTTTAAAAACAAATGTGGAGCACTTCCTGTATCACCACATGACATCACAAGGTGGAACAGAGGGTTTTTTATGTTTGAGAGACAAACTCAGCCTAAATCTTTTGTTAAACATGTGTGAATGAAACAAAACACAACTCCAGGTCAACGTTAGAACACAGAACATAGAAAGTAGCGCCATAGGGGCCGACTTTATGTGTAAGTCGACTTTATGTTTCGTTAAATACGCACTGGAAAGACTGTAAAACTGTCTCGCTTTCCAGAACAAGCCACTGTCTCTGCAGAAACCTTTGCATTATTAAGAGCAATTTCCACAAACCTCAAAGCAGCGAAGGAGAAGACGCTGACTGCATTGTTGGCGTCCGGCCCCTCTGGTTTTCCATTGACCCAAATGAGCCTCAAAAATGGTCATTCTGTCGTGGCTTAAATACCGGGAGAGGCTGGAGCAGACTGCTGTGTGTGTCCTCAGGTTACTTCAGCCCGTCTCTCATTTGCTCTGAGATTTTAATCTACAACTCAACTGGAAATATGACTGAGCTGTATGTGTGTTTGACCATAAGCAGTTTATATCTGCCTCTGCCGCTACGACTTGATTACTTGGCAAACTGTTGCTGCCTGTCAAATCATAAGTTACTGTGGACTCATGCACGTGATGTTCCAGCTCCACAAAGGTTAGTGTCGCTTTAATAAGTGAGAGAAACGGAAATGTCAGTGGGCTATGAGCTTAAAGTGACGGCTCGGCCTGCTCATGTCACTAGTGAACATAATTAGACTGAAAAGGAGCTGCACCTGAGATTCACCGTCTTAAAGCTGAACTCCGGCACGTCTGAAGCTAAAGTTCGTTTCTAGAGGTGGTGAATTCTGTCAGAAGCCAAAAAACGGCACAGATCAGTGTTTCCTCGGTGGAGATCTCACTGTGGCAGTGAGTCTGTCAAGGCAACAAACTAGTGTAGTGATGGGGGCAAGTTCTGAACTAGTGTAGTGATGGGGGCAAGTTCTGAACTAGTGTAGTGATGGGGGCAAGTTCTGAACTAGTGTAGTGATGGGGCAAGTTCTGAACTAGTGTAGTGATGGGGGCAAGTTCTGAACTAGTGTAGTGATGGGGCAAGTTCTGAACTAGTGTAGTGATGGGGGCAAGTTCTGAACTAGTGTAGTGATGGGGGCAAGTTCTGAACTAGTGTAGTGATGGGGCAAGTTCTGAACTAGTGTAGTGATGGGGGCAAGTTCTGAACTAGTGTAGTGATGGGGGCAAGTTCTGAACTAGTGTAGTGATGGGGCAAGTTCTGAACTAGTGTAGTGATGGGGGCAAGTTCTGAACTAGTGTAGTGATGGGGGCAAGTTCTGAACTAGTGTAGTGATGGGGGCAAGTTCTGAACTAGTGTAGTGATGGGGGCAAGTTCTGAACTAGTGTAGTGATGGGGCAAGTTCTGAACTAGTGTAGAGATGGGGCAAGTTCTGAACTAGTGTAGTGATGGGGCAAGTTCTGAACTAGTGTAGTGATGGGGGCAAGTTCTGAACTAGTGTAGTGATGGGGGCAAGTTCTGAACTAGTGTAGTGATGGGGCAAGTTCTGAACTAGTGTAGTGATGGGGGCAAGTTCTGAACTAGTGTAGTGATGGGGCAAGTTCTGAACTAGTGTAGTGATGGGGGCAAGTTCTGAACTAGTGTAGTGATGGGGGCAAGTTCTGAACTTCCACGTAAAACACCAATTTGCTTCAGACTGAAGAAGCTTAACTCCACTTTAACCCATCTGACAACAGCCACGAGTCTAACAAACAAAACGCTCTGCCTGGTTCACTCATTAGTGTCTGGAAACGTTAGAAAATAAATTGTGTCTCGTTTGTAGTGCTGTGGTCCAAAGTTACTCCTCACTTCCCCTTACGCATTCAGATCATCCTCATATTCACCACCAAGAGTTTATGAGCAAGTTTCATTAGTTTCAGATGTTGGAGCGAAGTTTGAGGTCATAGTAACAACCAATAGCATGCTAACAGTACAGTAACAGCACTTCCTGATTCTCAAAAATGTTGCGACTGGATGCAGATAGTGAGAGAAACTGAAATGAGCTGCTACATAAGTCATCATCTGTTGGAGTGTTTTTGTTTGTCGCTTCGGTTCCTGCGTACGCTAGTTTATCATCCTTGAGCTTTCACATTGAAGTGTCCTCCCTTCTGCGTGTGGACAGAGCTGTAGGTGCGCCGTGGGCATCCTGATGAGTTGTAGCTGTTCTCCTGACAAGGTCAAGGCCTCCCCCGGGCCGGAGAGCGCCCCCCGGCTCACAGGAGCAGCACTGACCTGTCATTAGGCGCTAGTGTTTGTGGAACATGCAGCGTCTTGTCTGGCATGTCCACTTCCACCTCAGGCCTGACCTGTGGACGAGAACCGGGTCACGGCCACAAGACTCACCACCGTCGATTCGTCTCGCCAAGTTTTTAAGCCTGGTGTTCACCACAGGCCAACACCAGGTTCCAGGGTAACTGCAGGTTAGCAGAGGCGAACACGCTGGCACTGGGAAATGTCACTACATGTTTGATAAAGATTGTTCCTCTCGGGGAAAGGAGGCTCCGTCTGCGACCAGGATTCTAAAATAAATACACTGCAGGCGTCAGTGGCAGCTCGTCTTTGCATGTATAACAGTTCTAAGTTTGATCTTTGTCCTGGTTTCACTTTGAGGCCTACGAGCCGCCATTTTGAGCTGCAGACGTCCAAACACCTGCAGTGGTCACCGCCTTTGAGCCATCTTATGTTGACCATTTCCTGTAGATTCTTTGAGTCCTTTGTGTGTCTTGCACATGTGATGAAATGACAAATAAAGTGACGGATAAAGGCATTCATTCATTCATTCATTCATTTTCAGTGACATGGATTTGTTTCTGTGGTGAAAATGTTTGATTTTTGTTTTCCACCATGGCATCTCCACGTTATTTGCCTGAGCAGTCAGTTCTTTGTCCCTTTGTTTGAATTCAGAACGACTGGGATGTCGAACCACAGATGTTCATTTGTTGCACGTGTCTATTGAAAATTCTACATTCGGAACGAAATATATCACTTCTTTTACCTGAAATGAGTCATGGTTTGGCGCTGCGATCGTTGATTCTGTGCAAACTGTTTCTGAGTCCTTTATGTCGATTGTTCTCCTTTTTTTGCAGCTGTGATTGGTTAATCCGCCTGTCAGTCACACTCGTCTTTGTAAAGTCTTTTCAGAGTGTGTGGTTCTGCCTTTTCAGGTAACGACATTACGGTTCTGCCTGTCCATGGCTTCCAGCTTCCTGTTATCTGCGACGTTTTAAGCCTTTTTTCAACCCATTTTCCATGCCCCCCTCGCAGCACAAACACAAACCAAAGCCAAACCCTTTTCTACGCTAAAAACGGCCTTTTTTCCACCAGCTGGTGCACATCTTGTTGTGCGATAGACTCGTGTAAAAGCTTATGTGTTTTTAAGTCTGAAGTGTAATTTCCTCTTTCCATAACAGAGGGGGGGAGGGGTCCGCTCTGAAGTACACAGTCCTAATAAAGCAGGGGAAATGAGAGCGCCGCACTGTTCAGCCGCTGGAGACGGGCCATATCAGGTAGTCCTGGTGCGTCTCTCGCTAATGCGTCTTTATGCCTGGACTCATCTGCTGCTCAACTTCTCAAGACATTAGCAGAGGAGGACAATAGCAACACATGTTTTATATCCACCGCGCAGTTTCTGGATGTCGTTAGCTTCGGGAGTGGCCGTGGTGTAGTGGGTTAAGAATTCGGAGCTGGAAGGTAGCCGCTTTGATTCTCACAAAGCCGTATTTGCGTCGTCCACCGTGGTTTTGTGGTTGATAAAAAGGCTTAAATAAAAAGTCCAAATCATCATGAGACTTGTTCACTTTGGGGACACGTGGTAAAAAAGGGAGTGGGGTCAAATACAGTTAAGAAATAGAAGAGTGAAGTTTGTGGATTTTTCTCATGTTTTAAAATGTTGTGTTTCTCATGTTTTAACAATTTGCGGCGGCCCGGCATTTTTCCTCCCTTTCCTAATGCATTCGTCCTCGGAGTGGACTTTTCAGCGGTCAGGGCGCGGCTCGGCAGTCACGGCAATGCAGAAAACAGCAACTAGCATGCTAACAGCTTCTTCCTGAGCTGCTTTTACAATAAGTCTATGCAAGGACAGATCGATTTTCGCTCTACAAAACTACATGGAAAACTAGGACTGGGCGATATGGAGCAAAAAATGTATCTTGATATATTTTGTGCTCGATATACGATATATATCGATATCTGTACAGGAAAAAAACTACTGCAAATACAAATGTGCCAAATTCCAGTCTCTTTTTATAGAAGCGCAGAAGGTTGGCAGACATGTAAAAAATAAAATCCCTGTATAAATAATAAATAATAATTTGACTGTAAAATAAAGGAAGAAATAATACGTATTGCCTCCTTTTCATTTAAACGAGTTTATATAGGAATTAGATTGCAATTTATTGTATATATTGTTTTAAGACAGCAATTTATATGATACATAGTTTTATAATCCTTATCTTTATAGATCCTCATAGTGTTTGTCTATTTTTAACTTAACTGTACTTCTATTGCTGCTGCTGTTTCTTGCTGTTCTCTTTACTGTGCGTTGCAACACTGAAATTTCCCCATTGTGGGACAAATAAAGGATATCTTATCTTATCTTAAAGTGCTTCTGCAATATTAAAGATTACAACAACATCCTGATTACATAAATAACTGTAAAATAAAAGAAATAATCCATATTGGCTTCAACAACTCAACTCCAGCTCATCTTTGCATTAACTGTCTTCACCAGACGATAACCAGAACCACGAGCTCCTGACTTTAGCAGAGGAACTCCGCAGGTTTCTTATGTTAATAGATCCGTGTTCCTGCCCAGTGGTCTCGATCCACTGCACAGATCAACGTTTCTAAATACTATTGTACAAGTTCTGCACTGCAGCAGTTTATTCAGGCAAATCTTCTGCAGAAATAAACTTTACAACATTTAAACCGTAACTACGATCAGCCTGTTTGAGATTAGGATGTGTTTAATGCAGAAAATCTGATACAGCTCGTACACTGTGTAAATGACATGGTTAAGCTGCTCGTTCTAAACAGGAAGTGAGCATAGGGACGCTTCCGGCTCCATCGACTCTGGCACAGACTGACTTTTTTATTGACTTTTTTCCTCTAAAAACGCTTCACAGACGATATTTTCACCATAAACATCTCACTGAACCAGATTTATCACAATATAAAACTGTGAATCTGCTCCTTTTTCCTCTAAAAATGCTTCACAGACTTAATCCACAGAATGAAGATGTAAAAGTGCTTAGAACAGTTATTTCTTCATGTCGTCTGCACTGAAACAGAGCAAAGGATCATGGTCTATGTAGTTCCCTCTGTTTTTTAGCTATTTCTGCATCAGAACTGTTCATTTAAGCAAAGACACTTGGGATTCGATATATTGTGATGCTCCACGATATTATTGTGAGAACTTTGATGATACGATATCACCAGATTTCAGTTATTGTTCCGTCCCTATTAAATATCATAAATATTAAAATTCTTTATAATACAACTACGATCCCTAAACATTTCACATTTTACTTTAAAACCAATGCAGAGATTCATAGACACAAAACTGACACAAAACTCGTCAAAATCGTAATTTTCATGTTCCAAAATGTGTCACATGAAGAGTTCAGTTCTGCTAAAACACAACGGCGGGAAATTCTGGAGCAGTTTTCACATTTGGGTTGTGACGGCATCAGAAACGTTTAAAAAGAGTTTGATATTTCATAAGAATGTTTGATGATCATTCAGTTGTGGATGTGTCATTGTATTTTCATCCATGTTTGAATCAAATGAATTTAATCTGTGTAAATGTCATTTTTTAGTCATGCACAGCTATAATGTTCAATTTGAAGGTATTTATAAGGTGGAATTTATGGTTTAATATGAGCCCTTTTGGGTTTTTTGCCTCTGACGGCACCTACTTTTTTATCTACTGTGCTTTTTTATTGTTATATGTTGTATACGTGCAAAATAAATCATAAAAAATAAAGGACCCTCCGCCTAAAAAGTTGCACAATGCCTCTTTAAGTTGATAAAAATGTGAAACGTTGTGCTGCAGTGACAGTGTCCCTCCTCACACGAGGATGACTTCACGTGTCAGAAAGCCGACCAAACTCGATCCTTCACTCGTCCATAACAAAAGCAGCATTGAAGAGGCTGAGTCACAGGATCGGACTCTCCTTCGCTTCCTGTCACAGGGAACCTCCAAAATGCCACTTGCAGTCCTCACAAACACTATCATTTACTCCCAATGAGTGGATACTGTCCCAGAGCAAGTACGCACTACTTCCTGTTGTCAGACAAATATAGCACTGTGAAAAATGGCACTTTTACTCGTGGCTAAAATTAGGGGGGAATGAGTTTCAGTGCAGCGGCTAATCTGGGGAATGCGATTACATCTGTGAGTGGTTTTATTATGAGATTTAATTCACAATGACAATGCACATTCTGTTCTTTTTTTTGCAATTTGTTCAGTGCTTTTTTCTCCTAAGTCACAGTATGTATGCACAGTTTTTTTACACATAAAATTAATAATAAATAAAATTAAAATAAATACATCAATTTTTGATTAATCATTAACATTTTATATTAAAATTATCATCACTATTATTACTATTACTAATCTGCATAAATAAACTTTACAACATATAAACCATCACCACCACAGAGCCTCATCAGTGTGAGATCAGAATGTGTTTATGCAGCTTTAAACATTTGTTTATGTTTTACACAAACTAAACTTAAAACCTCATGGCTCATTTGCATAAACTGTGAGAGCTGAAAAAAGCAGCTCTTTCCTTGTGCTGCTGCTTCAGCTTCTGTGGGACTAAAGGACTCGACTCAGTGAATATGAGTGTTCTCCCTGTGACTCAGTGAATATGAGTGTTCTCTCTGTGACTCAGTGAATATGAGTGTTCTCTCTGTGACTCAGTGAATATGAGTGTTCTCTCTGTGACTCAGTGAATATGAGTGTTCTCTCTGTGACTCAGTGAATATGAGTGTTCTCTTTGTGACTCAGTGAATATGAGTGTTCTCTCTGTGACTCGGTGAATATGAGTGTTCTCTCTGTGACAGAGGATGTTCTGCTGATGCTGAGTCTGTTCTGTGCGTATGTCGCGTTGCAGATGCTGCGTAAACATGTGAAACAGGGACACTCAAAAACCCGATCATACCCGGGACACTGATGTGCAGGGAAACGCACTCTGAGGAATATAGGGATCTCCAAGGAGCCAGAGCCGAGACGTGGGACTGTGAGGCTCCAGAGTTTGTGCTCAGACCTCGACTCCTCAGGCTACGTTACACAGACACCTACAGTCGGTTTGTTAATTAAAATGAACCTGATCGACAAAATTCTTAATGATCGATTATCGATTAATCGACTAATCAGCCCGTCCCTGATCAGCAGGTTCATCCAGGTCACACGCGGTAACAGAAACTAACATCATGTGGATGTCACATCGAGATTTAAAGTCTACAGAATATTCTGTACCGTTCGTCTTGGCCTGGTCAGGTTCCTCTTTGGATTGGGCGTTGCTGCCGCCTTCTCCACAGCAGAGCGCCGTGCAGATAAATAATGATTTGCATGAGTCCAAATGCTGCTGGTGTCGATGATGTGATCCAGAAGTGTTATTTCTATGGCCTTGTTTTTATTTGATGGCAAATCCACTCCCTCAATGAAGCATCCTGGGTTCACGTCAGTGGTTTAATGTGGGTCGTTCACCGGTGAGAACTTTGTTCCCAGTGGAACTGGTGAAGCAGCGTTCTGTCCGGCATCTGCTCCACTGTGTTTTTAAACCCCATACAGCTACACTAGAATCTTTTGAATGAATTGCCAATCTCTACTCAACTAAAGGTAAAAGGAGCTGTTCACTTAAACTACCACTTCATGACATCACAAGGTGGACCAGAGCATTTTGAGCTGCAGACAGAATAACTCAAACATGTGAATGAAACAAGTTTTTAAGGAAGTAACAACATTCTGACACGACTTGAAGCCCACGAGAGTCCATTTAGTGTAATCTTGGCCCTTTCACCGCCACTTTTCTGTCAAAGGAAAACACCAGTAGGTTTTTGGGGGGAAAACTTCTCATAACATATTTGAGGTCAGGTTACTCCACTGCGGTTTTAAATCTCCAACCATTCAGGTGATGTAACCCAACCCGCCCCTGCGCCGACTGTTTGGGAGGAAAACAGGGTGAAAAATGTCAGAGGAGTCAACACAGGTTTTCAGTCTGTGGTGATCTTTCCTTCAGGGCGCTAACCGTGGCTGCAGCTCTCCTCTTTCTGTTCTCTCGCTCTTTTACAGCTCTCCTCTTTCTGTTCTCTCGCTCTTTTACAGCTCTCCTCTTTCTGTTCTCTCGCTCTTTTTCTCTTCTGGCCTCGAGGCTCAGATGACATCAGCCCTCTGACATTATCTGGCGCTGCTTTTCGCGTCTCTGTTGGCAGTTTTGTCGGACTCTCGTTTGGCTGCAGCGGTGAAGGACTCGTCTCTGTCACGATAACGAACTTTGGACAGTAAAACTGAAACTACAGCGTTATTAATGCGTCCTGATCACGAACAGACCTGGAGTTGTGTTTGGGTTTGTTTCATTCACACATGTTTAACACACAAACTCTGCATATTTAGGCCGAGTTCTTCTCTCAAACAGAAAACACTCTGTTCCACCTTGTGATGTCATGTGGTAAAACAGGATGTGCTCTGGTGTGTGCTGCAAAAACTGAAGATACAAACACTTAAATCTATCAGAAAATGACTTAAAAGTAGTGAAATGATCTGTCCATGCAGCCAGATCATTTTACTGAACAACTTATTTTAACCCATGAAGACCTGAGGGCAATTTTAGTACATTTCTCCTCACCTGGATTTTGTTCTTAATGTTGCTTTTAAAACTGCCCCTTTTACCCCTAATGAAGTGTTCTACCTCCTTTTGTTCAGTCCAACCTGTTATTTCACAATCTGCTGCTGTAGTTGTGTCATGAGGCTGTGAGAAAAGCTACAGGACCAGAAATAGAGATGAGAAAAAACTGAAAATAAAATTCACTCTTTTATACAAAACCCACAGCAAACATGTAGAAACAACTTTTTGGACATAAAAAATGCTTAATTTAGGGCCTCAGCTACAAAAATGCTAAATCTCAAGTCTGTAAGTAAATTAAAAATCTCCTTATTGCCCTAAAAACAAAAAAAGTGCAGTGGCTCCATGACTTTCCTGGTCCAGTCCTGGAAACAGCTCCTGTCAGGTCCAGGGCCAGAGCCACAGCACTTCTGCATTTCCAGGTGTTTATTACATTTGGATTTGTTCATTTTGACTGAAATAAACCTTTAAATAAAAATAGAAAGAGATGCACAATTACACACACCAAGATGTGTCATTTTCCATGTGTGTGAGAATTAACTCCACTTAGAGTGACTTTTTCCCTCGTTATAAACACACACAGTCAGAGGAGTCGACCATCTTGACTCACTTCACTCTTTGGCAAAGTTTGGCTCGATCAAAATGGACGGAGCGCATGAGTTTGGGGAAAACAAAGTTCCTATTGGACACTCGTTTTGCTCCCGTCATCACACAGCGTGAGTGTGACGTAGGATAAAGCCACAGAAATGTACGGAAACCTCTATGTCTGCACTTTCAGAGGGGAAAAGGACGTTTCTGTCTTTTACAGGTAGAAAGTTCTGCGGTTATAGAAAACATATTCCTCTGTACCGTGTACGATGTTGTGGGTCTTCAAGGGTTAAAATAAACTCCCTCTGGACGAGAATGAAACGTCTCTGAACATAAATCTGAAAACAGGATGAATAACCTGATAGAAGTTTTAAAATCTTGGTCAAATTAGAGACATTTTCAGTGCAAACATCTTCACTAGAAATAAGATTAAGAACATTTGACTTTTTTTGAGTAGATTCAACTTGACAAATCAGATTATTTATGTGGAATAAGTGTGTTTTTCTTAATTTAAACAAAAAAAAAAGCCTTGTTCCACTGGCAGATACTTTACTTTAATCAAATCATGATACAACTTTTTTAATTCATCTTAACTTGGCTCGATTTAGTTTTTTGCAGTGAGGAATTGCCAATATTTACGAGTATTTTAGTAAATTAACTTAAACTACCCCTTTATGACATCACAAGGTGGAACAGAGCACGTGTGAATGAAGCAAAACACAACTCCAGGTCTGTTTCTGAGGAGGGAACAACATGCCTGAAGTGGTTTTAGTTTAAGTCATCTAGCGATCTCTCCTGAAAAGCGTGATACGAAACAACACACTACAACTTCACAAACCTGATGGATGTGATTTGTGGGGACACGGAACGTAAAAAAACGAAATGGAAACTTATAAAACATGTTAATGTGTTTCAAAAAGATTTACGTGTCCATCTAATGTTTAAATGAATGGAGAGTCGACGAAACGACTGAAATACAAACTGACGAATGTAAGAATCACATGTTCTAGAACGTGGTACAGATCTTAAAAGGTGCACTGCACATTTCTCTTTTAAAATGTATATGAGGTTATTCATCGTGTTTTCAGATTTATTATCGACTGAGACGCTTCATTCTAGTCTTGAGGTTGTTTATTTTATTGATCTCGCTGCACGAACACATCATTTCACTACTTTAAAGTCATTTTCTGAAACATTTAAGTGTTTAGATCTTTTATTCTGGCCAAGCTTCTCCACAGCAGGTCTGAACCAGGTCTGAACCAGGTCTGAACCAGGTCTGAACTATAACTTACATTGTGCTGTGATTTAGTGCTGTCACGACACATTTTCATATTAAAGATGCATTGTGTAACTTTTCTGTTGTTTATTTGAAGAGAACTTGTCCAGTAAAATAAATCTCTGCATGAATAGATGATGTCACTACTTTGAAGTCATTTTCTGATAGATTTAAGTGTTTATATCTTACATTTTGGCCGAGCTTTTTTGCATTTTGCACTATTTAACTTTTTGGTTTGGGGTCTGTCTCCTGTTTGTTTCTATGGAGATGTCATTTCTCTGCTCTGGAATGTTCCACAGTGTGGCATTAAACAGCTCTGCTTTACATTTATTCAATTACAAGTGGTTTTATAGCTTAAAAATAACTACAAAAACAGTCATTCTGACTGTGAGCGGGGTCGCCTCTCCACAGATCTGACCTTGTAACTTGGTCTAGTTTGGTCTCCATGGAGATTAAAATGTTTGATGCCATATTGTGGAACATTCCAGACAAAGCAATAACATCTCCACGAAGAAAAGCATTTGACGGACCACCAGAAAAGTTAGATTTAGTTTTTTTGTGGGGGAAATGATTGTACTCGAAAAATTTTAGCCTTTGAGATTCGCCAACCGCCTTCGTCCAAGTTTCGATTCATCTGCGATTCATTTCACGTCTCTGTTTTGTTACTTCGTGGAGGTCAGGGGGAGAACAATGCACCACGGACACAGGAATGGCTACGGTTACATGCAGTAATTCCACTCTCGTGCTCACTGCCTAAATGTAAGACCTCGTTTGCACAAACAGTTTTCTCCTGTAAGACAATAAAGGAGCAGAACAATCCTCCAACTGCACTGAAACAACAGACAAACTGCAGTGTTCACAACATAAAACCTGCCAACACTGAACTATTTAAGTCCAACACACCTTGTTTCTGCTTCTGTGTGATGTAGAAATGTAGATCGTGAACAGTGTAATTCCTTTTAAACTCATTTTTATTTGTAGTTGTTTAAATGGAGCTCGGTGATGTGCCTTTTATAAGACAAATGTTCCTGTAAATAGATGTGATTATGTCTGTGTGTGAGTGAGGCTATGAACTGCTGCTTTTACTGAGATAGTTTGAGTGTAATTGTATTTTTATTCATGCAAATCAGGGACTGCAGATGGAAACTCGCCGTTTAGCTCTAATCTGGTGCGGAACATCTCTGTTTTTATGAGCTTCAAGTCTCCGTACATTGTCCCTTCAAATAAAGGCTAAACTAAACTAAACTAAACTAAACTAAACTAAACTAAACTAAACTACCCCTTTTCGTTTCCTCTTCTGCCTATTTTGAACATCGCCTGTCAAGTTTTTCCATTTGCCAGATTTGGGCAAACCTTTTAGCTCATTGGTGCCGGGGAGACCCAGACGTCTGCTGCTCTGTGTGCCGCTGTTGTCAGGTGCGGCGGCCAATCACGAGCCGGCGTCTGACGGAGGCCTTTTCCCATTGGCCGCCGCGCAGATAAAGACGTCTGGATGGATGAAGGGCAAACGCAGGAGAGGATGTGATTATTTATTTTTTAATTTGGGTTTTTAATGAGGGCTTTTGTCTACGACCGCGGCCATCTCTTTTCCTGTGGTGATTCTGAATCACACTTTGATTTTGCTTTCATTTTTTCTTCTTCTTTTGTAAACAGTTGTAGATACGTCACTGAGACAACACAGGGACACACCTTTTTCATTTTTCTGCAGAGAAAAGCACATAACCTACAAAACAAATCACTCAAACCTTAAGGAAATATGAAGAAGACTAACGTCACACAATAGAATAATAATAATAATAATAATCATAATCATCATAATAATCATAATAGAATAATAATAAATGTACTACTATTATTATTAGTAAAATAAATAAATCTCTGCATGAATAGATGATGTCACTATTAAGTCATTTTCTGATAGATTTAAGTGTTTATATCTGACATTTTGGCCCAGCTTTTTTGCATTGTTCACTGTTTAACTTTTTGGTTCCTTGTTTCTATGGAGATGTCATTTCTCTGCTCTGGAATGTTCCACAGTGTGACGGTATGACAAAATAAATAAATAATAAAAAATGATGATGATAGTGATCAAAATTAAATAAATAAAAAATATATAAAATAATAATTAAATAAAAATAATAATTACAAAAATAACACAAAAAAGGTGTTAAAAGGGTGGGGTTGGCGTAGGCTGTTTAAAGTGGCTGAGTGGTGCCTCAGCAGAAGGTTGTGGGTTCGATCCCTGCGTCTATGTGGAGTTTGCATGTTCTGCCCGTGTCTGGATGGTTTCAATGCCAAAATGCCAAAACCTCTACAGACAATACACACTTTGATTTAACGTTATTTCATAGATACAAAATTAGGACTGTTCGGATCTTAATATATGAAATGTTCCTTATTGCTTCCAATGGGACTGATGTTTAATGTAAATTAACTATTTGTCTTTTTACATTTTAAATTGTCACTTGAACTGTGCAGTTAATCTTTTCTTAAAGCCCCTGTGGACATGTGCGAACACACTTAAGCAGCACATCTGTGTGTCCGGTGTAAATATGTCCATATTAAATAAATAAATCAATCACAATCGAATCGAAATCGCAACTGGAACGGACGTAATTGGCGAATCTTGAAAGGAAACATTTTTGAAGTACTAAGGAATAGACTCAATACCACAGTAATAATAAAAAAAATAATTTTCTTTTGACAGTAGAATGTGATTTTCAGCTGTGGTCTCCCTTACGATAAAAAGGTTTAATCTCGACCATGGAACTTTCTAGACAAAGCAATAACATGATGGACCCTCCACCAGAAGCATCATCACCGGCACAGATTTAGTTTCGATACCAGTTTGAACCTCTATTAGTGTCCGATTTTTCCTTTGATGACCCGCTTCCCAACGCATTTTCCCATATTGTATTTTCTTGCTTTTAATATTTAATGAGATCTTGCATGAAACCGGACGCTCGCCGGTTCTATCGATCGAGATGTTCCTATAAGGGCCCCACCCCTCTCCAGTGTCACAGCCTCCGCATGATCTAACGTCTCATCTTTTCTTTGTGTCTGCTGCCTCCAGTCTCCGGCCCGGAGCGTAAATCAGCCCGGCGGCGATGGAGAACGAGATAGTTACCGTAATAAGAAACGGTCCCGTTAAACGCGCCGTCCATTAGCTGATTGGCTTCTCGTGGTGGTCACAGAGGAGGTGAAGGAGGAGGGTGTTCGCCATCGCCACAGCCCCGACCCCCTCCTCCCTCCGTCCTGACCATCTGCTCCGAACGCCTCTGTAGCCGGTGCTGGCGAAAACACATATTTACTCTGACAGTGGGACGGGAGGAGGGAGGAAGGCGCAGTGTGGTCACAGAAATCCAATTTCAAGCTTGACTTCGCTACTAAGGAAGACGCTGTATTCCGATACCAGGATGATAATAAAAAACATGTTCTGATACAGCAGATATGTTCTAAACAGAATTAGGGATGTTCACAAAAAGAGAAAAGGAAAGAAAAAGAAATCTAAATAGATGTACATATTAGGGCCCGGCCGATATATCGGTTATATCGGTTGGCCGATATTATTTATTAGTATGGGCCCTTAGAAACATCGGCGATCGGCCAAAATCTTACTGATATAAGCCGATATTACACATGGACGTTTTACCCTGTTCTAAAGCTGAGTCTCTATATTCTGCCCATTTAATCCAATTTACAGACAGATAAATGTCCAAATATACGATATTTATTGCGATATCGTGGGAAAACTCACAATATTACGATATTCTGCAGAATAACAGACTGACTCTAAAATGCTTCAGTCATTTGGTGCAACATTTATTGTCATTAGGGATGGAACAAAATCCAAATCTCTCTGTTCGATATTTTCACCATAAACATCTCACTGGACCAGATTTATTACAATATAAAACTGTGAATCTGCGACTTTTTCCTCTAAAAATGCTTCACAGACTTAATCCAAAGAATGAAGATGTAAAAGTGCTTAGAACAGTTATTTCTTCATGTCGTCTGCACTGAAACGGAGCAAAGGATCATGGTCTATGTAGTTCCCTCTGTTTTTTTTTAGCTATTTCTGCATCAGAACTGTTCATTTAAGCAAAGAGACTTGGGATTCGATATATTGTGATGGTCACGATATTATTGTGAGACCTTTGACGATACGATATCACCAGATTTCGGTTATAGTTACACTCCTACTATTTACACATATTGTCAGAGAATCAGGAAGTGTGCGTTAGCATGCTTGTTGTTGTTAGCTCTTGTGCAACTCTGCTCTTGTCTCTGAAAAGTGCTCAGAAGCTCAACGTGGTGAATAATTAGGATGTCTGAATGCATAAGTTAACTGAGGAAGAACTTTAGACCTAATTATTTTTACTGTCTTAAAAACATGAAAAACAGAATTTGTTCATTTTGAACAGTTTGCAGTGGTTCAGAGACTTTTAACTTGAGAGCACTGGATTAACTGGTGAAAACTTGCATAAAATAGCTTTGTTTTTGCCTTTTGTAAGTGGAAGTACATCGATATTGTTATGGTTTCCATCCAAGTCATGGATCTGTAATAAGACCTGGATCAGACACGTCTGTCCCACTCTTTCTGTAAAATCAAACCACTCGTGTTGGGCTGACGGGGCGTCCACAGCTTTCATAAAGGTCAGATTTTGTAAGGATTCTTCTGTATGAATATATACAATATGAACTTTAGTTAGTATTATTGTGTCAGTAAACTCTGCTCTGACCTGTGAAAGTTGTAAAAAGTGCTCATGAACTCATCCTGGTGAGTAATTAGAACTCATCCTGGTGAGTAATTAGATGCTCTGAATGCATAAGAGCAGAACTTTGGACCATTGCAAAACGTTTGTAAATGAACTCGAGTACTTTTGTGTGCATTTGTGTGGTTTGACAAGCACAGGTGGCAGGCTGAGCTACAAATGTTGGAAATCCAGTGTTTGGGCCTGTATAGGGGTTGGGATGGTTGATATAAATATAAATAAAACGGTGAAAAGAGCGGGTAACATTGTGGATTATTGCGTCAGTCATAATCGGAGAGACTTATGATGCTGCATTTTTTGCTTTATGTTCATTTGCAAACACGGTTTTCTGTATTTTGGTTAAACAGATGATAATTTATGCTTCTCTTTACTGCTGGCGAGGATCTGATAACTGTATTTTTCGGACTATACGGCACAATATCAATGAAGGGGTCTATTTTCATACGTAAGGATTTCATAGGGATTATTAAGCAAAACAAGCCTTTTGTCCTGTGGAATTGAACTTAACGCAATTTAACAACGATATGTTGACACCAATATCTATCAATCAGTCAAACTTTATTTCTATAGCACCTCCCAACAGCCAAAGCCGACCAAAGTGCTGTACAACAATAAAACAAGATAAAAAACAATACACATCACACACATGTCAACAAAGCACAAAACACCATTAAAATGAAGAAAGTGTCAGAGGGCCACGAAGTGTTAAAAGCCATTTTAAATAAGTAGGTTTTAAGTTTGGCTGTGAACAAAGGTCAGTGATGGAGCGAAACTCAATGGGTAAAGAGTTCCAGAGCGGTTGGAGTTCTTTGGTTAAACCACCTGGAACAAGAACTCAGTTAGTTTGCTTCACTTGGGTTTTGACAGTCTCATGGAGCGGCAAATCAGTAGGAACGGAGATTTGCAGAAAAAGTCTCTTGATGCAAAAGTCACTCACTCACTCACTCTTCATGCTCGTCCTTTGCTTTAGCCTTGATGATGACGCCGGCCTGAAACTTTGCCAAAAGAAAAGTCTTCGTCTTGTAGCACAGTCGCCGTAACGCGACGACAATCCATCCAGCGGTATCTTACCAAAGTCATACTAAAACATTTTGACAGATTTTTGAGCGCCGTGCTCCACATAAAATCAGTTTGAAGTCGGTAAACACAACCAGAATTATTACATAAGACGCACTGTCGATTTTGGAGAAAATTAAAGGATTTTAGGCCTTAAAGTCCGTAAATAACATCAAAAATGGTCAAAAGTAGCCAAAATTAGAAACGAACTGATACTAAAACTAGAAGCGAAACTAGATATTTAAGTGGGTATAGAGACCAAAATAGTCACAGAAATGAGCCTTTCCTGAAGAGCTTTAGAATGATCCTGAGCTGTTGGAATAAATAAATAAAATAGTGAAAAGAGTGGGCGAACATTGTGGATTCTCTCTGAGGGACTTCTGATGCTTTTTTTGCTTTATTGTCATTTGCACACACAGTTTTAGACCTAATGTAGCCCTGGTTTAGTCTTAGTTTAGTCCTGGTTTAGATCAAATTGGTCAAAAATAGGACACTTGGGACATTTCTTGTATAAAACTGGGACAAATCAGTGGTTTTGTATAAATCTGCTGGGACAGGGGGTCACAGGGCTCCAAACGGGGCCTGTCCCGGGTAAACAGGGACGTCTGTGTGCACGAGCTTCATTAGCAGAGCTGTGGTGGGAGCTGCTGTGTTCACCGGGGAGAGGAAATGGTGGGACAGGAGGAGGCCTTGACTCGTGCCCCCAGCGGGAGCCTTTTGTACCCGTGCCCCCAACACGTGCCCGGCTCCGGCTTCCTCCTCCCACTCTGAGCGCTGCACATTATGAGCTTTTGAAGTGACCCACTTACTCCTTTTAATGAAGTCAGCGCTGTGTTTAGTCGGACTGTTGTCACTCGCTGGACCCGGAAGCAGCTATAAAATGCCCTTGATCATCTAGTCTATATTTAAAGCCATGTCCAGGGACTCGACGTGGGAATTAGCCTTTTTCTTAGGATGACCAGGTTATCAGAATAAAAAACTGGGACATTTTTTGGTGCTTGGTAATAATAAAATTGTAAAACAAGTGTGTAATTGAGGAAAATGTTACACAGTCGGCACTAATGTGAGTCAGTATAGTCACCTTTTCTTTGTGTTTTGGTCATTTTAAGCAGCTTTTCTGTATTTTACCTAAGCAAATGATACTTTATGCCTCTCTTTACTGTTGGCATGGATCAGATTGGTCAAAAATAGGGACACCAGGGACATTTCTTGTATAAAACTGGGACAAACAGGGGACACAGGGCTCAAAACTGGGACTGTCCCAGTAGATTTATCCAAAAACAGTGATTTGTCCCAGTTTTATACAAGAAATGTCCCAAGTGTCCCTATTTTTGACCAATCTGATCCTGCAAACAGTAAAGAGAGGCATAAATTGTCGTTTGTTGAGGTAAAATACAGAAAAGCTGCTTAAAAATGACCAAAACCCAAAGAAAATGTGACTAAACTGACTCACATTAGTGCAGAGTGCTGAACAATTTTCTGTAATTCTGCACTTGTTTCACAATTTTTTTTATTACCAACCACCGTAAACCAGGGATGTCCCAGGTTTTATTTTGAAAATCTGGTCACCCTAAGCAAAACGTCTTGTCAGCCTCTTTTTACTGGCTGCACATGACATATTTTCTTTCAAAATATATTTTAAAAAGTGAAAACACTATGCATTGCTTTTATGTTAATGTTGATCAATCCTGATTCTGTATTTGAGTTTTTTAGCCTTAAAGCCACAGTATAAGCCACTTTATTGCCAAAGTAAAATAAAATTAAGCTCTATTTTTCATTTTGGTTATACTGAAAATCGTGTCTTTACTGAGAGCGGGCTTGCATCTCCACAAACCTGACTCTTTTTTGGCCTGGTTCTGCTTGTTTCCGTGGAAATGTTGTTCCTTTGGCTATAATGTTCCACACTTTGGCATCAAACCTCTCGATCTTCACGGGGAATGTTCTGAAGTATGGTTTTAACTTTCTTTTTCAGTGGAATCATGCAGGTCTCTTGAAAGTTTCATGCTGCAGCTTCGAAAAACAAAAACAAATGGTTTCAATAGCAATTCTTTACGCATAAACAATACACACACTTAATCATTGCCATTTGACACACAAAGCAGTTCTTTTTTCCTCCCCACGAAGTCTGAACTGGGCTCCAAACCACATGCTCTGACTTTACTGCGTCAGGGGGTTGGCTGTGGACCTCTCCATTGTAAGACCCACGTTTATCACAATCAAACGTGATATTCGAATCAGCACAATCGCCCAACGCCGCAATTCTGAGCGATCGTCACCGACAGAGCGCTAAACAAATCCACCAGGACTTGTACAAATCTACTAACCACAAATGAACGAGCTCCAAAACGCAAACGAGTCTTAGTGCAGCTATTTATTTTTATGTTAATGGTACAAAATGTGTGCACACGCAACCAGATCGCGCTGTAAAAAGTCATTATTTCTCCACGAATAGTCCCTAATGGTCAGATGGGGACATTTCTGTTTTGAGGAGATGGTCTTAAAAAGTAATGTTATGGGTTATTAATGGTCATATATTACACAAAATGACTCTTATGAGGTTTAAGGCCAGTTTAGGATGTTGTTACCTCCTCAAAAACAGACCTGGAGTAGTTTTGTTTCATTGCACATCTCCAGAGCTCAAAATGCTCTGTTTCACCTTATAATGTCATGAAGTGGTAGTTTTCACGTTAATGGCGCCTTTTACCTTATATTCAGGAGAGTCTAGAGATTCCAAGCCTAAAATTACTCCCGTTCACTTCTCTTCTGGTGTTGGTGTTGGTACCAGGTCCTTTAGCCCTGCAGAAGCACTTTCCTCTTTACGTTTTTGGTACCAAGTCCAAATTTGTTTCCCAGTAGGTGAAGTTTTTCCATAATTTTGCACTGAAGGCTGCACAGTCTTGGGTGAGTGTGTGGAGCAGATTCCAAGACGCAAAATGACTTCTCTTTGGGAGTGAACAGCTCAACCTGAAAACAGAACAAAAATAAAACATTCAATATAAAATCTTGATCTCTTTCTATTAGGGACGTAACAATAACGTAAATCTGGTGATATCGTATCGTCAGAGGTCTCACAATAATATCGTGGAGCATCACAATATATCGAATCCCAAGTGTCTTTGCATAAATGAACAGTTCTGATGCAGAAATAGCTAAAAAACAGAGGGAACTACATAGACCATGATCCTTTGCTCCGTTTCAGTGCAGACGACATGAAGAAATAACTGTTCTAAGCACTTTTACATCTT
Organism: Odontamblyopus lacepedii; assembly: GCA_034769755.1. Lineage (NCBI taxonomy): Eukaryota > Metazoa > Chordata > Actinopteri > Gobiiformes > Gobiidae > Odontamblyopus > Odontamblyopus lacepedii. The sequence goes on from CM068349.1 coordinate 728,929, forward strand.
CATTCTTTGGATTAAGTCTGTGAAGCATTTTTAGAGGAAAAAGGAGCAGATTCACAGTTTTATATTGTAATAAATCTGGTCCAGTGAGATGTTTATGGTGAAAATATCGAACAGAGAGATTTGGATTTCGTTCCATCCCTAATGACAATAAATGTTGCACCAAATGACTCAAAGCATTTTAGAGTCAGTCTGTTATTCTGTAGAATATCGGAATATCGTGAACTTTCCCACGATATCACAGTAAATATTGTACCGTGAGGTGAGACTTGGATATCGTTACATCCCTCGTCTCTATACATTCTGTGAAAATTTGAGTTTTTATCCAAACGAATTGCCAAAATGTTCGGCCTGTGAAATGAAGTCTTCTGGGACGTCCTGTATATGTACACACAACTGAAACACACTGTAAAGTCATTATTTGTCCCTGAATAGTCCATAATGATCAAATGGGGACGTTTCTATTTTGAGAAGATGGTCTTAGTGAGAACTGTCGGGCTCTATTAACATTTAGATGAGTGTTTATGTGTGTAGTGTCTCTCCATTAGCAGTAGCAGTGTTCATTCATGATCCTCTGGACTCTTTCTGTGGAGAACACAGTGGAGTAGTGTCTGCTGAAGTGACGGGCTCGTTGGTGTATCAAAGTGGGGACGTGTGAATGGTGTGCTTTGATTAGAGACGGCAGCTGCTGGAGTGTGTATGGGCCTGTGTGTGTGTGTGTGTTAATGGTAATCCCGCAGATCCTCATGACTTCCCCATTATCCTCCATGGGCGTGTTTGTCAGGCCCTCAGTAGCTTACATAACAGCACAAACACTCATAATCTGATGAATGGAACAGCCTAGCAGATGACAGCCCTGTGATTCTGCTGTTGTTTAATGGTCAAATTAGTTAAATTCCTCAGACATGACTGAACCGTGTCCCTAAATACAAGATAGACATGCTCACATCAAATATAGCTTCTACTGATAACGATTGTAATGTTGATTTATTCCTAATTACAAAAACATTGGACATAATTTGGATGTTTTGATTCTCAAGTCGATTGTCCAATCAGAAAGCAGAATGAACCTCACAGAACGCAGGAATCCAGTTGGTTTAAACCTAAAATGCTTCTCTGTAATCTGAACGGTCTCTACCTAAACCTCAGCACCTGCACCAGTCGTGAGTCAGTGCTAGTGCAGCCTCTGCAGCTCAGGGAGGGGATTCTGGAGGTTCTGAGCTTCACATGAGGCCTGGTCTATACTTGCAAATGTTTCTGACTGTAGCAGCAGGTTCAGCTGAGGTAGTAACACCCTGACGTGCGTTCGGTGAATACTGAGCTGCTCATGCTGCAGAGGGTGGAGCACTGACTGTTGTCTCGTTCCTTTCTGTGCAGTGGTGATGTCCTGAAGAGGAGCCGCAGCCCTGTGAAGGACGTGCCAGTGCGGCCTGCTGCTGATGGGAGCCGGAGAGCCATGAGTGTTCGTGATGGCGTGGGCGGAGGCGTGGGGGGCATGGGCACCCTGGGGCGACGGCAGCGCTTTGAGAACTCCGAGTTCACCGTGCGCATCTACCCGGGCGCCCTGGCCGAAGGAACCATCTACTGCCCCATCAGCGCCCGCAAGACCACCACCGCCGCCGAGGCCATCGAGAGGGTGATCGACCGGCTGCGGCTGGACCGCACCAAGTGCTATGTCCTGGCAGAGGTGAAGGAGTTCGGGGGAGAGGAGTGGATCCTGAACCCCAGCGACTGCCCCGTGCAGAGGATGATGCTGTGGCCCCGTGTGGCTCTGGAGCACCGGCCGCTGTCCGGAGGAGAGGACTACCGCTTCCTCCTGAGACTCAAGAACCTGGACGGCTCCATCCACTATGGAGGCAGTCTGCAGATGTGGCTCCAGGTGACGGAGGAGCGCAGGAGGATGGTGGAGCGGGGCCTCCTGCCTCAGCCTGATTCTCAGGGAGACTACGCAGACCTGTGCTGCCTCCCAGAGCTCAACGAGCGCTCGCTGCTGGACAACCTGCGCTCCCGCTTCAGACAGGAGAAGATCTATACCTATGTGGGCAGCATCCTCATCGTCATTAACCCCTTCAAATTCCTGCCCATCTACAACCCCAAGTATGTGAAAATGTACGACAACCACACGCTGGGAGAGCTGGAGCCGCACATCTACGCCGTGGCAGACGTGGCCTATCACGCCATGCTGCAGCGCCAGAGGAACCAGTGCATCGTCATCTCCGGAGAGAGCGGCTCCGGGAAGACCCAAAGCACCAACTTCCTGATCCACCACCTGACGGCGCTCAGTCAGAAGGGCTACGCCAGCGGAGTGGAGCAGATCATCCTGGGAGCAGGACCGGTGCTGGAGGTAAGACACAGACCTAGAGTCTGATGGGGGAAACACTGTGTGGAGAACTGAGCTCATGAAACCTCTGCTGTATGTGCGTGTATAGAGTTGGTCTTTTCTCTCTGAGCTTTGTGACTTCAGGTATCGGCCTGATATCTGGCACCAATCTTTTTCTGTCATTTCCACTGTGGCTTCAGTGCATCCATCTGTCTTTTGGGTTAGAGTAAAACTATGGCTGTATGTTCATTCATGTGCATTTCAAAAGCTGGATATCAGTATTGTCAAATCAAAATCTGTAATTGATTCAAGTTTGGACCTGATTTTGGTCCTGGTCCTGGAAAGGTGAACCTACCTGAGGTTCAGTTTGGTCTTTGATCCTTTATGATCTATTGTAGTTTTAATGTCAACTTGGTTTAGTCCAGCTTTTGGTCTTAGTTTCGTCAAGTTTTTAAAGTTTTTTCGTAACAGTTTCCCTGAATATTGTTTTCAAACGGTACTTGATATGAACGGTTTGGCAGACCCATTATAATGACACCATCTCTTTACATTCAGCTCTCTACTAAGTGCTAAGTGTTTGTGGTCTGGGCTGTGAAGTGCCTCTTAACAGGGTCACAGCCTCATGATATTTCCACACTTATCGAGCCTACGCCGCATCTGTAAGTTATAATGCAAATTGTGATTTTCTGCGCAAACGGATTCCTTCCAGCTGCAATATTCCTCATGTCCCGTGAATGGGCGGCGTTGTCGGCCGCATTCGTTCCACGAGGCTGCTTGGCCACAGCTGCCCCCTCTGGCTTCAGCCTTCATGTTTTTGTGATTACAGCAGAGTGGAAAACCTGTTTGAAGGCAGACAGCCCAGGAAGTGCACTGTTTTTCTATCTTCTGTCCACATTCCGCCCATACTGCCTCTCCTGCTCTTCGCGAGGGAGCTGTCACTTTAAAAGCCCGAGCAGCCAGGAGCCTCTGACATGTACACAGACGCACATTGTTTTCTCGTTTGTCCCCGGCATCAGCGAAATTCCTCTCAACTTATGTAAGGGCCTCCGACTGTAGCACAAAGCGGCCGGGCAGGAAGGCAGAGCGGAGCTGCTGAGAGGCCAGTGTCACGGCCGTCACGTCACATGAGCTCGAGCTGAAGAACAGTGCGGCCGCAGAGATCGGGCTTTTTTATTTTCAATTAGTTTATTGGTTTTTAAGTACACTTACAGAAATGCAAATATTGTTTAAGACACCTCCATTTTCTAAAACTAAATACACATTTTTACTTGTATGTTTGAAAGAAAAGAAAAAACTAAATTTGGCAGCAAACAGAACATGAGGAAAATAAGTTCAGCCGACTCTTCCACATCTTTTCAAATGTCTCTGTTATTTCTCTTAGAGCAGAAGTTAATTTCTCCAAAATGTAAATATTGTGAACCATGTCAGCCCAGTTGTCTTTTGTTGGTGCTTCTGCTTTTAGCCGTTTCCTTGTAATTCCTTTTTTTGCTGCTGCCAACATGATTTTAAATATCTTAAAGAGCTCAGGCCATACTGACCAAAACGTAGAGAAAATGGGCTCTTGTGAGCTTTAAGACAAAAGTGTTACCTCCTCAAAAACAGACCTGGAGTTGTGTTCTGGTTCGTTCACAGGTGTTTGAGTCACTGTTTATTACTCTGTTCCACCTTGTGATGTCATGAAGTGGTAGTTTTCACGTTAACAGCTTCATTTGATCGTTTGTTTTGTAGAGATTTGCTGTTCCAGATCTGAAATGATCCAAATTATTCTAGTGGAGTTGGTTTGTTAAACGTGTGTGAAAGAAACAAACACAACTCAAGGTCTGTTTCTGATGAGGAAACACAGTGAAAATAATAATGAGGCGCTTACATATGGAGGACGAAAGCTTTCAGAAATATTCCTGTCCTGGTTTAGACCTGTTTTAATCCTGGTTCAGTCCTGGTTTAGTCCAGGTTCAGTCCTGGTTTAGTCCTGGTTTAGTCCTGGTTTAGTCCTGGTTTAGTCCTGGTTTAGACCTGGTTTAGTCCTGGTTTAGTCCTGGTTCAGTCCTGGTTCAGAACTGGTTTAGTCCTGGTTCAGAACTGGGATCAGTTCTAGTTCAGTCCTGGTTTAGTTCTGGTTTAGTCCTGGTTTAGTCCTGGTTTAGACCTGGTTTAGTCCTGGTTTAGTCCTGGTTTAGTCCTGGTTTAGTCCTGGTTCAGTCCTGGTTCAGTCCTGGTTTAGTCCTGGTTTAGTCCTGGTTTAGACCTGGTTCAGTCCTGGTTTAGTCCTGGTTCAGTCCTGGTTTAGACCTGGTTCAGTCCTGGTTTAGTCCTGGTTTAGACCTGGTTCAGTCCTGGTTTAGTCCTGGTTTAGTCCTGGTTCAGTCCTGGTTTAGTCCTGGTTTAGACCTGGTTTAGTCCTGGTTTAGACCTGGTTTAGTCCTGGTTTAGTCCTGGTTCAGTCCTGGTTCAGTCCTGGTTTAGTCCTGGTTTATTCCTGGTTCAGTCCTGGTTCAGTCCTGGTTTAGTCCTGGTTTAGTCCTGGTTTATTCCTGGTTCAGTCCTGGTTCAGTCCTGGTTTAATCCTGGTTTAGTCCTGGTTCACTCCTGGTTCAGTCCTGGTTTAGTCCTGGTTCAGTCCTGGTTTAGTCCTGGTTTAGACCTGGTTTAGTCCTGGTTTAGTCCTGGTTTAGTCCTGGTTTAGTCCTGGTTTAGTCCCGGTTTTCCAGTAGGTAAAGTCCCAGATTTTACCTCCTATCTCCTTGTGTTGAACCTATAATGTTTTTCAGTCGCGCTGGTCGAATGAGGCAGAGGAACTGTGTCGTCTCTGTGCCGTTCAGACTCTGGAAACAGGTTTAACTGTGATTAAAACTTCAGGCTACAAAGAGCTGCTTTAAAGTTTACATGGCAAATTTGTTATTTTATTCATAACCTTATTTTTTAGCCCTTTTCAAACAGTTTTTTTGTACAGACAATAAACTTGATGTTCAAAATTTGCCAAAACAACTGTGATATTGCTTCACTTCACTTGGTTATCATAGCATCAGAGTTTCCTCGGGGCTGTTGCTGCTCAGAGTCGGACACATTTGCGCGTTAACCCTTTACCCTAAACTTGGCAGATTGATCGCCGCAGATAATGACCCCACGTACCGTTGTGTCCCTGGGCAAGACTCTGCACCTGCGACGCCTCCAGTGCCGTTGGCGTTATGGATTTACGAGCGCGAGGGAACTGGTGAATACTTCCACGGAAAGCACTTAGTCTTTTCTGAAGGCTGTTTCACGGTATTTTACTGCACAAAATGGACTCCTGTGAGTTTTTAGCCATGTCAGAATGTTGTTTCTCATCAAAAACATCCTGTGAGTTGTGTTTTGTTTCATTTACACATATTTAACCCCAAAGACCTGAGGGCAATTTTAAAACATTTCTCCTCGCCTGGATTTTGTTCTTAATTTTGCTTTTAAAACTGCCCCTTTTACCCCTAATGAAGTGTTCTACCTCCTTTTGTTCAGTCCAACCTGTTATTTCACAATCTGCTGCTGTAGTTGTGTCATGAGGCTGTGATAAAAGCTACAGGACCAGAAATAGAGATGAGAAAAAAAATTTTTGGACATAAAAAATGCTTAATTTAGGGCCTGAGCTACAAAAATGCAAAATCTCAAGTCTGTAAGTAAATTAAAAATCTCCTTATTGCCCTAAAAACAAAAAAAGTGCAGTGGCTCCATGACTTTCCTGGTCCAGTCCTGGAAACAGCTCCTGTCAGGTCCAGGGCCAGAGCCACAGCACTTCTGCATTTCCAGGGTGGAAATTACATTTGGATTTGTTCATTTGGACTGAAATAAACCTTTAAATAAAAATAGAAAGAGATGCACAATTACACACACCAAGATGTGTCATTTTCCATGTGTGTGAGAATTAACTCCACTTAGAGCGACTTTTTCCCTCGTTATAAACACACACAGTCAGAGGAGTCGACCATCTTGACTCACTTCACTCTTTGGCAAAGTTTGGCTCGATCAAAATGGACGGAGCGCATGAGTTTGGGGAAAACAAAGTTCCTATTGGACACTCGTTTTGCTCCCGTCATCACACAGCGTGAGTGTGACGTAGGATAAAGCCGCAGCATCATCTGTCGTCCTTAAACATTTACAATTATCATTTCATCCATACACAGAAATAACAATAAAATTTACACAACGATAAACTCATCTGTATTGAATCTTATTAAAACCACATAAATGGTCATTCATTATCATTATTTCTGGTAAAAAAGAAAAAACAATTCATCATCAAACCCTAATATAAAATTTCACGTATTAATTCATTAACATCATTCGCAGATAAAAGTATAGACAATAAACACTGTGTCGGCGATAAGACCCTTCTACAAAAAAAAGAAGTTAAATTCCCATTATCATAAATATTTGTCCCACTTCAGGCCACACAAACCCCACTGCACCAACGATTACTGTGGATTAAATAATCAAACTATAGAATTCCTCTAGAATCTAACAGTATAATCCCAAAGCCTCAGCCTTATTTGACAGATGTTAATGTTGAAGTTAATGTTGTCAGAAATAGTAGATATAAACCAGGGCATTTCTCATATATGGAGTTTTTCTCTTTTTTACTTTCCTCTTTGCTCTGCCCCCGTCCATTTTTCATTTCTGCCGCAGTTTAAAAAAAGACTTGTGGACAGACTGGGGGAATGAATGGTCCTGTAGTCGTGATTTGTTCAATATTATTATTATTATTATTATTGTTATTATGAGATTAGTGTTAATGATGAGTTCTGTGCCCTTTTCACATTTTTACATGAATAACAGACACATTTATGAAAAACATTTCTAAAGTTTGTCCTGTGGTTGTGAATGGTCCATGTGGAGAATCCGGATTTGCATAGACGAGAAAAACATGAAAAACTGCAGTTATTCCTCATTAAGTGATGAGTTTATAAGCGCGATGCACAATTATCAGAGGCCGGATCAGAGCTTTGCCATCACCGTAATACGAACTCATAATCAGGTAAAGTCTCTTTAAGATAATAAAACTTATCAAAACAATTCATTAATCAAGTATTGTGAAGTCGTGGGCAGTTCTAACCTCACAGCAGGTTCTCCAGTTCTGTTCAAATCTATTTATCTTCCCAACAGTTACAGAGACAGTGACAGACATAAAACGACTTTTGTGCTTTTGGACTCGTCTCTTCACTGGTAGAGATCAGATTTTTGTGTTGTTTTTTAGTAAAAAGAAACCAAATGTGGAATATTTGAAATGTTGGGATCAGAACCACGTCGGCGCTCGATCAAACGATGCCAGATGAGGCTTTATTGACTGAAGTGCATTTGTCCTCCTCAGGGACTGTTATTGATGAAGTCTGTGGGAGGAGCAGGTCAGAGTTCCTGTAACAGAAATATGAGGGAAATAGAAACTTTTCACTTCATTGTGTCCAGATGTTTTGTTGTAATTTATGATTATTCAATTAGTAAGTATGACAGACGAGAATAAAGGCGTTTAAAGGGCCTAGATTACACCAAACTGATTCTTGTGAGTTTTTAAGTCCTGTTATAATGTTGTTCTCCTCCTTTTGATTATGTGATCAGGTCTGAGCTGTAAAAAAAAGTTTTATTCTGACTTTTGTGGCTTATTACACATGCAAACGGTTTCATTCTGCTGTTTATTTATTGCGGTTCATGTTTTTTTTTTACAATATTGTGCATTTAACACAAATTAGTTTAAGTATTACGTTTATCGTCTGTATAAAAGATGCACCAACATGAAAGTAGCATCAAATATCTGTGGAAATCCTGGAAAATCTGCTGGATCGGTTCCATATCTTGGTATCGATTCAGCCGATATCCTGGTCTGACTCTTTACAAGGGACATAACAATAACGTAAATCTGGTGATATCGTCTCGTCAAAGGTCTCACAATAATATCGTGGAGCATCACGATATATCGAATCCCAAGTCTCTTTGCTTAAATGAACAGTTCTGATGCAGAAATAGCTAAAAAACAGAGGGAACTACATAGACCATGATCCTTTGCTCCGTTTCAGTGCAGACGACATGAAGAAATAACTGTTCTAAGCACTTTTACATCTTCATTCCGTGGATTAAGTCTGTGAAGCATTTTTAGAGGAAAAAGGAGCAGATTCACAGTTTTATATTGGAATAAATCTGGTCCAGTGAGATGTTTATGGTGAAAATATCGAACAGAGAGATTTGGATTTCGTTCCATCCCTAATGACAATAAATGTTGCACCAAATGACTGAAGCATTTTAGAGTCAGTCTGTTATTCTGTAGAATATCAGAATATCGTGAACTTTCTCATGATATAATTACACTTGGTCTCTTCACTGACTGACACAGGCCCAGGACGTTTCCTGATGTTTGAACTTTAATTCATCCTGAGCTGTTCAGTAAATACATGCAGGACACAGTTGCATAACAGTCGGGTTCATTTGTAATAAGTTAATTGTATTTGGAGGAAAAACATGTAGTTTTCAGTCTCTCCGCTGGTGCTGGTCAGTATCAGATTTGGGCAGATGCTTCAAAAACATTCATTCACATTCATGGGTTTTGCTCTGTTGTTTTGTTTTCATTAGCCGATATTTTACAAAAAAGTCTCCAAACAGGTTTTTCTTTAGATTCGTGTCGGCGCTTCCTCCCACACCACCGTATCAGGCGTAAAAACCTGCACGACGATCTCTTATCCTCCTGGAGACGAGCCAGTCGCCCTGGTTCTGTGTGCGAGTCCTGACGGGAGCTGTCATCCCACCGCTGCAGTCATGAAAGGATGAAAACAGTGGAGGACACGCGGCACGTCGCACGGCTTAAACAAACTCGCCTTCGTCTTCGTCTGAGTCCTGGACGTGGTTGGACTCTGGTCGACCCGCGGGAGGCAGGTGCAAACAGGCAAGCGCCAAATCTCCAGATAGCTGGTGTTGGCTTAGCACTTGTCTGCTGCCCGTCATTCCTGGAGTTTCGTGGGTTCGTCTGGCACGGCTCACGTCCAGCCACAAACTTCTGCAGCTGCTTCTGTGCCCAGACTTCCACTGCTCACAGTCTGCTCATAGCCCACTGAAAAGAATGGACATGTTTACTTTTCTGCGCACTGCAGTTCTTCGGGGCGCCCAGATTCTTATGTTAATGACTCCACAATGTGAAACATGAAAGGTTCAGTTTGACACCTGTGTCATTCAGCTCTGGAAGAAAATAAGAGACCAGTGCATTTGTTTTCTGAACTCAGCGTCTCTACATGTGTTTGGGGCGTTTTATTCCAGCGTCTGTTGAATTCAAACTCACCTCATTCTGCTTCATGAGGCTCTGATGAGGAGATCACCTGAACCAAACCTGATTTAAGGAGGAAAAGGAGAAAAAACATGATTATTATTCCACCAAATATTGATTTCCGAACTCTTCCTCAGCTCAAACATTAGTGTTGTGTTAAAATGAAGATGATCTCGTTTTCTTTGCATTATTTAACGTCTGAAAACATTTAACCTTTTTTATTTTGACCATTTGTCATTTTCTGCAGATAAAAGCTCTAAATGACAATATTTTTATTTGGAATTTGGGAGAAATGTTGTCAGGAGTTTATAGAATGAAACAGAAATGTTCATTTTACTGAAACACAAACCTGTAAGTAGTAAAATCTGAGAAACGGATCATTTTGCAGTGGTTTCTTATATTTCCCAGAGCTTTTTACTGTATAGATCCAGGTCATGTTTACTATGACACATCTTCTTCTAATGTCGTTTCCTCATCACAAACAGACAGAGTTGTGTTTCGTTTCATTCACACGTTTAAAACACAAACCTGGTACATTTCGGCTGAGTTCTTCTCTCAAACAGGAAACACTAAGGTACAGTGAGGCTTTGCACACCTTATTCCACCTTTTAAAAAGCCTCAAAAGAGCGATCCGAGCGCAGTGAAACACTCTTTACTGAGCGTCACGTGAAGCTGAGGACTTACAAACGGACAAAAAGGGGAATTTTAACAGGAGGTTTGGCTTCACTCGTCTTAAATAAGGAGCCATAGACGCAAAATAAACATGAACACAAAAACTAAACATGACTTAAAACGTATAATTCACATTAGCAATAATTAATTGAAAGAAAAATGTAAATAGATCAAATTATTTTTAAGCAAATAATCAAATAATCCATAAAGAATTTCCAAAATGACCAAAAAAATCATGCATTTTAAGTAAATATTAAATCAAACAAACTTATAATATCTCAGTAATTAAAATATTACAAAAATACAGGAAGTGCTCCATTGTGTGTTTAACCTCCACACACCGTCACTAGAATTATTTGGGTAAGATCAGTCCTGGAACTGGCGAATTCTACTGAAATAAAGCTAAAAAGTAGCTGCTTCATGACATCACAAGGTGGAGCAGAGCATTTTGAGCTCTGGAGACGTAGACGAGGAATAATAGTGACAAACATGTGACTGAAACAGACTCCAGGTCTGTTTGTGACGAGGAAACAACAGTGTCCTATGGCGTAATATTAATAAACGGGTGTTTTTGTGGCGTGTTTGCTCTGGCGGTTTGGTTTGCGGTGAAGTTTTCCCCAGCGATGTGCAGCCCGGAGCCGCTCGCCGGGATCAGCAGCACTGAGGCTGTTCCAGATGTGTTCCTGTCAGTGCGGATCGTACAGGGATCGTACAGGGGCTCTGAGCTCTTTAAGGATGATCGAAGGGAGAACTCTGCCATTTACCCGACTGCTGAACACGGAACTCACCAGTACTTAACTCCAATTTTTATCGAATCCAACTAGGAAGGTAACAATAACCGAAATCTGGTGATATCGTATCGTCAAAGGTCTCAGAATAATATCGTGACCATCACAATATATCGAATCCCAAGTCTCTTTGCTTAAATGAACAGTTCTGATGCAGAAATAGTTAAAAACCAGAGGGAACTACATAGACCATGATCCTTTGCTCCGTTTCAGTGCAGACGACATGAAGAAATAACTGTTCTAAGCACTTTTACATCTTCATTTTGTGGATTAAGTCTGTGAAGCATTTTTAGAGGAAAAAGTCACAGATTCACAGTTTTATATTGTAATAAATCTGGTCCAGTGAGATGTTTATGGTGAAAATATCGAACAGAGAGATTTGGATTTCGTTCCTAATGACAATAAATGTTGCACCAAATGACTCAAAGCATTTTAGAGTCAGTCTGTTATTCTGTAGAATATCGGAATATCGTGAACTTTCCCACGATATCGCAATAAATATCGTCCTGTGAGGTTCAGACCCTAAATCCAAAGGTAAAAAGATGGAAAAGAAATCTCACAGTTTTTCTCTTGTGTTCGTGATCTTTTGGCAATTTAGTCTCTCGAGATCTTGTAACATTCCGACTATTTTCGCAACCTGAACTTTCCAAATCTGGAGAATCCGTCCAAAATGTGACCTGTGTGGCCCTTGGGTGACGTGTCTGTGGGAGGAGTGTTTGTGTCCAGCTGCAGCTCAGACCCTCACAGAGGAGCTGATACACATCCAGAACAGGAAGTGCACGGATTCTCCTCGGAGGCCAAAGAACAGTTTGGCTCCACTCCCATGATGCACCTGCACTTGTTTTCAATCAGGAGCCACAGACAAAAAAACAATACAAAAAGTCAACATTTCTTGGGTAAACGTATGATTCACATTAGCATTAAATCATTGAAAGAAAAATGTAAATAGATCAAATCATTTTTAAGCAAATAATCAACAAATAATCCATAAAGAATGACCAAAATGACCAAAATTCATGCATTTTAAGTAAATATTAAATCAAACAAAATAGGAATAATTATCTCAGTAATGAAAATATTACAAAAATTACGAAACTGGTTTTAGGCTCCACCACATTATACATATAAAAGTCTGTTTCAGGCTTTAGTCATTTGCTTTTGATTCATATTTTATAATAACACAGACTTTTCCTCAGCCTCAGGTCGTTTCTCTTCACTAGTTTTGTGGAGTTTGTCTCCGTCAGCTGAGCAGAAATGACGTCCTATAATTACCACAGAAATAATAATGAAGAATTTTAGAAATAAACTCACACAAATGAAACTGTCACAGCACAAAACAGCACAAACCAAATACAAACGTTTGACATCATTTTCTTCCTGTTCTGAGGCTGTTTCACATTCTGAGGTTCTGGACGACGTCATCGACCAAAATAAAACTGTGAATATCTGAAGAACCAGAATCACACAAACGAATCTTTTTGCAGCACAAACAGTTTTGTAGGTTTGTGTTCGATGGGCGACTTCAGGCAGCTGTGGTGGCCCCGTGTGACACATGTGACCCGTCGACTGTATGTGACAACACGGCCGCTCTAATCGCTCCATAATCCCGAGTTCTGTTACTGCGGTGATGTTGTGATGTGGTCCCACCTGATCCAACTTTTTCCAGGTTTCTAGGTCACAGCAGCAGCTCAGGGTAACACAGGCTTTATGATTCTGCGGACGTTTGGAAATCGTACCAGGTTTTTGTTCATTCATAGTTTCAAATCCTCGTTATTTGAACGGGTTAAATGTTTGTTTTCTGCGCTCTCATGTGAATGATGGAAACCAGGAAGTGCGCTGTGTCAATAAAGTTGATTCACTTACTTCATGTCCATTTGAAAACAAAAGTCACAAAATTTGACATAAATTACATCACGTTTTTACTGTTGGAAGGAACCATTGTGATTCTTTTTGAGAGGGTCCTTCTCAAACATTTCAAACACGTCCACAAGAATTGACAAAAGACTGAAATTTGAACTGACCAACTAATGCACGCATCACATTTATATGATTATTTATATTTTTATTAGGGATGTAACAATAACCAAAATATGGGGATATCGTATCGTCGGCCCTGGATTACACGTTCTCTTTATGAAAACTGCAGTTTACAGATTTTGTGAAGGGCCCCTCCCTGCTCTGGGCCCCGGTAAACAGCACCTTTTACCCCCCACAGTCCCGACGGCCCTGGTTTGAAGTTACACAACATGAAATCAAAGGTGTTGTTGTCTTTAATTCCAGCTCCTGGTGAGTCCCAGTAAAATACCACAGGATTACACTGAGGCCTTGTCCACACAGAGCCGGGATCTGATTAAACAAAGTTATTTTTATACGATTTGGCCTCATCCACACAGAACCGAAGGATTAAGTCCTTAAAACCTTTTGGAAAACTCCGGCCAAAGTGCAGATTTTGGTAAACTCCGGTTTTGCGTTTGGTGTGGACATGAATAACGGTGATTTGTGTTTTTAAACGTCACTATTTGCACCATAAGAGCATAAACGTCATAGATGCTCCTTGTTTCTGTCAGACAGTGGAGCAGGGACACTCTGAGAAGCCTGTTACTTCTGACCCTCTGACAGGCTCCAAAATGGAGTTCAAATGTCCATATTCTGCTTTGGCCTGATTCCCAATCCAGATTTTCTTGTGTCTTGTTCACTTTGTTTCCATAACCACTTAAAGCAGTTCCACCTGTTTGTCGGTCACACAAACGAGCTCCTGACTCCATGTTTCATGTTTCATGTTTTGCGAAAATGACGACGCAAACGGAGCCTCTGATTGGACAGGCCGGAGCTTATTTTTAGGAAAACACTGCCTCCTCCTGGTCTGGAGGCTCATAACCGCACCAAGAGCCTAATTATGCAGGGCTGTGTGGATGGAATTATATTTAAAACGGTGAAGTGTGGACGCAAGACTTTTTATAAAGTGAAGTGCAGCAGATCTGCGTTTATAGAAATACCCGTGTGTGTGTGTGTGTGTGTGTGTGTGTGTGTGTGTGTGTGGACATGGCCTGAGTTATGGAATCCTGCCCAAGTGGGTGAGCTCACAAGAGATTCAGGGAGCTGTCACTTTCCAGTTTTCATTTTCTCTATGAAGACGGGTGAGGGACCAGAGGCACGGCTTTATCATTGCAAAAGTAAAATTGACCTAGATTCACGCATGAACTTCTGCGCTCTCCCCGTGCAGCTGTGTTGGATTTGTACAGTTTTAGATTCGATCTGAAAAAGGTACATTAGCTCGTGTCGGAATGTCCAGCCTGGCCCCTAGACGCTCGCTCACTGCACAGCTCTGCGCTATTGGCCGGGATTTTTCTACATTAGGGAGATCAGACGTCCTTATTTACCACGGGACAGTCCCAGTCCTGAGCCCTGTGCCCCCTGTCCCAGCAGAACCAGTGGTTTGTCCCAGTTTTATACTAGAAATATCCCTATTTTTGACCAATCTGATCCCCACAAACAGTAAAGAGAGGCATGTACTGTCATTTGCTTAGGTAAAATACAGAAAAACTGCTTAAAAATGACCAAAACAAAAAGAAAATGTGACTATACGGACTCATATTAGTGCCAAGTGCAGAACAGTTTTCCTTAATTACAAACTTTCTACAATTTTATTGTTACCAACCACCACAAAGTAGTGATGTCCCAGTTTTTTATTTTGAAAATCGGCCACAGAGAATCCCCGTCCCCTCATTTTAAGTCTCGTCTTGGGCACTACGAGCCGGAGCTGGACCTCTGACCTCAGAAATTTGGATGAGAGCCGAGATTTCCATTCAGAGCTTTAAAAACAGCGATGGTGCATTTTGAGGGCACTACTTTTTCACTCACTGGACTTTCTGACACCCTTAAAAATGGCGTGACCCCTAAAAAGGCACAATTTAAGTAGGAAACAATGTGGACACAACCTCTACCTGAGTTATATTTGCAGCAGAAGTTGTCAACACTGCAAATTTCTCTGATCTGGCCAAGAGTTTAAAACTTATATCAGGTTATTAATCTTGTTTTCAAATTTATTATCGACTTACCAGGGATGTAACAATAACGTAAATCTGGTGATATCGTATCATCAAAGGTCTCACAATAATATCGTAGAGCGTCACAATATATCGAATCCCAAGTCTCTTTGCTTAAATGAACAGTTCTGATGCATAAAAACAGAGGGAACTACATAGACCATGATCCTTTGCTCCGTTTCAGTGCAGACGACATGAAGAAATAACTGTTCTAAGCACTTTTACATCTTCATTCTTTGGATTAAGTCTGTGAAGCATTTTTAGAGGAAAAAGGAGCAGATTCACAGTTTTATATTGTAATAAATCTGGTCCAGTGAGATGTTTATGGTGAAAATATCGAACAGAGAGATTTGGATTTCGTTCCATCCCTAATGACAATAAATGTTGCACCAAATGACTCAAAGCATTTTAGAGTCAGTCTGTTATTCTGTAGAATATCGGAATATCGTGAGATTTCCCACGATATCGTGAGCTTCATTTATGTATTTCTTGGTTTATTTGACAGGGACAGTGTAACATTAACAGCATCACTGCAGATGCACCAGAATGAGCCAAAAGGTGATTTTTCATCCGTTGACCCTGGAGAGATGGTAAAACTGTCTCCCTGAAAACAACAGTAAAATAACATTAAACAGTGAGTAACACAAATATAGAAGAACAGGGCAAGAAGTCACCAGTTATTACAATTTCCCACCATATCCCAACAAATTTTCCCACCAAATATCGTACCGTGAGGTTCAAACCGTGAGGTTCAAACCCTGACGATATCGTATCATGAGACTTGGACATCATTACACTCCTGCTACTCACTAGTTCTGAGTTCTGAGAGTTCTGCTTCATTCTCGTCTAGAGGTCGTTTATTTGAAGAGAACTTGTCTAGTAAAATGATCTTGCTGCACGGACAGATCATTTCACTACTTTTAAGTCATTTTCTGATAGATTTAAATGTTTACATGTTAAATTTTGGTTTCGCTTTTGCAGTGAATGTGTTTTATTATTTAGTCTTGAATAAAACCTGTCGCTTTGTACTTGCCCGAGCTCGTTCTGTAGTGAGGCGCTCCCATCCCCCTGTGCACGTCTGTAATTACATAAGCCGTGTACGTCTGCAGTGAGGCTGAGTGTCATGGGGCACCTCGGCCTGTCAGAGCGCACAGCCGTAATAATATGGAACAGCCAGCAGCGCACACATGACCACACATTGTTAGCGTAGCGCGGTGAGGTTTGGGCCGCGGTAAAGCTAATGTTTTCAGGCTGCTTCTCCTCTGCGCGTTACATAAGAAGGAGCCATGTGTTCATAGTCATCCCAGAGCAGGAAGGGCATCCGGGTCACCCACACTGGAGGCATTATCCAGTCCTGTATTACACCACATGGACTCTTGTGAGCTCTAAGTTGTGTATGATCTGTTTTATTTTTGAGTGTCCCGGTTTCACATGTTTACGCAGCATCTGCAACGCGACATACGCACAGAACAGACTCAGCACCAGCAGAACATCCTCTGTCACAGAGAGAACACTCATATTCACTGAGTCACAGAGAGAACACTCATATTCACTGAGTCACAGAGAGAACACTCATATTCACTGAGTCCAGTCCTTTAGTCCCACAGAAGCTGAAGCAGCAGCACAAGGAAAGAGCTGCTTTTTTCAGCGCTTACAGTTTATGCAAATGAGTCATGAGGTTTTAAGTTTAGTTTGTGTAAAACATAAACAAATGTTTAAAGCTGCATTAAACACATTCTGATCTCACACTGACTCTCACTCCAAGTTGAGTTTATTTATGCAGATAATAGTAATAATAGTGATGATCATTTTAATATAAAATGTTAAAGATTCATTGAAAATCGATCGTTAATTTACCCGACGATTCCTGGTATGGGCCCTTTAAACGAACGTACGAAACTGAAGTGCACAAAGGTTCAAAAATAGTCTCAACAGAATGTGGTGTTATTTCATCAGGTTGGAAAATGTTGGCTAACAGGTGTGACTCTGGTCTGTAGTTCCTGCTCTCGGGCTTTTGGGCTGAGATCATAGTTCCACCGCTGTTCCAATCATCAGATCGTAAAACTAGAACTTGTGATGTGTTATCTTAATGAGGTGCTCGTATCTCCGCAGTTACTCATTACCAGAGATCATTTGGCTCGCTGCATCTGAAGCGTTCAAGCTTCTGTACACAGGTTTTTTCTCTTGTGATTAAAGCTACAGTATGTAACTTTCTAACAAAACATTAGCTTTATATACTTTTTTTTTAATTTAGGATGTTTTTAGCACTGAAAAATGTAGAAAATCATCCTCCTTTAATCTGAGCAAACCTGACTCTTATTGGGCCTGCAGTAGGTCCTCTTCCTAATGGCTAACTCACCGAAGTCGAGCATTGGCGCGCTTCCGTCTCCATCCACTCTGGCTCCAGTTCGCTTTATACTGAAAACACGTCACCCGTCATTTTGGTTTTAATTTGTTCGTATTAACCCGCTCTACGTGATCCTGCTGTTTTTATTTAGCTGTTTTGTCTGTGACGCCCTGCTCCTTTAGTCCACTTCTTTATACCGTCTGTGTTCCTTTGGCTAGAATATTCCACAGTGTGGCTTTTATCTCCATGGAGAATTTTCCTTAGTTTGGTTTTAACTTCCTGTTGCCATGGAATCTTGCAGGTGTTGTGCCACCTCATGCTCTCTAAAGCGTCTTTGTGACATACAGTATGTCTGTGAAGAGCACTAAATAAATAAACACTTACTTACCTTCAAAAAAGTTGCATAGTGAGGCTTTAAGACAGTGAGAAGTTAAACCATTATTTTGAGAGTTCTTATAAAAGTCCTGTCAAGCTTTTTTCCTTCTGTTACATAGTTATAATCTATATTTTGCACACATTGTTGGTCTAGTTCGTCCCACAGTAGTCAGCAGTGGATTTTTATTTGATTTGCGCCGAAAATACTCTACAACACTGTTAAATCTTGCATCTCTGATGACAAAAATGACAAAAAAATGAACAAAAAGGTGTACTGTGAATTTTTAAAGTGAGACAGACCGGTACTAACTCCCAAACTGCATTTAATGAATGACAAAGTTTGGATCAGTGGATGTTGGTCAGGTCATGGTTCTGCCCACGGATGTCCACACAGCATCTTTTATAACACACTGGAGTTGGTCGATGTTATCAGCTGAAACGGGCACTTGGAGACATATCGGCCTAAATCTTGCTGGGTGAGGGTTACCACACCAACAGCCTGTTTGAGACATTTGCCTCGTGTAAAGTCCATAGACTCTGTACATGTTACTGGACACGCAGTGATGTGGAAATGAGCTGTGAATAGAGGTGTGAATGACTGGCATTTACGCATATAATTAATTACTGCGGTGCGTCTTGCATTTACCTCTAAAGGCTAATAGCGGTAGTTTACTTACTTTCCTGGCTAGACTATCATGTGAAAATGCCATTAGGCCGACCTACTGTCTTTAAATATGACGTAAAGCGGCAGAATAATAATAAATGTCGCCTAAATAAACCCAATTAAAAATCTAAGACTGTCAAACCAAAGTTTCATAATCAGTTTAAGATTTACAGTGAATTTTTACATCACTAAATATATCGGCAACTCCCATTTTATCGGTTTCGTATCGGTTGGGACAATATACACTGTACATCACATGAGCCATTACTCAAATCCGTTTATTATAAGATATAATTAGGCAATTAAATTACATCTGAAATTAATATAACATTAGAAGAAGTGTTTGATTTGATTAGAAATCTGCTTCCTGGATATTTTGTCCCGACGAGAAGAACAAACTAGTAACACGTGATTAAATAGAGTTTGGGAGTAAATGTGCATTAGGTTTCACTTTCTGTGCTCGCTGTAGTAGCCCCCAGTCATTTTCTGAGCAACGACGCCTTGAAAGCAGAAATACAGATTACTCAAACATGTCTGAATCGCTCTGAATGGCTCATGTCGAGGGAAAACCGTCAAAACATGAGTAAAATCTTTTACGCCCATATTTTGCAGCCTGTATTTGACCCATGCTTCAGAAAGTAGGACACCGTAGTGCACCGCCCAATGACCTTTGTTTCCTCTCTTAAACCAGAATATTAGTCAGGAGCATTTATAGGATTATATGTTGGGTGTATGTTTTTTAAAAGCACATTTGAGTTGTTGCGTAGAGAGTTTAACAATCCCCGATCCTTCTGCTTGGCGTTCGGATTTATTCCACAACAACAAACTAATAACTGCGTGTTTTCGCCCAGTATCGCCTTCTGGTTTCCTCTATAAAAGTCCCCAACATGCTTTTCTTCGGGTAATCCCGGCCTCACACTAGTCGATTGTTCCGGATAATTGCGTTTTCTGTGGCCGGGGTAAACCGTTCCGCGCCAGGCTCTCCAGCTGTTCCCGTTCACCGGTGTTTATGCGAGCGGTGCCAAGCTCGTGAAGAATGGCACCAGCGCCCAGAGAGGCCTGTGCCAGCGCCTCTATCGGGTGACTGGCACACACAGGCTAGTGCCGCGGGCGTGAACGCTTTCAACGGTTCTGAATTATCAGGAGGGTAAACACATGTTTAACGGTTTAATCCCCAACGGAACGAAAGAGACGTCTGTCGAAGTCACTGTACCTCCTGATGGGCAATTTTAGTACATTTCTCCTCGCCTGGATTTTTTTCTTAATTTTGCTTTCAAAACTGCCCCTTTTACCCCTAATGAAGTGTTCTACCTCCTTTTGTTCAGTCCAACCTGTTATTTCACAATCAAGTAAGCTACAAAAATGTCTCCAGGTAGAATCCAGGGCGACGGGTAGAGATCAATTTGTCAACTGGACCAAAGTTTTGATCGAAGACGTTTTGCGGCTCGTCCGAGCTGCTGCTTCAGTTCTGCTCAGACGCTGGAGACACTGACTTTTATCTGCCTGAAGAGGGAGGAGTTAGATCCCTAAATTACTTAGAAACGCCCCCTGTCTGTTCACAGTTTCTGTCGTAGCTCGGCCTGTAGAAATAGACTTGGGCTGGGGTCAGATCAGCAGAATCACACAGGGACATCATGGGGTTTTCACTCCTCTGACCTGGACACACCTGCTGCTTTCTTCATTTGTTCTGCTGCAGGTTTGAGGCTGGAGTTACAGATGGAGACAGATGGAGACAGATGGAGTCTGAGTCCATTTCTGTTTAAAGAAGGTTCTGTCTCTGTAAAGCTCTTTATGACATATGTTTTTATAAATAAAAACGTACAATCTGTGTGCATCCGGCCAATGAAACTACTGCACTTTGTATCAGATTTGCAAAGTTGTAGTGCACAGTTTTGTACCGTACTTTTGTATATTTATGGAGAGTTGTCGTGTAAGAGCGTGGCCGCGTAGACCTGTGGAGCGTGGTACAGAATCGTACTGCTGACTGTAAAGAGTAACACACGCCTGGATGACACGTGAAACCTCTTCGGGCATGAGTTTGATGAGGGAACGACACTATACGATACGATACGATACGATACGATAATCCTTTATTGTCTCCCGTGGGTGAAATTTGTCTTGGGACAGGGGGTCACAGCTTCAACACAAGGACAGGACGACACAAAAACATCAGCACCACAAACATCCACCAGAGAACAGAAACAGATAAGACCAAATATGACCATGAGCGAAACAGGACCTTCAGTCTTTACAGGCAAAACCTTCACAATCTTGTATCTGTTCATAACTGCACTTTCCCTAAGCCTAATTCCCTATAACACAGAATGCTCCAAAAGATCGAAATCTAGTTTGAAATTTGAGCATCGTAACACATCACACACAAATCTTGATATGTCCTCGAGTAAACTTCACCCTCACTCTGCAATCATAGAAATGCTTTGAAAGGGCATCTGGCGTAAATGTCTGTCAGACCATCACGGAACTTATGGACTGTGGGAACCCCTCCTAAAAAAATAAAATAAAAATCATAATTTGGAGGAAAACCCAGTTGTCCATCTGCAGGTTTAGTTCATGTTGTGTCAGATGAAGTCGGCACAGTCACAGCTGCCCGTCCCTGAGCCAACGTCAGCGTCAGCAGCAGATGTTGGAGACGGGGTAACACAGTGCCTGCCTGTGTCCCCCTGATGCCCCCCCGGCCCCTGCAGCTGCCCCTCTGCCCCACACACCTGCACTGAGGGGCAGGGCTGTGTAAAAGGAGCATTCTTCCCTCTGCAGCAGTGTCCAGCCTCCCTCCCTGTCACTGTCAGCTGTGTGTGCGTCATCGGACTCACATTTTTGTGGAGATTTAATGTGGAAAATCGCACGGGCTGTTCTCCTCGGGCCACACGGCTAATTCGGGAGCGAAATTCCAGGGAAAAAAACTAATGTGAATCTGAATTCGCGATGACTGGATTCCAACGCCAAATACAGAGCTGTGCCCGGTGCCTTTGACTGGATCTAGATTCTTACAAATCCAGATCCTTTACAAACAGTAATTGTCACAAAACACATCCATATACATGACATAACTGAAACATGTTTCTAGCCAATTCTTTATCAAGTTTATTCCCGTAGACGTATTAAAAAAGTTTCACGTCCACTGTATTTCTGAATGACGAGGTCGGTCCGTGTACCGTTCGTTCTTTTGAATTTCAATTGAGAATTAAAAACCATAAAATGAGAAAACAGTTTATTTAATTCTTCTGTTTTAGTGTCTCTCCGGGGTAAATAAACCAGAGAGAAACAAATATCAAAATTGAAAAAGGACCCGAGACTGTTTTTGATCGGTGTTATTTGAAATAAACTTTAAATTAAATGTTGGCAATAGTTTTTTGTTTGATGCTAAAATGGAATAATGAAATGACAAACTTATTATTATTATATATGCAATATTAACTTTTGTTTTGTTGTTACGTAACTTTTTGCTGAAAACATTAAGAGGGCAACGATATCCAAGTCTCACGATACGATATCGTCACAGTCTGAACCTCACGGTACGATATTTATTGTGATATTGTGGAAAAGCTCAGGATATTACGATATTCTACAGAATATCGTAAGAAGAAGACTGACTCTAAAATGCTTCGATATATTGTGATGCTCCACGATATTATTGTGAGAACTTCGTTACTGGCGACGGCCAAAAAGAATCACATTTCAGAACATGTGACCAGACGTCTCTGTACCCGGGACAGGCCCAGTCCTGAGCCCTGTGTCTCTGTCCCAGCAGATTTATACAAAACCACTGATTTGTCCCAGTTTTATACAAGAAATGTCCCAGGTGCCCCTATTTTTGACCAATTGATCGAAACCAGGACTCAACTAAGTCTAAACCAGGACTAAACCAGGACTAAACCAGGACTAAACCAGGACTATCACAATTTTTGACTCATCAGATTCTCGCCAACAGTAAAGAGGAGCATAAATTGTCATTTGTTTTGCCAAAATACACAAAATCGTGTTTGTAAATGACAACAAACAAAAAAAAAGCAGCGTCAGAAGTTCCTCAGATTATGACTGACACCAGAATCCACAATGTTACACGCTCTTTTCACTATTTTATTTATAGCCACCGTCCCATGTGTGTGTTATCTAAATCTATGGTTGTGCAGATCTAAACTACAGAATTACAGAGAGACTTTGTTGTTTGTGGATAATATTACAGTAGGTTAAATATCGGAGCTTTCGGGGTCTGCCAATTGTGTCATTCAAATTTCTGTTCATCTCGCAGCCTTAATCTGTGTTTAATACTTAATACAACTGTGTCAAGTCTCTCTGGCTGTGCGTCGTGTTCCGTCTGCCAAACACAGAACAGCGTTAGTTCACTGAACGCTCCAAAATGATCCACAAAGCTGTGAGTGAGCAGATGTAGACTTCACCGTCAGCCAAACTGCACTGTCCAACATTTACACAGGCACCAGTGTTCTGCACATGACAGGAAATGGCTTTTAGCTGCTCACAGACGCACTGCTGCAGCCTGGTGTGACTGGGGTGGAACTGTAAAGTGCCCGTCACACCTTGGTGATTTAGCCAGTGTATCGCCGACGGATGAAAAATATGGCAAATACGCTGTCGAACGTCGGATAAGTTATAGGTGAGTTTTGTGTAACTCATGAGCACGCTGAAAAAGCTAAAAAACAGAGGGAACTACATAGACCATGATCCTTTGCTCCGTTTCAGTGCAGACGACATGAAGAAATAACTGTTCTAAGCACTTTTACATCTTCATTCTGTGGATTAAGTCTGTGAAGCATTTTTAGAGGAAAAAGGAGCAGATTCACAGTTTTATATTGGAATAAATCTGGTCCGGTGAGATGTTTATGGTGAAAATAAACTAGTACTACGACTAAAATACGCAAAAACAGCTTCAAAAATTAAGAAATCAAAATTAAGAAATCAATCGAATCACTTAAAATCAGCTGAATTCTTTATCAAAATCCCATATTTGCTGCGTTAATTGTCCAAAAAAACAGCGAAACACTTTTACTTTTTAGTCTTGAAGTGCATTTTTAAACAAGTACTTCAGCAGTTTTACTTGAGTAGATTATTTCACGTGCTACTTTTATTCGAGTAATCTTTTGCCGCTGTATCTGTACTTTTACTCAACAAAACATCGTTCTTCGTCCAGCGCTGCAAATATGCGATGACTAAAAGTGCATAAGACCAGTTAGACGAGCTGCTTGACTCACTTCCTCGTCAGACACAGACTGAGCTGTGGCACAGAGGTGATTCTGTCACCTAGAAACTGTAATGTTCCCAGGGGCCAAACCCGCCTGAGCTGCACCACAGTTATGATTAGAATAAAACAAATGACACAAGAGAATTCAGTTCAGTTTTATTTCTATGGCCCAGAATAGTCATCAGCACTGGGGCAACACACAGAGACAAACATATACTACAGATAATACTCCCTACAACTGTACAACTCACTTATGTCACAGATAATACTCCCTACAACTGTACAACTCACTTATGTCACAGATAATACTCCCTACAACTGTACAACTCACTTATGTCACAGATAATACTCCCTACAACTGTACAACTCACCTTATGTCACAGATAATACTCCCTACAACTGTACAACTCTCTTATGTCACAGATAATACTCCCTACAACTGTACAACTCACCTTATGTCACAGATAATACTCCCTACAACTGTACAACTCACCTTATGTCACAGATAATACTCCCTACAACTGTACAACTCTCTTATGTCACAGATAATACTCCCTACAACTGTACAACTCACTTATGTCACAGATAATACTCCCTACAACTGTACAACTCACCTTATGTCACAGATAATACTCCCTACAACTGTACAACTCACCTTATGTCACAGATAATACTCCCTACAACTGTACAACTCACCTTATGTCACAGATAATACTCCCTACAACTGTACAACTCACCTTATGTCACAGATAATACTCCCTACAACTGTACAACTCACTTATGTCACAGATAATACTCCCTACAACTGTACAACTCACTTATGTCACAGATAATACTCCCTACAACTGTACAACTCACCCTTATGTCACAGATAATACTCCCTACAACTGTATAACTCACCTTATGTTACAGATAATACTCCCTACAACTGTATAACTCACCTTATGTCACAGATAATACTCCCTACAACTGTACAACTCACCCTTATGTCACAGATAATACTCCCTACAACTGTACAACTCACTTATGTCACAGATAATACTCCCTACAACTGTACAACTCACTTATGTCACAGATAATACTCCCTACAACTGTACAACTCACCCTTATGTCACAGATAATACTCCCTACAACTGTACAATAAGTCGCCCTTATGTTATTATAATATATTGTAATGTTTGAGTTACTGTGTCCAAGTAATTTCAATTCAAATTGAAGTATATCCGATTTTTTCCCTGTGTATTTGAGCAAAAGTTGGTGCACATTAGCATGCTAGTGCTTTTCTCCATCAGTCTGGTCCTGATTATACAAATGCTGTGATAAAGTTAAAGGTGCTGAAGCTCATTATGCACAAAAATTAAAACCAAATAAAAATTAAATGTTTGGCCCATACCGAAACCGAATATTAAGTGTGGTCAAGTTTTTCACAGTTTTTTAAATATTGCAAACAAAGCCTAGAATAAAATTGTCGACACATTTCTTAAAGTAAATGTTTATTTAATATTCTTTTCAGTGCTTATAGTGTATGTAAATGAGCCATGTGGTTTTAAGCTTAATTCACTAGCAGGGACCACGCCTACAACACACGTGCGAAGTGAAAAGCATTTATTATATTGAAACGAAGCAGGTCGGCTGGGTTGAGACTCAAGGTGGGGGTTCAGTCTCAATCTTCACATGACCCAGCAGGACGGGACCCCCTCGTAGGCGTCTTATGTCTGGAAGTGAACAGATCGGGGTTGGGAGGGTCGAGTTTTTCAGAACGAACTGAGTTGCCGGGTTAGGCTGCTATAAACAGGCTTCTGGGTAATTGAGGCGAGACAGAAGTGAGCTGTGATTGGCTGGAGAGGAGTCGAGGGCGGTTGAGGCGTGGTCCTGCTCCTGAACTCAAGTTAATCATATTAACTACATTTTCTGTAAAATACAAACAAATGTGCCCAAGCTGCATTCATCACATTATTACTCGATGTCTATTTAAGTCCTCGTAGGAAATAAAAATCCTTAAATGATCCACCCACAGCCAAACAAAACTTCAAGCTGAATATATTCGATGCATCCTGAGTAAAGACGTGAAAAATGGAACTAGTTCATTTGAAATGTTTTGCTGTGGTCACAATACAACTTTATTTGAATATTAAGGAATAGATATTGAATCGACACTGATTCTGATGCCATGAAGACAGTTAAAAACTCTTAATTTCGACAATAGAATGTGAATTTCATCATTAAATGGTAGTAGACACAATATTAGGTCCATGGGCCACTAAAGAACAGATCCTGACCTATGAGCCCTATGTCCCCTGTCCCAGCAGATTTATACAAAACCAGTGATTTGGCCCAGTTTTATACAAGAAATGTCCCACGTGTTACTGGTTTTGACCAATTAGATCTAAACTGGGGCTAATCTAAGACTAAACCAGGACTACATCTGGTCTAAAATAAGGACTAAACAGGACTATCACGATTTTTGAGCAGCATTAATTATCATTTGTTTTGCCAAAATACAGAAAACTGTGTTTGCAAATGACAATAAAGCAAAAAAAATAAAAAATGCAGCGTCCCTCAGAGAAAATCCACAATGTTACCCTCTTTTTTCACTATTTTATTTATTCCAACAGCTCAAGATCATTCTAAAGCTCTTCAGGAAAGACTCTTTTCTGTCCTGTGAATGTGACTTTTTCAGTATCGATACCCGCTCAAATATCGAGTTTTAGTATCGGTTAGTGTTTGATTTTGGCTGCTTTTGATGACCCTATTCCCAACACATTCTTAGCATCCTAATTATCCCCAGGGATGAGTTTCTAAGTGCGTTTCCAGCTAGGTGCTAACAGTGAAGCAGCTTCACTTCCTGGTTTCATTAGTGTTTCTGAAATCAGTTCCCAGCACATTCTGAAAGTACTGCAGTGCGCACTTCTCGTTTTGTTGCTGCGTGACTTTTTACCCAATGCATATTTCCTCAGCGTTCCGTGGCTCTGGGGATTCACGAGAGTGGAATGGGCGGTTTTAGAAGATGTTTTGATGCAGTGTTTCCTTTGGGCGCATCGTAAAAAGCCCAAACAATAGATGCAAAGATTCTGTGGTCTGATGTTCACTGTCAAAGCCTCCAGGACATTTTTCAAACTGTCTGCGCTTTAAGCTGGTTTGGTATAAGCTCGTTACCCTGTCATGGTGCGGCTCCGTACACACGTTTTGATTCACCTCAGGATCGAGCAAATACTTCAGATATCTTTAAAGAGCTTTTATGAGCTCATGAGTCAGGAACATGTTTTAGTTTGAGCCTTTAGCCCCGTCCACTGTGAGACTGTGCCAAGAAACAGAAACTGCTCTGTGATAGTGTCAGGCAGTGGTTTCCTTATAGTTTTCCCCTCTCCGTTTGCTCTTTTGTCACTCTTTTGCACCCTGACACAGAAGAGTCTGGGATAGTGTCGTGCAGCTGGTTTCCCATGATTCTTAGCAACAAGA
Source organism: Odontamblyopus lacepedii (assembly GCA_034769755.1). Taxonomy (NCBI): domain Eukaryota; kingdom Metazoa; phylum Chordata; class Actinopteri; order Gobiiformes; family Gobiidae; genus Odontamblyopus; species Odontamblyopus lacepedii. The sequence goes on from CM068349.1 coordinate 756,085, forward strand.
AACCAAGAAAAATGCTTATAGGTTATGTAAAAGGAGTAAGTTAAACTAGACATAAGTGGACTTTTCAGAGCTTTTATCCATGTCATAGTTGTCTCCGTCTCGTTTATTTTCTCCCAGTTGCATTTGGAGTGATTTGATTCGTACATGTTCCTTATCACCTCCGTTCTGGCAGTGCACACCCACGGCTGTGTACTTAACACTCAGTCTCTGCACTGCTGCATGTGGCGCTTTGTTGTGATGACGTTTATGGCGACATCAGCGCCCAGTGGACATGTTTTCTATGCAGAAGTCAGTGGACTTGTTTCTTTAAGTCAAGTCTTCAATATGATCAATATGGTGGAGTTTTAAAATGTCCACATTATAATACAATGACCTACGGGTGTCAGATTAGAACTATACGGAAGCGAAATCTGTCTGCTTGAATACACAGTGAAGTACAGGCAGTATTGATATTCCCAGTGTTGTATTTGCACAGAAGTAGGCTGCCCACAGTGATGGTGGAGGGAGAAGTGTCACACTGCCCACAGTGATGGTGGAGGGAGAAGTGTCACACTGCCCACAGTGATGGTGGAGGGAGAAGTGTCACACTGCCCACAGTGATGGTGGAGGGAGAAGTGTCACACTGCCCACAGTGATGGTGGAGGGAGAAGTGTCACACTGCCCACAGTGATGGTGGAGGGAGAAGTGTCACACTGCCCACAGTGATGGTGGAGGGAGAAGTGTCACACTGCCCACAGTGATGGTGGAGGGAGAAGTGTCACACTGCCCACAGTGATGGTGGAGGGAGAAGTGTCACACTGCCCACAGTGATGGTGGAGGGAGAAGTGTCACACTGCCCACAGTGATGGTGGAGGGAGAAGTGTCACACTGCCCACAGTGATGGTGGAGGGAGAAGTGTCACACTGCCCACAGTGATGGTGGAGGGAGAAGTGTCACACTGCCCACAGTGATGGTGGAGGGAGAAGTGTCACACTGCCCACAGTGATGGTGGAGGGAGAAGTGTCACACTGCCCACAGTGATGGTGGAGGGAGAAGTGTCACACTGCCCACAGTGATGGTGGAGGGAGAAGTGTCACACTGCCCACAGTGATGGTGGAGGGAGAAGTGTCACTGCAGCAGTGAGACTGGACGGGGTCTTGGCCCCATGTTTGTGTCTGATTGCACTAATTGGCTTGACCTCCTTCTTGCAGCAGCACATGGCTTAGCTTTAGCCAGTGCTCATTGTGCTAAGTCACTTCTCATCACCTGCACTCGTGCTAAGTGTTAGCCTAGCGGCGGCTAACTGCATGTGGCTGCAGATCAGACCACCTGTTGGGAGCTTTGCTGACGTGACCTGGGTGGAGGCTAATGGCTGTGGGTCAATGTGCAGATGTCCCAGTGCAGTGGAACAGACTGAGGAAGAGGCCTGCAGCTTCCACATAAACCTCAACAACCACAGGTTCACTTTTGCTTTCACATTGCGATAATGAATGTTCGTGGCATTCCTGGAAATCTTGAGGAACACTGCCTGGAGCACATTATTTTCACCATTTAAAGCAGTACAAAATGAAATGGTAACATGTAATATGATCAGCATAGTAATCGTAATAGAAGTTAAAACTCCTCCTGTTTATGCAGAAAAAATACTTGCAAACAGTGTATTTATTTATCAGATCCCGATTCTTCCCTGTGGTTTAATTTGAGAGTCAAGAGTTTTTGCCGTTTCACAAATAAATACCAAAACACACCAGATCTTGAGCTCACTCAGTCACTCACTTCTCCTTTCTGCTGGTGTCCATAAGCCCTATTGGTGCTTTTCAGACTCTAGAATGTGATTCTGTCGTATTACGCTCAGGTGGAGACAAGAGGCAGATTTCCTCAGAGATTCCACATTCTACTCGACCATGAAATCTCCAAAACAAATCCACAAATGCTGAACCTGATCATTTCTATTAGTGACCAGACTCCAGAGCTCACTGTATTACACCATAAATCTACATGTAACCGTCATCTGAAACCAACACTAATGTAAATAAAATGATGATTCAGGCGTTTTCATGTCATAACAAGTCATGACAACTGAATTATCTTAACTTGTGTCACTTTCAAGGTCCTTTATTGTGTAAAATGGACTCTTGTGAGCTTCAGGTCCTGTTAGAATGTCGTTACCTCATGAAAAACAGACCTGAAGTTGCGTTTTGTTTCACTCACACATGTTCGATTAACTTATTATTAGTCTGTCTACGTCACCAAAGCTCAAAATGCTCTGTTCTCCCTTGTGATGTCATGAAGTGAGTGAGAGTTTTCAAGTGAACGGCTTCTTTTACCTTTAGTTCAAGAGAGATTGTCAATTCCAGGTGTGAAATGATCCAAATGATTGTAGGAATATCAGCTCGAATGTCCCCCTGGCTTGAAAGTCCCAGCTCGAGTGTCCCATTCTCTAGACCGCGTCATCATAATATAAAATAAATAAGATTATTATTATTATTATAAAATGAAATGTGGATGTGGTGAGACCAAATGTCGGCCTTTGTTCATGTCATTTTACAGATCTTCCTGAAACAGCAAACATTCTGTCAATATGTAATATCAGTATAATCCTCATTCGCTCGCAGAAGTTTACTACGAAGTCGTATTTTAAATATTTTCTCTTGTTCCCCATGTCCTACAGCATCTGTAACTGTTGATTTGGGAAGAAATATTAAACATTTCCTTACCTGCTGCCATGAACGTAACTGGTAAGAAGCACGACACAAGAAACGTACGGCACAGTTCAGGGGGATTTTCCAGCCAGGGGGACTTTGCATCTGATTTCTGATTTTAGTGAAGGTTTATGGAGTTTAAAAATCCTCGTATCACCACATGACATCACTAATTGGAACAGAGTGGTTTGAGTTTGAGAGAAGAACTCTAAATCTGCAGGTTTGTGTGTTAAACGTGTGAATGAAACAAAACCCAAGTGCAGGACTGTTTAATGAGGAAACATTATAACCCAGAACTTACTGTTAAATCATCCCAGTGACTTTAATCTGAACTCTGCCGACTGCGATTGTTTGAGGCATTTCCAGCGTAACCTAACCCAGGTCTGTGAGCCGGTGCTGACGGGATCAGCTGGGATTTATTTATAGAACACGTGAGTGTCTTTGTCTCTTTCTGCTCTGTAGATTGGTGAGATTAATCAGGGTGAGAGGCCAGAGCCGCGGAGCCGTCACACCAGGCGCTCGGTAGTGGCTGAGGAATGAAACCAGACCTGATAGTTGTGTCTCTCCTCCTGCACCGGTGTCTTTGCAGCTGACGTCACCCATGTTTCCTGGGGGTGAAAAGCTAACTGAAGGCACTACTCTGCTCGAAGCTCAGTTACTCCAGTTAGACTTTAATCTGAGCTTTGTTTTTGTTGTTTTAACACAGTCTGACCTGAAAGATTTGACCGGTGTCTGCACTGTTACCTCAAAGTTCAAAAAAGTTTATTGTCATTTCTTCAGATGAAACATTTGAAGAATCAAAATTGTATTTCTCACTCCCAAGTGTATGATAAATAATAATAAATGGAAAAGTCCAGGTGTTCTTTGGGGAGGTGCAGATTCCCCCTTCCTGTAGCCTGGTGGTTACAGAGCGGAGACCGTTCATCATCCTAACAGCCTTGTGGATAAACTGTTAGTGAGTCTGGTGGTGTGGGCAGGAGGCTAAAAGGATTCAGGAGAGGTTGACGTGTGTCTGGTGAATGTGCCTGGGGCGAGGGGGCAGTGCTCTGGCAGCCCGGGGGTAGACGCTGCTGGACGTTCTAATGGTTCTGTCCGGAAGTGACCTGCACGTCCGTCCGGAAGCACCAGGTGGGACCAGGCGGGTGGGAGGAGGCGTTCACTGTGGCCATGTCAATTACACAGACTCGGTAAATGCAGGCTAGGTTCACATCGGGTCTCACAAATCAGTCGCAAAGACGAGGATTAGGGCTTTCTCCGGGCGGCCTGCATATCTGTCAGCAGGCCATAAATCAGATTCCAGCGCACACCTCCGCATTCAGCTGCACACAAAGACACACAACAACGACGCCATCTGAACCCTTTGTGCGAACGCTTCAAAGTTGGGGCTAAACTGGCTTTGATTTTCACTGAGGGCTCGGCTTAACGTGACTCCGTTTCCGAATGGAACTTCTCCGAAATCACTCAGTTTGGTTTCCCACAGTTCGTAACGTTGCTCGTGTTATGAATCAGCCTGGGAAAGACACGCATGGTGGGCGATGAAATAATATTCTGAGTCCTGAAGTGACCCCATGAGTATTTGCTGAACTGCTGCGTGGTTTTCACTGATTTTAAATGTGGTGTTTGTGTTAAAAAGTCTGTGTTACTCTCTTTTCCGGACTACGTTATAATGTGGTTTCCTCATTAACAGACCTGGAGTTGTGTTTTGTTTCATTTTCACATGTTTCACACACAAACCCTGCAGATTTAGGCTGAGTTTTTCTCTCAGACTGAAAACATGTCATGTGGTAATACAGGAACTGCTCCACTGTGTTTTTAAACTCATCATCATTGCCAATCTCTACTGAACTAATGGTAAAATGTAGATGTTAATTTGAAAACTACCGCTAACCCTGACCCTGACCTCACAAGACAGAACAGAACATTTTAGTTTACGAGTTGTAGATAATAAAGGGTTTCCTCAAACAAAATACAGCTCTGAAGGGGGAGTGACTTAGCTGAGGGAGCGTCAAACAGATGTAACGTTATAAATGTTGTTTTGGATGAATATAACATTTTCAAGACAATAAAAGGCAACAGGATGATCTAAATATGTTATTTGTAGGGGTGGGACTAGGGACATAACAATAATGTAAATCTGGTGATATCGTATCGTCAAAGGTCTCACAATAATATCGTGGAGCATCACAATATATCGAATCCCAAGTCTCTTTGCTTAAATGAACAGTTCTGATGCAGAAAGAGCTAAAAAACAGAGGGAACTACATAGACCATGATCCTTTGCTCCGTTTCAGTGCAGACGACATGAAGAAATAACTGTTCTAAGCACTTTTACATCTTCATTCTGTGGATTAAGTCTGTGAAGCATTTTTAGAGGAAAAAGGAGCAGATTCACAGTTTTATATCGCAATAAATCTGGTACAGTGAGATGTTTATGGTGAAAATATCGTACAGAGAGATTTGGATTTCGTTCCATCCCTAATGACAATAAATGTTGCACCAAATGACTCAAAGCATTTTAGAGTCAGTCTGTTATTCTGTAGAATATCGGAATATCGTGAGTTTTCCCACCATATCGCAATAAATATCGTACCGTGAGGTTCATCCAGTGACGATATCGTATCGTGAGACTTGGATATCGTTACACCCCAGGTGGGATATAAACATGTTAATTACGATTAATTAATTACAGAGAAATGAATGCATTAAAAATCTGAATGCATTTTGTCGCAGTTTGACATTTGTCAGTGACCATGTGGTGAAACGCCCATCACACTGACGCACACAGTTCCCACTACAACAACAACACAGCAGGAAGGCGCTCTGGGTTTACTGGACGGAAAATTTCTATTAAAACCACCCGATGGAAGCACTGACAAAGGTGCTGTTTATGGCAAACTGCAGAAAAGAGTTCCATATCACAGAAGCACCTCAACCCTACGACACCATTTAAATGTAAAACACGTGACGGCAGCACAGAACCTGAGTACAAACGAGGCTCCAGCGCCCAAACTCCAACATGACTTCAGGAAGAGTCCACTGACATTCATTTACGCAAAATAAATGTTGCTTTTGGGGCAAATATTGTTCTGCGATTAATTGAGATGAATTAATTATAAAGCCTGTAATGAATTAGATCATTTTTTTAATCAAGTCCCACCCCGAGGTATTTGTTAGCAGGTAATACCCCATAGAAGAGTCACGTCCCGTCTTTAAAGAGTGCAGTTCAGTGTGGGGCTTGATTAGCTCTGGAGTGGCCTGTGTGCAGAGCAGGTTATCAGAGCTGGAGCCGCTCTGTTGACTCAGGCTGCAGGGGTGAGTGGATGGCTGTTTGCTCTCTGTGATAGGCCTGTTTTCCTAATGGCAAAGCGCATTTACTTAGCGCTTGTCAAACACGTCCTGCAGAGGCCAGCGTGCCGACTGGGGTCACCGGTCCCTCTGCCGTCCCCGAGCTCGCGCTACGTTTAATCGGCCCCGTCCCGTTTTAAACTTCATTAAAGAGCCCGTGTTACGCCGTTTTCTGATGTGGTCATGTTTCCTTATCACAACCAGACCTGGAGCTGGAGTTTGTTTCAGTCTTTAACACACGAGTTCTTCTCTCAAACTGAAAACACACCCCTGTGTTTTTAAACTCCACACACTTTTACTAGAACCATTTGATCTGGAATCGCCCAATCTCTACTGAACTAAAGACAAACGGAAGCTGTTCACTTGAAAACTACCACTTCATGACATCACGAGGTGGAACAGAGCATTTTGAGCTTTGAAGACAGAGACGGAATGAAACAAAACACAACTTTAGGTGTGTTTTTGAGGAGGTAACAGGTTAATTTTGCATAATATCGGACCTTTAAACTTCAAAATCAAATAGTTTGCCCATTTATTTTGAGTGTTTTTGTCAATTCTTCTGGATGTGTTTAAAATGTGAATCATATTATCTTTAAAAACTGCTTTTCCTGACTGAATTATCAATGAACAAATCCGCACAGTGGAACTCGTGACTCAAGGGAGAAAATTACTGGGAAAAATGGGACTGTTGTACACGATCCACAGACAGTGACGTGTGATCTGTTGATTTTTCAGTTATTCTTTTGTTTGCCGTAAAACCTTCTAAAAGATAAAGTTACAAAAATAAAAATTGCTATTCCAAAAAAACAAAACAAGCTAAATAAAAAAGGCCAGAATCATGTGTCGCGGGTTAATATGAACATTTTAAGAGCAAAATGCCGAGGCCACAGCAGGAGTTACAGAGGAGCCACAATAATCCAGTGTAAGTCAATGGGACCGGGGTCAGGAGGAGCCGAAAGAGCCGTTCTGTCCATTTCTATATTTGTTTCTTTGTTTCTTTAAGGATCCCCGTTCGTCTCTACAGAAGCAGAGACTCGTCTTCCTGGGCCCCAATCTCAAAGACAACAGAATAACATCATCAAAAACTTCACCAAACACTCAAAAATATGTGACATTAAACTTTTAGCATTTTCAAATAGTAATTTCTTCAAACTTTTTTTAAAAAGAGCATGATTCTGTATCAGCCTCATGTGCTGTGGCAGAACATTCCAGTGAGAGGCTCTGCAGAGAAACGTCCAGTGCAAAGTGAAAACACAGTCTCTGGTTGATGTAAAGTGTGATGCTCCAGCGTGACGTTTTTGCTTTAACCGTGTATTTCTGGCATATTTTACTTCATTATTTTGTTAAAGAGCTACAGTTTTGTTGCTTGTTCAGAGGAAGGAAACTTGTTGATGAAACATTAATCATTATTAATGATTAAAATGGGTGTGTTTCATATTAACTTTGCACAAGACTTTTAGCATCACAGCCATGATTTAGCCCTTATTTTCCATTGAACTGTGTCGAATCAACTTGAAATATATTGTATTGAATCATATCGAATCGTAGGCGCACTGTATTGAAGTATGTATCGTATCGGCAACTTCTGAATGATACCAGCCCCACACTTGTCCATTTCGAGCCTTGTGTGGATGTGAGCTCATCCCCGCCCTGTGCTCTGTCTGCTGTGCTGTTTTACACCAGTTTAAATGGAGTTGGCCCCTGTGGTGATTTATAAACCCTCACATGGAATTAGTGTTTTTGTTTTCTTGTCGTCTCATCTTGAGCACGAGCTGCCATCTGAATATTTTAGTTACGATTGAACGTAGTTCCAGGTGAATTCTCAGCTCGTGTCCCTGGTTGGGTTTTTCCTACAATAAATCGTTCAAAACAGCTTAAAAACACAATCTTTAAACACAGTTTCACATCTCAGACACTCCCACTTTCAAACACACATTCCCACACACACAGTACAGTATTTCGAGGTGGGTACAACTGTGGTTTGTTATTAACCAGGACTTAAGCCTCGAGGTGAGCGTCTTAACCTCTGTTCTGTACTGAAGTTCAGGCGGTATTGAGTTCCATAGTTTAGAATATTGATATAGAAATGCTGATGAGGCTCTGTGGAAAGGGGCTGTACAGTTACTGAAGGTCCCTCTGGTGCCTCACGCTTGTGTATCTCTGAGTAAATGTCCTGGTCAAGGGTCACCAACAATTGAGAGGAAGTATGAAATCCTGAACCAGCTCCAAGGCCGGTGGAGATTCGATTCCCCGAAGGAAACTGTGACAGTATTGACTTTCTTCCGCTCACAGAAGTTACGGTCTGCCAAGCTTAAGTTTGGGTCAATGACATGACGCTGTCCAATTACAGTTTCCTGTTAAAAAGGTTCAAATTTCATAATAATTCAGCACATTTCTGTAGCACCTCTGACCTCCAGGGAACCAAATCCCTTTTTCATAAATCCTGAGTTACTCTGCATGTTTTTGGTGCTTAAAGTGTTAAAATGTCATGTGGTGCGACCGTGCATCATGTGGTGCCACTAATAACAGCAGGAATTCTGTGGCTGGAGTTTAATAACAGACAAAGTCGACTTGGGTGAACGGTTCTTTAGGCATTTTCCTTCATTTGATGCATTTTCCAGGGCAGTAGTTTGTTCATTAAACACAAGCAGGTGACTGTCATAGGGACTGTCGTCTAGAAGTGTAAAAAGTCACGTTGGTCTTTCACTCAGACCAGTGTCCACAGTTTCTGTGCCTCGTCTCTGTTCAGCCCGACAAATTTACCTTTGCAAATTTTCTTCTGGACAAAACCCACAATGTGGAGGAAACGTTCTGCACGACAAAGGCAAAAGGCCGAGGAAGATGAAACTATCACAGAAAAAGTGAAACTTCTGGACCTGCTGAAGGTAGAAGCTCTGTGGCTGTAGGCGCCTTTACGGAATAAATGAATCTGTGGTTCGTTCTGGGAAAAAGATGTCTGCACCACAGCTTCAGTAGAAAAAGACGCTACAGGAGTCAGGACGATGAGGCTCAGTCAGAGGAACTGAGAAATACGCCTGCGGCACAATGTCCAACCTCACATTCACTATTAAAATTAGAGTTATTTGTAAGAAAACGTTTCTATTTTTATTTCTTAAACAAAAGCTTGGGCCTGAAAACAGGTTTGGATCTTTGGTTTCATTCTTTAGTACAGTATTGGATTGTAGAATAATTGTAAAAATAAAGCTGATACTTCACGGATTTCGCCTGTCGCGGGTTCTTTTGGAACGTGACCCCGAGATAAACGACGGTTCACTGTGTAGAAAGTATTGAAATAAGGCCGAGCAGTTGGTGTTTTTGGTGTAATCGATCTGTTCGAGTACAGTAGAAGGTAAAGTCACCAGCTGTGCCGCGCTGCTGGAGTCCATATGGCTTCATTGTGCCGCATATCGGTGTATCTGTGTGTGTGTGTGTGTGTATCTGTGTGTGTGTGTGTGTGTGTGTATCTGTGTGTGTGTGTGTGTGTGTGTGTGTGTGTGTGTATCTGTGTGTGTGTGTGTGAGCGCGGACACACCCAGGTCACACTGCTTCTGCTGCTGCTGTTGTCTCTGCTTCAGCCTGCCTCATGTGTCACTCTCCCCTCTCCCTGTTAAGTGCATTCGGGTCGATCAATAGTCCGATTCTCTGCCAGATTATTGCAAAAAGCTCAGTTCCATCTGTCGTCCCTCGGCAGGTGACACAGGAAACCAAACTAAATACAAAGACGGAACACAGAGCGGTAAAAGACTAAAAGTGCTTTGTGTAACTTTTCTGCATTTTTTTCTTCATGCTTTGTCTGGAATGTTTGGCACTACGGCCGCTCGATTACGGGAAAAAGTCATTATCACGATTATTTTGGTCAATACTTAATCACAATTATTCATTATTTTTTAGTTACATGATGCATTTATTCAGCATTTCTCTCAAAAAAACATTGTTATTGATCATTTACGCAAAACTTTCAAATGGAGAATAAATATAGGCTACAAATATGCACCTTAGAGCAGTTATTTTAGTTTAAGATGAAATTAAGTATAAACTGGTTTAAACTGGACTCCTCTGGCGGAGCTTGAAATGGTGGGTGGGCAGTGCCAAATTAACACTAGGGGAAGTTAAATTAACTTTAACCATATCAACTCTGGCAAATAACCCCAACTCGAACCCACAATTAACTTTCAAATAATTAAAATAACACTTTTTGTGTTAAAAACATCTCTGAAATATTTTATCCTGAAACTTTAACCCTCCAGTTTTAGCCGTGGACCAAATACATTTTACCAACAATATTTCTTTGTTAAACCACTTCTTGTGCAAAGTTAATATGAAATGAATAAAAATAAAAAAATACAGTTGGCGATATATCGATGGAGCCGCCCTCGATAACGATACTGTACCACCAAATTTACTATCACGATTAGGGATGGAGCGAGACACAGTTTCGAGATATGAGATTCGGTCCACGAGAACGAAACAAGATGAGATTTTAACATCATTCCCTCATATTTACATTTTAAGGTTCAGTTTTGACCTCACAGTTGTGTATTTATTTGATTCCATATTTTGGTTTCCATTCTAGCACCGTTTTTGGAACTATACGAGACGTAACTCACCAACACGTGACTCTCACGAGATCAGTTTCCTTCTGTGTGCACGATCTTGTTCCACGAGATCTTGATGCACGAGATCTTGATGCACGAGATCTCGTTCCGTCCCTCATCACGTTATATCGATGTTCCGAGCAGCAGGTGACCGGTGCTTCCGTCCTCTGTGTCCGGCGTGTTGTCCTGAGCCGACCTCGGGCGGCTCCATTGTTGCGGCTGCAGCGGGAAACAAAGCCACAGTGGCCTCTTGTTCCGCAGGTCAGAGCGGAGCCGCTACTGTGGGAGTTTATGGAAGAAGTGACCGTCAGATTCCAGAGCCGGTCCCAACACTGGAAGAACATTGTGCCAAAGCTTTTTCTCCCGCTCAGCCTCAATTATGTAACGCGGTAACAATAACCGGAATATGGTGATATCGTATCGTCAAAAGGCTCAAAATAATATCGGACCTTCACAATAGATTGAATTACACGTCTCTTTGCTTAAATTAATTGTTATGGTGATTTTAATGTCTTTTTTAAATAAACAGTGCAGCAGGCAGGTTGTCTTCTTCAATTAATGCTTAAATTATGCAGAATTTTAAAATTACGTTATATAAAATTTCAAAATTGAAGTAGAAATATTTAATATTGACTTCGAGTGAGGTGCTGAGGAGGTGTTGGCTTGTGCTTTTGCCCCAAAAATCATGTCAGAAACGCAAAAAAGGACAAACTATTTTCACAATGACCGGGAAGAGGAGTTCTTTTTTACGTCATTCAAAGAGAAATGTCTGTGCCTTATTTGTGTGACAAAAACTTTGCTGTAAACGACCCCCCGGCAGAGCATTAGGGACAGAAAAAGCCCGTGGGTTAAAGGAAGATTTACACAGACAACAGACTTTTTTACAAAGCCGCTAAAAAAATCCCCCCCCTCAAATGTTTGAAAGTGTTTCATGTTTTTCTGATTTTTATTGAAGTAAATTACTGATAATTGTGGAAAATAATTCTTATTGATATGTGAGCAGTCACTTCACATAGTGTTATAATAACTCCTGCTATTTTAATATCACTATTATAATGTTAGTTTTCCATGCAGTCCTGTGCCCTTCATTCTACTGCCCATGAAATAGCCTCAGCCTCCAAAGGCTGGTGACCCCTGACATAGACCATGGTCCTTTGGTGTTGTCAGTGCAGACGACATGAAGAAATAACTGTTCTTAAGCACTTTTAAATCTCAATCGTTTGTATTGTTGGATTTCAGATGACGTACAGTCCAGAGCGATCAGTCTGTCAGCCTCTTCCACAGAAAACGGGTCGGGGAGATCATTGTCTTTATCAGCGAGTTTTAACTTTTCAAAGTAACTTTTTTAATCTTCAACATTCCCTGAATTAGAGTAAGATGATGAAGTCGTGTCAAAACAATTAAATGCAAAACCTACTTTAAAATAAGCCGAGTTCTCTCCTGACAGCCACTGCACACGTGCGGTGAAGCCGGACGGAAACAAAAACGTGTCCTTGTGTTCTATGGGCCAGTGTTAATGAAGACAGAGGGGAGGCAGCTCAAATAAAAAGTGTAAAAATGCAAAATTATGTAGTAATACGGTGAGTTCTTGGGTTTGGTCAATGATAGAAAATACCAAGTTGAACATTTGTGCATTTACTTTATGGATATTTCAGGGTAAAATGTAATGAAGATGGAAAACTGGGCCTTGCCGCTCATCTGCACGTCTGACATCGTTCACTCCAAAGGCTTTTCGAAGGGTTTAAAAGGAAAAAGTTGCGTATTCACAATGTCGTAAACCTCTACAAAATATTGCAATAAATATCAAACCGTGAGATGTATTTCATGATCGTACATCGAGGGATCTTATGTTGATGTTGGTGTTTGGCTTTTGGAGCTTTCTGCCATGTTCTAATGTTCCCTCATCAAACACATGTCCTGCTCTGAGGGGGAGTGAGTTAGCACAGAGAGCAAAGGAAGAGGAGGCTTGAAAACAAAAGTGAAGTGTGGTTAATATGAAGTTTTCGGCACATATAGAATTTCCAGAACAATAAAAGGTGACAGTGAAATAAATATCAGTTAATAGATGCAAAATCCACCCTTTTTACACTATTATACAGCTGAATTTTCCAACTTTTTGGTTAGGGGGCGTCACCTTCTTGTTTCTATGTCATTGCTCTGCCTGGAATGTTCCGCAGTGTGACATTAAACAGCTCTGCCTTATATTTATTCAGTTACAGGTGGTTTTATAGCTCAAAAATACCTAGAAAAACAACATTCTGACTGTGAGTGCGTTCGCCTCTCCACAGATCTGACTCGTAACTTGGTCCGGTTTGGTCCAGGTGAAGATAGAGAGGTTTAACGGCATACTGTGGAACATTCCAGACAAAGTGATAACATCTCCACCCGAAAAGTTACACCACTCACTTTTAATCGCACGACATTAAACCGTAAACCACCTTTTTGAAGCTCTTGTCCATAAACAGAAGTGAAAGCGCCTGTATTAACCCGGCTGACTTCCTCATGCCTCGGTCCAGTTCAACAAAAGTCCTTCTCTGCGTTGCGGGTTGGGTTCTCTGTTCCTCCGCGGGGCCTGACGTTTGAAGAAATGAGTTCTCACACTGGAGAAAAGCCGGTGCTCTTACGTAACCCCGGGTCACAAGTTCAGCTGAGGAAAAGTCTCTGCGTCGTCACATGGCAGAAGGCGGCGCCCAGCAGAGCAGAGACTGTGCACTGAGTGGAGGACGTCCTGCTGCAGTCCCGCTCTGCACCAGACCTTTCTTTTCTTTTCTTTCTTTTCTTTAGTGTATTTGACAGGACCGTGTGCATCAACATTAATCACAAAAGAAAATCTGCCTAGTACCAGATTTTAGCTTCACAACTCATTTCCATCTGTGTCCCTGGACTAACGAGACACAAACATGGATTAAACACAGAACAAAGCAGGAAATACAAAAGTTCAACATTTCATAATAAAACAGTAAAAATGAGCAGAGTAAAAGTGCCTCTGAACACTGTCCCCTGGAAAGAGACAAAGGGAAAACCAACGTTTAGTGCTGAAGTATCTGTGGATTTAAAAGAGGTTTTTTTTGTTTCTGTACAGAATGTTTGTAAGTTTTTGCATAATTTAAGTTCTGCTGGAGGTTTATTCTGTTCTGTAATTGTTTTAAATGAAAATGATGATTGTCCTGGAGCTGTTTTTCTTTTTCATATTTGCCCAGTTGTCGTTGAGTGTGTCGTTCTACTCATTTGTTCAGAGTAACAAACTTTTCGAGAGGTGGAGGTGCCTGAACCATGTGGAAACAAGTGTCTGATTTCGTTGATGTTTAAAGGTTTTACATGACACAAAATCGACCCTCATGTTCCCTCATCACTGTCATGTCTGGAGTTGTTTCGTTTCATTCACACATGTGTGAGTAACTCTTTATGATCAGTCCGACTGTATCTCCAAAGCTCAAAATGCTCTGTTCCACCTTGTGATGTCACAAAGTTGTTATTTTCAATTTAACAGCTTCTTTTATTTTTAATTCAGTCGAGGTCGGCAATTCCAGAGCTGAAATTATACGATTCTAGTAAAAAAAAAAAGTGTATGGAGTTTCAAAACACACTGGAGCACTTCCTGTATGAAGGCAGCGCATGACATCACAAAGTGGAACGATGTGTTTTCTACAGCTTAACACATCAGAACATTGTTTAATCAGCCCTTTAATCACAGGTTCACGTTGAAATGCCACAAATTTAATACAAACGAATTCAAGTATCAAGTTTCAGGACATGTTTGTGCAGATCTTAAGTCCAGGGTTTGTCGTTTTTACGCCGAATAAGACGAGAGATTTTGTGGTTTCTCGAGTGAATAGCTTAAAAAAAATGCAGCTTTTTGTGGTTTACATCTATTTAAAATCGCGCTTTCGATTCAGTTGCGATTAATCTCGCAGCTTTAGTTTAGAAAAGCAGCTCAAAGATGGAAACGAGGCCACTGGGTGTTGTCCCCATCTTTTAAATTATTTGATTTGAAAGTGCGCTGTTAGCATGCTAGTTGTTGTTAGTATTACACATAAAGTAGTATTATATCATCAGGATGCTACTGAATAAGTGAAGAGGGGAATAACTTGTGGATCACTGCAAACTGTTTGAATGTTCTGCTATTGTTTTTCATGTTAAATTAGGTTCTTTTAATTCAGACTTTATTTATCCCTCAGGGTCAGTTCAGTTTGCATCACGTCACATTTAGCAGCAGAATAGAAACACACAACATCAGCAGACACAAGCTCATGTGGACATTTGAGCAGATGCAGAAATGGGCAGAAGATCCGGTGCAAAAAGAAGAACGAAGTGCAAGAGCAAATAGTAGACAAACTAGACTATTGGAGTATATATTACACAAAAATGAGTCAGATAAAAATAGAACCAACATGATTAAAAGACAAATTTCAAGTAAAGAAAAAACATTACCGAGACCTCTGTATTTAGGCCTCTGTATTTTATTTAGACCTCTGTATTTAGGAGCCTAAAACAATATTACACACTCTCTTCACAATTTTATTTCCCCCAGTGGGGTCAGCCCTATGGTCCCACAGCCCTATGTTCCCTCAGCTCTATGTTCCCTCAGCCCTATGTTCCCTCAGCTCTATGTTCCCTCAGCCCTATGGTCCCACAGCCCTATGTTCCCTCATTTCTCAAAATTAAACTCCAAGTCATTTTTATTTTTATACCACATTTAAAAAGACAATTCAAAGTAATTTCAACCTAGGGTCCTTTGCACCAGGACCTCGAGCTGGACTGAGGGAACATAGGGCTGAGGGAACATAGGACTGAGGGAACATAGGACTGAGGGAACATAGGGCTGAGGGAACATAGGACTGAGGGAACATAGTGCTGAGGGAACATAGGGCTGAGGGAACATAGGGCTGAGGGAACATAGGACTGAGGGAACATAGTGCTGAGGGAACATAGGACTGAGGGAACATAGGGCTGAGGGAACATAGGACTGAGGGAACATAGAGCTGAGGGAACATAGGGCTGAGGGAACATAGGGCTGAGGGAACATAGGGCTGAGGGAACATAGGCCTGAGGGAACATAGAGCTGAGGGAACATAGGGCTGAGGGAACATAGGGCTGAGGGAACATAGGGCTGAGGGAACATAGGCCTGAGGGAACATAGAGCTGAGGGAACATAGGGCTGAGGGAACATAGGGCTGAGGGAACATAGGGCTGAGGGAACATAGGGCTGAGGGAACATAGGACTGAGGGAACATAGAGCTGAGGGAACATAGGGCTGAGGGAACATAGGGCTGAGGGAACATAGGACTGAGGGAACATAGGGCTGAGGGAACATAGAGCTGAGGGAACATAGAGCTGAGGGAACATAGAGCTGAGGGAACATAGAGCTGAGGGAACATAGAGCTGAGGGAACATAGAGCTGAGGGAACATAGGGCTGAGGGAACATAGAGCTGAGGGAACATAGAGCTGAGGGAACATAGAGCTGAGGGAACATAGGGCTGAGGGAACATAGAGCTGAGGGAACATAGGGCTGAGGGAACATAGAGCTGAGGGAACATAGAGCTGAGGGAACATAGAGCTGAGGGAACATAGGGCTGAGGGAACATAGAGCTGAGGGAACATAGAGCTGAGGGAGCATAGGGATGAGGAACATAGGGCTGAGGAACATAGGGCTGAGGGAACATAGGGCTGAGGGAACATAGAGCTGAGGGAACATAGAGCTGAGGGAACATAGAGCTGAGGGAACATAGGGCTGAGGGAACATAGGGCTGAGGGAACATAGAGCTGAGGGAACATAGGGCTGAGGAACATAGGGCTGAGGGAACATAGGGCTGAGGGAACATAGGGCTGAGGGAACATAGGGCTGAGGGAACATAGGGCTGAGGGAACATAGAGCTGAGGGAACATAGAGCTGAGGGAACATAGGGCTGAGGGAACATAGGGCTGAGGGAACATAGGGCTGAGGGAACATAGAGCTGAGGGAACATAGAGCTGAGGGAACATAGAGCTGAGGGAACATAGGGCTGAGGGAACATAGGGCTGAGGGAACATAGAGCTGAGGGAACATAGGGCTGAGGGAACATACTTTTACTCCTTGTTCTTCAGTGTGTTCTGGCCCGTCCCCAGTGTGTCCTCCGTAAAGGCGCGTACGCAGTATTTGAAGTGTTACTGCAGAGAGGACGGGGCGTAGAGACGGACTCGGGACTCGGGACTCGGGACTCGGGACTCGGGACTCGGGACTCGGGGCTCGGGGCTCGGGGCTCGGGGCTCAGGTTCGGGACTCGGGGCTCGGGGCTCGGGGCTCAGGTTCGGGGCTCAGGTTCGGGACTCGGGGCTCGGGGCTCAGGTTCGGGGCTCAGGTTCGGGGCTCAGGTTCGGGGCTCAGGTTCGGGGCTCAGGTTCGGGGCTCAGGTTCGGGGCTCAGGTTCGGGGCTCAGGTTCGGGACTCGGGACTCAGGGCTCGGGGCTCAGGTTCGGGAGTCGGGACTCGGGACTCGGGGCTCGGGGCTTGGGACTCGGGGCTTGGGGCTCGGGACTCGGGGCTCGGGGCTCAGGTTCGGGACTCGGGACGCGGGACTCGGGACTTGGGGCTCGGGGCTCAGGTTCGGGGCTCAGGTTCGGGGCTCAGGTTCGGGACTCGGGACTCA
Organism: Odontamblyopus lacepedii; assembly: GCA_034769755.1. Lineage (NCBI taxonomy): Eukaryota > Metazoa > Chordata > Actinopteri > Gobiiformes > Gobiidae > Odontamblyopus > Odontamblyopus lacepedii. The sequence goes on from CM068349.1 coordinate 773,333, forward strand.
GGGCTCGGGGCTCAGGTTCGGGAGTCGGGACTCGGGACTCGGGGCTCGGGACTCGGGGCTCGGGGCTCGGGGCTCAGGTTCGGGACTCGGGGCTCGGGGACTCGGGGGCTCGGGACTCGGGACTCGGGACTCGGGGCTCGGGGCTCGGGGCTCGGGACTCGGGGCTCGGGGCTCAGGTTCGGGACTCGGGACTCGGGACTCGGGGCTCGGGGCTCAGGTTCGGGACTCGGGACTCGGGGCTCGGGGACTCAGGACTCGGGGCTCAGGTTCGGTTTGGCGGAGCTGGAATGCAGTCTGTCCTCTCCGAGCAGAAACCAGAGAGGCCCCACGGAGCCCTGTGTGACCTGTGATATCAGCCTCGCCGTGTGGAAGTCGGCGCTGTTATTTCATCTGGGAGACGTGTAAACACAGGCATGGAGGAAGTGTTCGCTCACAGAGGAACACGGAGGTGCGTTTAGGCTACAAAACAACAGGGCAAGAGTAGAAACGGAGTGATATCCAAATCTCTCGGTACGATATTTTGTGGAGGCAAAAAAAAGTGTGAATCTGCTGCTTTTTCCTTTTAAAATACCTTGACAACACTTCAAAGTGCTTAGAACAGTTATTTCTTCATGTCGTCTGCACTGAAACGGAGCAAAGGATCATGGTCTATGTAGTTCCCTCTGTTTTTTTTTTTTAGCTATTTCTGCATCAGAACTGTTCATTTAAGCAAAGACACTTGGGATTCGATATATTGTGATGCTCCACGATATTATTGTGAGACCTTTGACGATACGATATCACCAGATTTTGGTTATTGTTATGTCCCTAGCTATGAGTTTCTCGGATAATATCGTCATTGTTTTGGCGATATGTGCCAGAAGTAATAAATTGTGTGTCCTGTTCTCTGCCTGTAGCTGGTACATTAGCCTTAGCGTTGTGTGTCTCCTGATATCGCGCTAATGCCCAGACTTACACCGCATTAGCCCGATCGATTTGTCCCGTACATGACAGGCCACAGGAAAAGCCATAAACATCCATGATAAAAGTCCTGGGGCAGATACACTGATGTTATCCCTCCACACCACAGACACGAGCCAGAGCCAGTGGAACCAAAAGCCAATAAAAGGAGCAGTGGAGCTGCAGGAGCTAAACAGGAAGAGCCAGAGACGGAGCGCAGACGGAGCTCACACACTCCAAGAAACACAAGCACTCCTGAGCTAATAATGTGACGGCCATTATCCAGATGTTTAGCCACATGTTTGGGCTTCACTCCTGTTCCATCGAACTGGACTCATAACAAGGTTGGATTGAAAATCAGATGCTAATCGATGCTACAATAGAAATCACATTCACAGGACAGAACTGAACCTTCCTAAATGTCTTCAGAAGGATCTGGATCTGCCTGCGTGAAGTCGCCCATCAAACTCAAACCTACAAAAACTATGTCAATCGTTTGTGCTGAAAAATCTTTTGTTTGTGCTGCAAAAAATTTCGATTGTGTGATTCTGGTTCTTAAGATATTTGCAGTTTAATTTTCGGCCGATGACGTCATCCAGAACCTCAAAATGTTAAATAAAGCTCAAAACAGGAAGAAAATTATAGAAAACATTTGTATTTGGTTTGTGCTGTTTTGTGCTGTGACAGTTTCATTTGTGTGAGTTTATTTCTAAAATTATTAATTATTATTTCTGTGGTAATTATAGGACGTCATTTCTGCTCAGCTGATGACGACAAGTTTCCTTCCCGCTTTCCTGCCCTGATTGACGATTTCTGAAATAAAATGACAAAATATCTCAAACAGTCACAATATCTAATGTGACTAGAATCTGAACGAGCAGAATTTAACGAGCAGAAAGTAAAGTGAATTTGGTTAAATTGTGACTCTATTGTTGTTCGTACGGAACAGAACAAACAACATAAATCAGTGACTTAAACTCTTTAAAGCTCAAAGTTTCTTCTTCTTGTGCAGAATCAGGTAAATCCAGTGTCCTGCAGGTGCAGAGTATCACATCCATAGTCCGTATATATGATGCATCAGCTCTGCCAGGAGGAGGCGCCACATTTAACCTCCTCACTCATGATTGGCTCTTGTGTTGCTATGATACTCGCGGGAGGATTTCCAAATATGGACCTGGCTCCAGATTCGCTCCTGTAACCGTGGCAACAGGAGCCTCATGTGAGCGACGCTGTGGAGACGTCACTCACTCAGACACTCATATATAACTCATATATACGGACTATTTAAGTCTAGACTCACTGTGCAGCACGTGTCTTTATTCGTCTTTCTTCAGTCCACTACAGGCCTACGCAAATGAACTGAAATTGTTCTTACTCTATTTCCAAATCCAAGTCAAATAAAGAAACAATAAATGTCCAAATAAATCTGAATGATCTCACAGGGCTAAAGTAAATTTCCCGATATATTTGCTGAGTCACTCCAGACCGAAACCACCACCAGTGAGCGGTGCCCCTCTGCCGTTTCCTGTGCCATTATCTGCGGCTCCCATAAATCTCATTGTGCTTGTATAACAGCCTTTAGCGCTTTAACTAATGCTCCTCTGTAAAAGCCACGGTGGAAGTCGCAGTCTTAGATGTTATCGCCGCAAAAGCTGATGAAGACCATACTGCGTCCTCCGTTATTGGCCTGTCTTGACAATTTCCGTCTCAGCATATAGTCCTGTCCGTGCGAGCCCCCACCGCCCCGGGCCACGAGAAACCATTTTACCCATTTGTTTTTCAGAAAGTTGTGAGATCCGGTGGAGTTGTGGTTGGGTTTGGAGGCAGGAATGCGCTCGTCCTCTCTCCCATGTGGGGTGAGGTCCTCCCAGAGTCCAGAAGCCGTGATTATTGTTCTGTTGTGAGAAGCTTTCATCTCCGGCCCTGTGACGAATGCGTCTTCCCCCTCAGTAAAACTCGCCGTTGGATTGAGCCAAAGCCTTGTCCAGCCTCAGATCAAAAGAACTGCTTTATTTTAGATCCGTGTTTTTATATTTGTCTTGGTTTTAATTTAGCTCAGATATTTCTCTGGTGCTTGTCTCATATTTCCCAAACCCCTCGGGGCGAAGAAGAGTCAGGGGTGTCAGACTGTTTTTATTGCATTTGTCGTCTATTAGGCCTGTTCACTTGCTGCTTTCTCCTTATTTCAGAACATAATGAACTCAACTTAAAGCTGGACCACTGTAACTTTTTGGTTTCTATTAATATGTCAATGTTCTGCCTGGAATGTTCCACAGTGTGACTTAAACAGCTCTACCTTATATTTATTCAATCACAGGTGGATTTTAAGATAAAGAAAATACCTAGAAAAACAATATTCTGACTGTGAGCGGCGTCGCCTCTCCCCAGATCTGACCTGTAACTTGGTCTGGTTTGGTCTCTGTGAAGATAGAAAGGTTTAATGCCGTACTGTGAGACATTCCAGACAAAGCAGTAACATCTCCATGGAGACGAGCGTTTAAAGAACCTTTAAAGCAGAAGTAAGTAACATTTTAACCCCATTAAATGTCTTTGTAAGTCCCCCAATTCAAAACATATCGAAATCCAATCGATATCGTCACCCGTGTTTTGAGATGAGCATTGAATCGTGTGAACTGTATCATTGCATCCTTCATATTCTCACGAGGGAGTTGCAGGGGGAGCTCTGTTGCTTAAAGTTACTAACTAATGAACAGGAGGTTGGACACTGTGCCTCAGGCGTATTTCTCAGTCCCTCTGACTGAGCCTCTTCGTCCTGACTCCTGAAGCGTCTTTTTCTACTGAAGCTGTGGTGCAGACGTCTTTTTCTACTGAAGCTGTGGTGCAGCGTCTTTTTCCACTGAAGCTGTGGTGCAGCGTCTTTTTCTACTGAAGCTGTGGTGCAGCGTCTTTTTCTACTGAAGCTGTGGTGCAGCGTCTTTTTCTACTGAAGCTGTGGTGCAGCGTCTTTTTCCACTGAAGCTGTGGTGCAGCGTCTTTTTCTACTGAAGCTGTGGTGCAGTGTCTTTTTCTACTGAAGCTGTGGTGCAGTGTCTTTTTCCACTGAAGCTGTGGTGCAGCGTCTTTTTCTACTGAAGCTGTGGTGCAGCGTCTTTTTCTACTGAAGCTGTGGTGCAGCGTCTTTTTCTACTGAAGCTGTGGTGCAGCGTCTTTTTCCACTGAAGCTGTGGTGCAGTGTCTTTTTCTACTGAAGCTGTGGTGCAGTGTCTTTTTCCACTGAAGCTGTGGTGCAGCGTCTTTTTCTACTGAAGCTGTGGTGCAGCGTCTTTTTCTACTGAAGCTGTGGTGCAGCGTCTTTTTCTACTGAAGCTGTGGTGCAGCGTCTTTTTCCACTGAAGCTGTGGTGCAGCGTCTTTTTCTACTGAAGCTGTGGTGCAGCGTCTTTTTCTACTGAAGCTGTGGTGCAGCGTCTTTTTCCCAGAACCGAAGATTCATTTATTCTGTAAAGGCGCCTACAGCCGCAGAGCTTCTACCTTCAGCAGGTCTAGAAGTTTCACTTTTTCTGTGATAGTTTCATCTTCCTCGGCCTTTTGCCTTTGTCGTGCAGAATATTTCCTCCACATTGTGGGTTTTATCATGGAGAAAATTTGCAAAGGTAAATTTGTCGGGCTGAACAGAGACGAGGCACAGAAACTGTGGACATTGGTCTGAGTGAAAGACCAACGTGACTTTTTTCACTTTCAGACGACCTCAGCCAATCAGGAACTTTTACTTTAACTTTAAAGTCTTTGTTAAACCAAAGTCAAGATGAAACACGCCCATTATTATTATTAGTTTTGCATCCATAGTATGTCATTTATTTTGCTATATGTAAATATTTGTCAAGTTCTGTGATCGATGAAACCACATCATTTTTGAAACTAAGTCATGAACAATGGTGGATTTTACCGGTATTTTTTTTTTTATGACTCCCACTCCTTTTCTGTTGTTTACAGTGTGTATATAGTATGTGTATGATTATTGTTTCTCTCTTGGCACAGACTTACTATAATACTGTATCATCATTGGTCTTGACGAGTAAAATGGGGGTTTTTCATGTTAACTTTGCCCAAACTTCGTGGACTTGTTAGACTTTTAGTGTCACAGTCATGATTTAGACTTTGTTTTTCACTAAACCACTAAAGTAAACTCACTCCAAGACGAGGAGAAAGATGCAAACTTTGTCCACACAGAAAGACCCAGGCCCGGAGAAGAGTCGAACTTGCAAACATTTGTATGTACGAAGGAGTGACTTGGACATACAGTAGGGTGACATTGACAAAAATGAATCTTAATGATCCCGGTGACCGTATTCGGATGTTTTTTGGATCAGAAAAGTGTTTAAAAAAAGAAAAGTGTCCCTCAGTTTAATGTTCTACAGTCGTGACCAAAAGTTTTGAGAATGACACAAATGTTAATGTTGGTACCAGAACGTCCTCCGAGAGCAACTTCCCCCAACCGCCCAGAGCAGTTTGGTGATGAACGAAGCCTTTTCCAGCAGGATGGACCTTCCCATAAAGCAAACGGAAAAACTAACGGGGAACAAAACATAAAGATTTTAGGTCCATGGCCACGAAACTCCCCATTGAGAACTCAATCCTTAAGAGGCGGTGGACAAAAAGAAAAACACAAATTCTGACAAACTCAAAGTGTTGATTATGTAAGAATGGAGCCGTCAGTCAGGATTTGGTCCAGAAGTTGAGTGAAGCTGCAGGGAGAAGTGCAGAGGTCTTGAAAAAGAAGGATCAACACTGCAAATATGGACTTGTTGCATGAACTCAGTGTAATTGTCAATAAAAGCGTTTAATACTTATGAAATGCTTGTAATTGTATTTCAGTAAAACCATAAAAACATGTGAGAAAACGCCTAAAAACAATGAAGCAGCAGAACCTGTGAAAATGTGATATTTGTGTCATTCTCAAAACTTTTGGCCATGACTGTAGAATCTCCCGTGGCCACAGTCACCATTACACATCTCTGCACTGGAAAGCCTGATGTCACGCCACAGTCTGAGTCACTACTTACTGTCAGTGCCCACACTCCTCCAGAGCCGTGGTGCACTGTGGGAGCACATCTGGGCTGCTCCGGAGGGCAGGACCCAATGGGAGCTGACAGACCTGGCACAGCCCGGGCCCTGGCGTCTGTGTGCGTGGACCCGTCATCTCAGTGGACCATCACATTTGGCTTTGAGCACCCATCACGGGGCCATCACGGGGCCATCACGGGGCCATCACGGGGCCATCACGGGGCCATCACGGGGCCATCACGGTGCCATCGCGGGGCCATCGCGGGGCCATCACGGTGCCATCGCGGGGCCATCGCGGTGCCATCGCGGGGCCATCACGGTGCCATCGCGGTGTCATCACGGGGCCATCACGGGGCCATCATGGGGCCATCACGGTGCCATCGCGGTGTCATCACGGGGCCATCATGGGGCCATCACGGTGCCATCGCGGTGTCATCACGGGGCCATCATGGGGCCATCACGGGGCCATCGCGGTGCCATCACGGGGCCGTCGTGGTGCCATCACGGGGCCATCACGGGGCCATCACGGGGCCGTCCCGGCGACAAACGCCTCCTGTGATGTCATAACAGTCCAGAGGCTTCTCACCAAACGCTCTTTAAAGGCGCCGCACCAGGTTTTGGCTGCTTATGGTGAAAAACAGAACAAGTTTCAACAGTTTGCAGTCGTCCAAAGTAAGAAGTTACCGATATGATACATAGGCCACGATATGATACTTACCTCCATACATAGGCCACGATACGGTACATACCTCGATGCATAGGCCACGATATGATTCATACCTTGATACTTAATGTGCCGTTTAAATCCATTTAGTGTTTTTTCTTGCGTTTTAGAACTTATCCGACAGTGTTTTTGCGAATGTGTGTATTGTGTTTCTATGGTAACTGCTGAATATTCTGCTAATAGACGTAGATGTAGTATGAAGAATCCATTGACTGGAAATGGTCCTGGTGTTTGGTTCAGTCTCTCTGAGCATGAATTTATCATCTTGGAAAATACTGCTTTTTTCTTTTTGTTGCCATCTTCTACACATTATTAATTATTATCGAAAATATAGTTTCAGAAGTAAAAGGAGGACGCCGCTTCACCCGCCTCATCCTCTACGGAAAATACCTGATTAGACTTGACTTTTCTTCTTGTGGTACTTGTACTTGTGGTTTGCTAAGCTCATTCAGCCTGCTCCTGCCCACAGCCCACCAGGCTCTCCCTCATGTGGGAACCAGAGCTCCAAACCCTCCTGTGATTAAAGCGCCGCACGGACCACCTCTGCCCGCGGAGGAGGGGGGAGTCCTCTTCCCAACGAGCCTCCAACTTATCTGGGACAGGAATGGGATCCAGGCAGAGTTCCTCTTTCTCCTCCGCTGGGTCACTGCTCTGCCTGACCTCCAGAGTGCTCATGAGGGAACAAACTTTTTTCGCGAGACTCTGCAAATAATTCTATGTAAAGTCAACTTTTACCCATGTGTTTATATTAGTGTTCGCTCACTGGTCGCTCAGTTGGATTTTGAGTGATGCATGTTTAAGCCTGTGTTATGTTGCATTTGGGTTCCCGTTTCGTCAGCTGCCACCTCCCCTTTATATTTGCCCTCTTCTTCTGCTGGATTTACACTACATACAGGAGCTACGTGCATACAGGACTGTGCAAAAGTTCTAGGCAGGTGTGGAAGAAATGTTGTAAACTAGGAACGTCTTCAAAAATGGAAGTGTTCATTTATTTTCATCAATCCACAAAATGCAGTGAATGAACAAAAGAGAAATGTAAATCAGATCCATATTTGGTGTGAGCTTTGCCTTCAGAAGAGCCTCAGTTCTTCTAGGTTTTACCTGCAGACAGTTTGTGAAGGACCTGGGCTGGTTGGAACAGATGTTGTGTGGATGGAGCTTCCTCACATCCTTCTGTCTCTTCAGGGAATCAGACTCACTCCATGATGCTGAGGTCAGGGCCTGTGGGGCCAGACCAGCACCAACACAACTTCTGCTTCTTCTTTACACGAGAGAAAGTTCTGAAGGACTTTGGTGCATTCTTTTGTTCGCTCACTTTGCATTTTGTAAATTGATAAAAACAATCACTAGTTATATTTTTGAGAGCTTCTTTGTTTACAGCATTTTTTCACACCTGCCTAAACTTCAGCACAGGACTGAACTTTGAGTCGTTACTTTCAGACTGTTAAACTCACTACAGTCGTGGCCAAAAGTTTTGAGAATGACACAAATATCACATTTTCACAGATGCTGCTTCACTGTTTTTAGGTGTTTTCTCACATGTTTTTATGGTTTTACTGAAATACAATTACAAGCATTTCATAAGTATTAAAAGCTTTTATTGACAATTACACTGAGTTCACACAACAAGTCCATATTTGCAGTGTTGATCCTTCTTTTTCCAGACCTCTGCACTTCTCCCTGCAGTTTCTGGACCAAATCCTGACTGAGGCCGTTCATTTTTACATAATCAACGCTTTGAGTTTGTCAGAATCTGCGGTTTTTTTTGTCCACCGCCTCCTGAGGATTGACCACACGTTCTCAGTGGGACTAAGATCTGGGGAGTTTCGTGGACCTAAAATCTTTGTTTTGTTCCCTGAGCCATTTAGTTATTCTGTTTGCTTTATGTGAAGGTCCATCCTGCTGGAAAAGGCTTTGTTCATCACCAAACTGCTCTGGACGGTTGGGGGAAGTTGCTCTCGGAAGACGTTCTGGTACCAAAATTAATATTTGTGTCATTCTCCAAACTTTTGGCCATGACTGTCCTGCGCTGTGTACTTGACCAAAGCAGTGCTTTCACTTCTTTGCAGATTCTTTCCAACAGAAACTCAGTTGTTCCATTTCTATTACAAAACCACGGTGGATCAATTTTCAATTTTACAGTTTACAAATTGTAAAATATATATATATATATATTTGTAGTAGAAGTATATTCAGGCATTTTGCACTACAAAACAAAACAGAGAGTACAGCCCCATGGATCAGAACCAAAAGGGTTTAGGCTGAAGTTAAAGTTCTTCTAAAGCCAAACTCTATTAAACATTAAACAGTGACAGAATTCCAAGAAAGAAAAGCAGTGTATGAACAGCAGCTCACTGTAAATATAAGAGACATAATACAAATTAAAACAAACCAAATTTAATGCCTAATTCATTCATTCCAGAGAGCGATATCTTTCAAAACATAACATGTTCTACACTTTTCTTTTTAAGGCTTCCACAGACTTTTTAAAATCATCACTCAGATGCACAAACCCCTCGAACAGAAATACAAACACTTTCTTTCACTTCATCTTCTTTTTTTTTAAAGATGCACAAAAGTTTATCGTTTATGATCACACAAAATAAACCACAATGAGAATGAAAAAATGGCATAAGGTTAAAATATTGTCCCTATAGAGCAGGCATGTCCAAACTATGGCCCGGGGGCCAAATGTGGCCCTCAGACCAAATTCTTTTGGCCCTCAGGTTTCCAGGTGAATTGGCCCATACTACTACAAGTAGTACTTTTTACTGCATGTTTTTGAAATCTACCATGATCAAGCAAATGTAGTGTGTCCTTTTGAGGGTCTAAGACTGAACAAAGTTCTGGAGGGTCATTTAAACCTGTTATAAATGCACAGATTTGAATTACTCACTGTTTTGACCATCAGTCTATGACCCTCGATCGGCCCTCACGCGGTCTGTGTTTTAATATGTGGCCCTTGATGAAAAAAGTTTGGACACCCCTGCTATAGAGAAATCTGTCCTCTGCATTTGACCCAGAAAACATTAAACTTGCTCTGTGCCAGATTTAGCCACAAGATCCTTTCCATCTTCAATCCTCGGGCAGGTACAAAGTACATTAAGAAAACTCTTTACACATTAAAATACCCAAATTCATTGTCATCAATATCCTCTAAAATGTTCATTTACTAAATTCATCAGCATTATTCTCCTCTGAAATACAATTCATCAGCAACAAGTCAAGCACAACACCTACAGAATGCATCGATATCCAATCAGTCAGAATTTTGTACGTGTGAAGTCACCTCTGAATGTGAGTTTAGCACTGCTGTGTCTTCTTTAATATAACAGTGTGTGATGAAAGGTGCATTGACTTGAAAGTGTTTTTTAAAGCTTTAGCTCAGGAATCCAGCAGAGCCTCGGGGAACAAACTGTTTTGAGTCTCAGTCTCTTCGGTTGAACCTGTATTACTGTTTACTCGAGAACCCGCACAGGTAAAAACGACTACATATTTGATCAGAATTGCCTTTGGTTTAGACGGTGACGCCGTTTTTGGGGCTTAAAAATGTGACCATCTGAAACCAGCCTCCAGAGTGGAAAAGTTGAATCCACTTTAGTGTTTCCGTCTGCACTTCCCAAGATGCAAAACTCACATTACGCCTTTAAATCACCTACAGACAGAAACAAACATATCGGAACATCGCTGCCCGGCGTTCCCACCTAACTGAATCCCACACACTCGTCGGAATAACGCGGATTAAAAAGTGAAGACGCGACGCCAGTTTTGCGTCTTCTGTTCATCGTATAAGGGTCAAACGTCTAAGAACTTTCAACAGGCAAAGTTTAAACTAGAAAATATATTTTAAAATAACTTTTTCAAATATTTCCTGTGTTAATCTGTGTTTAATATTTATATGAAGCATTTTTAGGGTTTTTTATGTACATGAATCGGCTGTGACCTTAAAAAATCTCATGTGGTGTGACTGAGAATAACCTTAAAATAGTTTTATTTTCTAAAACATGTTATATGAATCTAAGTTGTGAGTCATATGAAGTGTAGAGAAACAAACTGTTGTGTTTCTTTAGATTTTTAATGCATATTGATATTTTCTTTTGCTCCAATATGACGTCACCTGCTTGTGTTTAATGAACAAACTACTGCCCTGGAAAATGCATCAAATGAAGAAAAACGCCTAAAGAACCGTTCACCCAAGTCGACTTTGTCTGTTATTAAACTGCAGCCACAGAATTCCTGCTGTTATTAGTCGCACCACATGATGCACGGTCGCACCACATGACATTTGAACACTTAAAGCACAAAAACATGCAGAATAACTCAGGATTTATGGAAAAATGATTTGGTTCCCTGGAGGTCAGAGGTGCTACAGAAATGTGCTGAATTATTCTGAAATTTGAACCTTTTAACTGAGGAAACTGCGACTGGACAGAAAATGTAGGCGTCAAGTCATTGACCCATAAACGTAGCCTTAATACAGTATCGTACGAGCGAGTGAGCAAGTGTTCTCTTCATGACGTAGGTAGAGCACGACATCCTGTATTTTTGCACTTTCCTCACGAACTGTCACTTACCTGATATAAAACGATGATAAAACTTAACTACATTTACTATACTGTGCCTTTATTCCACTGTGCCGTTGACCTTAGCGGCGGATATGACTGTAGCACTGGCCGAACCGTGACTCATACTGAACAAATTGCGTGAGCGGTGCACATCAGAGGAAAGCATGCCAAAAATGCAGTGACAATTTCCCAAAGTAATCGGCAGAGGATCGCTCCGAAGAACAGCGTTTTTCATCCTGGGGTCATTGCGACTCCAGACACTTCGGGCGGTCGGACAAAGCGCGCCTTATACGGCTGCTGACCGCTCTGTTACCGGACCGGCGCGACCATCCAGATGTAACTCACTGCGATGGACTGGTGTGGAGATAACCTCTTTGTGGAGTCAATAAGAGCTCCATTGTGTGGCTGGTTTTGTCCCGAGGGCTGGAGGAGACTGGAGGAGACTGGAGGAGACTGGAGGAGCCCTCGTGACTGGGGCACTGACACTATTGCTGCGCCACTAAGGCATTTAAAGCACAACTATTCAGCCACTTTTGTGCCATGTGACTTTTTGGTTTGGGGGTCTGTCACCTTCCTGTTTCTGTGGATATGTCGTCGCTCTGCCTCAAAATTTCCGCAGTGTGACATTAAACAGCTCTACGTTACATTTATTCAGTTACAGATGGTTTTATAGTTCAAAACTGCCCTGAAGAACAGACATTCTGACTCTGACTAACATCTCCAGGAAGAAAAGCATTTGTTGGAGAAAAGTTTCAAACGCGTCATACTTGTCTTCTCTTCCTCTGAAATTCTGTTAAGAGTGATTCATGCCAGTTTGGGGAATCTTTAATCACTTATTTTTAAGTCGCTGTTTTGCCAATAAACTTCCATTTTCACCGCCCACTGCTCTGAACGTACTTCTTAGTCTTTATATATATTTGTGCTTTATAAATAAAGTTGGTGTTGCGCTCGTTGGTGTTGCGCTCGTTGGTGTCGCTCTCGTTGGTGTCGCTCTCGTTGGTGTTGCTCTCGTTGGTGTTGCGCTCGTCGGCGTTGCGCTCGTCGGCGTCGCGCTCGTCGGCGTCGCGCTCGTTGGCGTTGCGCTCGTTGGTGTTGCTCTCGTTGGTGTTGCGCTCGTCGGCGTTGCGCTCGTTGGTGTTGCGCTCGTTGGCGTTGCTCTCGTTGGTGTTGCGCTCGTTGGCGTTGCGCTCGTTGGTGTTGCGCTCGTTGGTGTTGCGCTCGTTGGTGTTGCGCTCGCTGGTGTTGCTCTCGTTGGTGTTGCGCTCGTTAGCGTTGCGCTGATGCGTGCGCCGTTGAGTGTTGCGCCGTTGGTTGCGCTTCGCTGGTATTGCGTTCGCTGGTATTTGCTTCGCTGGTGTTCGCGCTGCCGGTGTTGCGCTCGTTGGCGTTGCGCTCGTTGGTGTCGCGCTCGTTGGTGTTGCTCTCGTTGGTGTTGCTCTCGTTGGTGTTGCTCTCGTTGGTGTTGCGCTCGTTGGTGTTGCGCTCGTTGGTGTTGGGCTCTTTGGTGTTGCTCTCGTTGGTGTTGCGCTCGTTGGTGTTGCGCTCGCTGGTGTTGCGCTCGTTGGTGTTGCTCTCGTTGGTGTTGCGCTCGTTGGTGTTGCGCTCGCTGGTGTTGCGCTCGCTGGTGTTGCTCTCGTTGGTGTTGCGCTCGTTAGCGTTGCGCTCGTTGGCGTTGCGCTCGTTGGTGTTGCGCTCGTTGGTGTTGCGCTCGCTGGTGTTGCGCTCGCTGGTGTTGCGCTCGCTGGTGTTGCGCTCGTTGGCGTTGCGCTCGTCGGTGTTGCGCTCGTTGGTGTTGCGCTCGTTGGTGTTGCTCTCGTTGGTGTTGCTCTCGTTGGTGTTGCGCTCGTTGGTGTCGCGCTCGTTGGTGTTGCGCTCGTTGGTGTTGCTCTCGTTGGTGTTGCGCTCGTTGGCGTTGCTCTCGTTGGTGTTGCGCTCGTTGGCGTTGCGCTCGTTGGCGTCGCGCCTCGTTGGTGTTGCGCTCGTCGGTGTTGTGCTCGTTGGTGTTGGGCTCTTTGGTGTTGCTCTCGTTGGTGTTGCGCTCGTTGGTGTTGCGCTCGTTGGTGTCGTGCTCGTTGGTGTTGCTCTCGTTGGTGTTGCTCTCGTTGGTGTTGCGCTCGTTGGTGTTGTGCTCGTTGGTGTTGGGCTCTTTGGTGTTGCTCTCGTTGGTGTTGCGCTCGTTGGTGTTGCGCTCGTTGGTGTTGCGCTCGTTGGTGTTGCGCTCGTTGGTGTTGCGCTCGTTGGTGTTGCGCTCGTTGGTGTCGCTCTCGTTGGTGTCGCTCTCGTTGGTGTTGCGCTCGTCGGCGTTGCGCTCGTCGGCGTCGCGCTCGTCGGCGTCGCGCGTCAGCGTGCGCTTCGTTAGCGTTGGCGCTGCTGGCGTTATGCCGTTTCGCTGCTGGTGTTGCGCTCGTTGGTGTTTACTCGTTAATTATTTACTCTCGTTAATTATTGCGCTTGCGGCTAAATCGGCGTCGCGCTTCATCGGCGTCGCGCTTCGTCGGCGTCGCTCGTTACGTGCGCTTCGTTAGTATTCGCAGGTTGCGCTTCGTTGGTATTGCGCTTCGTTGGTGTTGGCGCTCGCTGGTGTTGCTCTCGTTGGTATTTGCTCGCTGGTGTTGCGCTCGTCGGCGCTTGGCGTTAGCGTCGCGCTTCGCTTGGCGTTGCGCTCGTTGGCGTTAAGCGCGCTGGTGTTGCGCTTCGTTGGTGTTGGCGCTGCGTTGGTGTTGGCGCTGCGTTGGTGTTGGGCTGCGTTGGTGTTGCGCTCGTTGGTGTTGCGCTCGTTGGTGTTGCGCTCGTTGGTGTTGCTCTCGTTGGTGTTGCTCTCGTCGGCGTTGCGCTCGTCGGCGTCGCGCTAAATCAGCGTCGCTTCATCAGGCGCCGCATTGCCGGCGTCGCGCTTCGTCGGCGTTAGCGCGTTGGTGTTGGCGCTGCCGTTGGTTGCGCTTGTTGGTGTTGCTCTCGTTGGTGTTGCTCGTTGGTGTTGCGCTGGTCAGCGTTGCGCTTCGTTAGCGCCGCGCTTCGTTGGCGTCGCTTCGTTGGCGCGGCGTTATGCTGGCGTTAGCGCTGTAGCGTTGGCGCTTCGTTGGTGTTGCACACGTTGGTGTTGTGCTCAGATTTCCAAATATGGTCCAAGGTGCAGATGAGCTGCTATAACTGCAAGTTTCCCATTTCATGAAGTTGCAAACGAAATGGGATAAGGTCACAGTCCCTTAGTCCACACGCTAATACAGTCTGTGCTATAGGGAACAAAAGGCTGAGGTTTTCTTTAAGCAACTCAAGGTTTCACTGAATAAGCGGCACAAATGTGTAAACAGACTGTGTGTGTGTAAAACCCCTCAGTCGTCCAGGTAGAATCCAGGGCAAAGGAGAAATTCAGTTTGTCAACTGGACAAAAGTTTATTTTGGTCGAATACGTTTCGCAGCTCATCCAAGCTGCTTCTTCAGTTCTGGTCAGACGCTGGAGGACACTGCCTTAAATCTGCCTGAAGGAGGAGCTAACTACACTGAAACTACTCTGAAACTAACACGCCTACTTGTTTCCACTTTCTGTTTGTTAGTTAGGCCTATTGAACTGTTTATTTAATCTTTATTTTACCAGGCAAAACATTAAGAACAAATTCTTATTTACAGTGTTACAATGCCTGAGCCACAAGCCCAAGGGAAGTGGAGTTAAAACAATTAAATATTCAACATCGTTCATTAGTAAAACAAACATTTACATCAGTCTCTAAAAATAACCTTCAGTTTACATTAAAAAGCAGAAGGAAAAATGAAAGAGTCCAGTTTAAGTGAGCTTGGAGCCAAATTCCAGTCATGAACAGCGGCATCGAAATGACATGAGGCCGAGAGACGACCTGGACTGAGGAGCTTTCAGTGTGATGAGCTTCAATTCAATTCAATTTATTTTATTTTTGTAGCGCCCAAACAACAGTTTCCTCTAAGGGCGTTTCAAGATATGGATGAGTAAAACATACACACAGACTGGAGGCTCCTGTTCGAGCAGCTGACGTGGACCGGCAGGTGTGAGCCCGAAATGTTTTTACAGACAAACATGAGCCAGTGCAGATCTGGGCGGGACTCGGCTCACCTGAGTGCAGCAGACAGTGGTGAGTCCTCAAGGCAGCACTAACAAAACATATCCAGAATGTCCTGAGTGTGGGGTCATATTAGCAGAATCATTCAGTGTTTCCACACCTCTGGCCCTGACCTCTGTCGTTCTCTTTGTTTTAGGCTTGAGGATGAAGCTGTAAATGATCATGTCTGAGCCCTTCATTTCTGTTCAAGGATGGATCGTCTTTCCTAACAAAAATAGCCTCTTTAACTCTCCTCTCAAACCAATTCTTTCACTGGCTAAGATATTATGACAAAGAAACACTGATCCCTGGAGATGTCGGCATAAAAAAGAGAAGAAAAAGAACAGTAATACAAGTAGAGATTATAATAAAGGTCACATAAGGTGTACTAAATCATACAAATGAATAAAACTACACTGGACACACTACACGACATCCAAATCTCTTGATATTTTCACAATATGCACGTCATGGTACAATATTTATTCTGATATTTTGTGAAAGCCAAAAACATTGTGAATATACAGATTTTCCCTCTAGTTTTCTTCAATCGGTGATACTCGTCACATTTGTCATTTACAAAGGCAAAAATCTCGAACGTACAACTCCTCTATTGACTTCTTACGGTGACGTCGGCTCCCGTTGGGCGCCACAGTTTTCCAACGCGGAAATTCGAGGGTTTCTTTCTTTTAGAACGTTGTTTTAGAGGAATATCACGTCATAGATTATAACTGCAGAGCACAAGCACAATATGTGTTCTTTAAACCCTTGTGCCAGAAATGTAAGCAGTTTAGCTCAACATTTACCACAGTGCTATAAATAAACTGGGGCTAAGCAGTGTCTCTGTGTGATGTTTACACTGGAGCCAAATGGAATCTATCAACTTGAATGTTTCTGCTGTAATGACTCTAAAGTCCATCTACTGCAGGAGAAGCCAGCCTGATGTCAGCTATTATTAATTAGTAATATTCACAATTAATTTCAGTTATTTTAAACCTCGAAGACCTACGGTATCATATACGATACAGAGGAATATGTTTTCTGTAACTGCGCAGAACTTTGTAACGGTAAAAGACAGAAACGTCCTTTTCCCCTCTGAAAGTGCAGACATAGAGGTTTCCGTACATTTCTGCGGCTTTATCCTACGTCACACTCACGCTGTGTGATGACGGGAGCAAAACGAGTGTCCAATAGGAACTTTGTTTTCCCCAAACTCATGCGCTCCGTCCATTTTGATCGAGCCAAACTTTGCCAAAGAGTGAAGTGAGTCAAGATGGTCGACTCCTCTGACTGTGTGTGTTTATAACGAGGGAAAAAGTCGCTCTAAGTGGAGTTAATTCTCACACACGTGGAAAATGACACATCTTGGTGTGTGTAATTGTGCATCTCTTTCTATTTTTATTTAAAGGTTTATTTCAGTCCAAATGAACAAATCCAAATGTAATTTCCACCCTGGAAATGCAGAAGTGCTGTGGCTCTGGCCCTGGACCTGACAGGAGCTGTTTCCAGGACTGGACCAGGAAAGTCATGGAGCCACTGCACTTTTTTGTTTTTAGGGCAATAAGGAGATTTTTAATTTACTTACAGACTTGAGATTTTGCATTTTTGTAGCTAAGGCCCTAAATTAAGCATTTTTTTATGTCCAAAAAGTTGTTTCTACATGTTTGCTGTGGGTTTTGTATAAAAGAGTGTGAATTTTATTTTTTTCATCTCTATTTCTGGTCCTGTAGCTTTTATCACAGCCTCATGACACAACTACAGCAGCAGATTGTGAAATAACAGGTTGGACTGAACAAAAGGAGGTAGAACACTTCATTATAGGGTAAAAGGGGCAGTTTTAAAAGCAAAATTAAGACCAAAAAAAATCCAGATGAGGAGAAATTAACTAAAATTGCCCTTAGGTCTTCAGGAGTATTTTACTTCTTTGGGGTATTACCTGCTAACACATACCATCTTTAGATCACCATATTACCTTTTTATTGTTTCAAAAGTGCCAGATTTTGCCGAAAATGGTGTTTTTGATGCTCTGAGTCTCCCTGGCCTTTGCTCTCTGTGCTAAGTCCCTTCCCCTTCAGAGCGCTATAGAACACAATCAGTGTGACCACAAATAAAAGCACTGCACGTCGCATCAGGTTTGTGCGGTTTTGGATCATGTTTTTGTATATTTATGGAGGACTGTCGTGTGGGGTCATGGGTGATGTAGGATTATGACAGAATCTTACTGCTAACTGGGGTGGGAGAGATCACTAAATTACTCAGACATGCACGGACGACATCTAAAACCTCTTTGAGCATGTTTGTGATGAGGGAACAACGTAACATGGTAGAAATCTAAAAAAAACATTGAGAATAATACTTCCTCTTTGAAATGGTTAAAACACTGATTTAAATGTGGTTGTCATAAATAATCTTTTTTTCAGTAATGTAGTTTTGTGAGTCGGTGCAGTGGAAGTCGTAAAAACCTTTGTGCTTGTGTCGTGTGTCCTGCAGAAGCTCTCGTCTCGGTCTCAGTTTCAGGAGGAGGCAGAACATGAGGCAGCAGCTCCTTTGTGTCTGGACCAGTCTGTGCCCAGACACATTACACCAGCCCTGGCACCGCTCTGCTCCTGCCCCTGCCTCTGCCTCTGCTTCTGCCCCTGCCCCTGTCTCTGCTCCTGCCTCTGCTCCTGCCCCTGTCTCTGCTCCTGCCCCTGCCCCTGCTCCTGTCTCTGCCCCTGTCTCTGTCTCTGCTCCTGCCTCTGCCCCTGTCTCTGCTCCTGCCTCTGCTCCTGCCCCTGCCCCTGCCTCTGCTCCTGCCCCTGCCCTTGTCTCTGTCTCTGCTCCTGCCTCTGCCCCTGTCTCTGCCTCTGCTCCTGCCCCTGCTCCTGTCTCTGCCCCTGTCTCTGCCCCTGTCTCTGCCCCTGTCTCTGCCCCTGCTCCTGTCTCTGCCCCTGTCTCTGCTCCTGCCTCTGTCTCTGCTCCTGCCTCTGCCCCTGTCTCTGTCTCTGCTCCTGCCCCTGTCTCTGCTCCTGCCTCTGTCTCTGCTCCTGCCTCTGCCCCTGTCTCTGCCCCTGCCACTGTCTCTGCCCCTGTCTCTGCTCCTGTCTCTGCCCCTGTCTCTGCCCCTGTCTCTGCTCCTGCCCCTGTCTCTGCCCCTGTCTCTGCCCCTGTCTCTGCTCCTGTCTCTGCCCCTGTCTCTGCCCCTGTCTCTGCCCCTGCCCCTGTCTCTGCCCCTGCTCCTGTCTCTGCTCCTGCCCCTGTCTCTGCCCCTGTCTCTGCCCCTGCCTCTGCCCCTTCCTCTGCCCCTGTCTCTGCCCCTGTCTCTGCCCCTGCTCCTGTCTCTGCTCCTGCTCCTGTCTCTGCTCCTGCTCCTGCCCCTGCCTCTGCTCCTGCCCCTGCCCTTGTCTCTGTCTCTGCTCCTGCCTCTGCCCCTGTCTCTGTCTCTGCCCCTGTCTCTGCCCCTGCCTCTGCCCCTGTCTCTGCCCCTGTCTCTGCCCCTGCTCCTGTCTCTGCTCCTGCTCCTGTCTCTGCCCCTGTCTCTGCCCCTGCCTCTGCCCCTGCCTCTGCCCCTGCCCCTGTCTCTGCCCCTGTCTCTGCCCCTGTCTCTGCCCCTGTCTCTGCCCCTGCCCCTGTCTCTGCCCCTGTCTCTAAACCTGCCTCTGCCCCTGTCTCTGCCCCTGTCTCTGCCCCTGTCTCTGCCCCTGTCTCTGCCCCTGTCTCTGCCTCTGCTCCTGCCCCTGCCCCTGCCCCTGCCTCTGCCCCTGTCTCTGCTCCTGTCTCTGCCCCTGCCTCTGCCCCTGTCTCTGCTCCTGCTCCTGTCTCTGCCCCTGCCCCTCACTCCTTACACCCTGTCTGCTCTGTCCGTCTTCTGTCTCTGATATTTGAAAAAGATTTAAAAGTTATTTCCCTTTTGTTTTTCTAACTCCATAATTCCAAACATCTGACCTCATATGTCTGACGTGTTCTGTGTGTTTACCAAATGTAGTAAATGTATATATAAAAAAACCAACACTGACTGAGACGTACGTGCACAAGTCAAACTAAAATATCGACGTATAATGACAGAAAGTCCATCTGTGCTTCTGTTGTTTTGCTGGGTTTATATGATCAGGAGCTGTCCACTCTCACACTGCGTCTCCTGGAGCAGTGGCAGACGCTTCCTGTGCTGATCTGAACACTGCAGCCTGGCCCCAGACCAACCAGGCCCAAGGAAACTTCTCTGACCAGGAACCCTCAAAGACGTCCTCTGTCCTCGTTTGACCCGCTGCTTCCTGGTTTGGGGAAAAACGGCAAATTTAACACTGCGGCGATGTGGATTTATGATATTTTTGAGCAGATAACCAATGAATGTCCAAACTGGATCATTGTGTCACTTCTCTGGTGGAAGTTCTGTCAAATGCTTCTTTCTATTTAGATATTCTTATTATTGCTTTGCCTGGAATGTTCCACAGTGCGGCATTAAACCTTTCAATCTACATGGAGACTAAACCAGACCAAGTTACAGGTCAGATCTGTGGAGAGGCGACGCCGCTCACAGTCAGAATGTTGTTTTTCTAGAGATTTTTGAGCTATAAAACCACCTGTGATTGAATAAATGGAAAGTAGAGCTGTTTAATGTCACACTGTGGAACATTCCAGGCAGATAAACGGCATATCCATCCATAGAAACAAGCAGGTGACGGACCGCCAACCGAAAAGTTACACAGTGACCTTTTAAAGATCTTATATTACATAAAATTGTAGGGATGTAACAATAAGGTAAATCTGGTGATATCGTATCGTCAAAGGTCTCACAATAATATCGTGACCATCACAATATATCGAATCCCAAGTCTCTTTGCTTAAATGAACAGTTCTGATGCAGAAATAGATAAAACACAGAGGGAACTACATAGACCATGATCCTTTGCTCCGTTTCAGTGCAGACGACATGAAGAAATAACTGTTCTAAGCACTTTTACATCTTCATTCTGTGGATTAAGTCTGTGAAGCATTTTTAGAGGAAAAAGGAGCAGATTCACAGTTTTATATTGTAATAAATCTGGTCCAGTGAGATGTTTATGGTGAAAATATCGAACAGAGAGATTTGGATTTCGTTCCATCCCTAATGACAATAAATGTTGCACCAAATGACTGAAGCATTTTAGAGTCAGTCTGTTATTATGTAGAATATCGTAATATCGTGAGCTTTCCCACGATATCATAATAAATATCGTAACATGAGGTTCATCCAGTGACGATATCGTATTGTGACACTTGGATATCGTTATGCCCTATAAAAATATGGTTTATTTTCTACGATCATAAATTTTGTATCTACGTTAACAATTATTATTAGTTTGTACGACCATAATATATATATAATATAAGTTTCTTTTTTCTTCGAACTCAAAAACATTTCTCAAAACTCGAAAATTAAACCGAATCAGACATAAAAACGACGTGGTTCCCTCCTCAAAAACATACAGGGTTATTTTTTGTTTCGTCCACATGCCGCATTATTAGTCTGTCTACATCTCCAGAGCTCGAAATGCTCTTTCCACCTTATGATGTCATTTAGTGGTAGTTTTAAGACGAATCGCCCAAAGTCTAATCACGATTTTTCTGATCAGCTTTGCAAATGGATGTGTTTGTATTGTAAGATTCTGATTGGGTGATTTTTTTGTCCTTTGTGGAGGAATTTATTAACTTTAATGATGTTAGGCCAATTGCATCCATTCAAAACCTCACCAGACCAGCCAGAACCACACGCTCTGAAAAAACTTTACTCTCCCTGATTTCAGAATCGGAGAGAAGCATGATCGGTTCACATCAAAAACAAAAAAGACTGAGAAACGGTGCAGATTTTTACACAATCAACAATGGAAGCACCAAACTATGACTTATTTCAGGTCAAAGAAGTCATGTTTTGATCTGAATGTTACCAGAACTTTTGAAAGGCGACGTCTTCCGCATTTGAGGGACACGTGACACAAATTAGCTGTGGTTGGATCATCTAAAACGTGGACAGTTTTTATGCTTTATGGTCAAATTCGAGTCCCTTCTGGATTTAAACAGAATGTAGAAGGGATCGGCTGCTCTGGCGAATGAAAAACCACCGTCACCGCTCTTTCCTGTGTCCGACCCTGGCCGCTCTCCGTTCCAGACACCACAGTGGAACATGTTTTACCAAATGTCTGGCCGCCCGGGCCGTCCGTACAGCGCCGTGACTCACAGCCCGAGGGCAGGGCCAGAGACGGGACCCAGACTATTCCTGGAGCTGGAGGAACATGAAGGCGAATCTGGAGCCACATCAGGAGAATCGGAGGTGCGAATGTGTGAACGTGGACGGGTCGTTTCTCCGAGCACGAGAGCTGTGCCAAGGCTTCTGTGGCTTCTGTGGCATTTATGAACAACTCTGAACTGAATTACAGAAGAGGTTTGTTATGTTGTTCAGAGGATTTTTAATTATTTTTTTAAGCCGATACGATATTCAGTCTGTGGCTGATACTGATACTTGGCTTTTAAACTCCATAGTGAGGCCAGCACATGTATCATAAAGACATCTTGTGCTTGTGTGTGGTTCTTTATAGTTTTATAATTGGTTTATTTGACTGGGACAGTGTAACATTAACAGCATCACTGCAAATGCACCAGAATGAGCCAAAAGGAGATTTTTCATCCGTTGTCCCTGGAGAGATGGTAAAACTGTCTCCCTGTAAGGCAGGAGTGACATCACGAGTGGATCATTATCTCTTGGACATTTTTAAAACGCAATATTGATCGAAATAGCTCCAAATGCAACTTTGAGGGTGAATCGTGAGGGGAAGAAAGTACGAGAACTTTAAAAGCTCTAAAAAGTGTCTTTAATTCTATAAGGAACAGATTCTTCTAGGTCGTCTTCTTCATCTGCATCTTTTTTGTAGTCGTCTTCTTCGATGTCGTCTTCTTCGATGTCTTTGTCGCCATCTTTGTCGCCATCTTCTTCGCCATCATCTTTGTTGTCTTTCTTTGTCGTGTTCTTTGTCATCATCAGCTTCTTCGTCTTCTTTGCCATATTCTTCTTCGTTGTCTTCTTTGTCACCTTCATCTTCTTCGTCGTGTTCCTCTTCTTCGTCGTGTTCGTCTTCTTCGTCGTGTCCGTCTTCTTCGTCGTGTTCGTCTTCTTCGTCGTGTCTGTCTTCTTCGTCGTGTTCGTCTTCTTCGTCGTGTTCGTCTTCTTCGTCGTGTTCGTCTTCTTCGTCGTGTTCGTCTTCTTCGTCGTGTTCGTCTTCTTCGTCGTGTCCGTCTTCTTCGTCGTGTTCGTCTTCTTCGTCGTGTCTGTCTTCTTCGTCGTGTTCGTCTTCTTCGTCGTGTTCGTCTTCTTCGTCGTGTTCATCTTCTTCGTCGTGTTCGTCTTCTTCGCTGTGTTTGTCTTCGTCATCGTCTTCTTACTCCAGATGATGATGTAACATTCTACAGACCTGCACTGCAACTGCAGCGAGCGAATCTAAGCTTTTGTGACGTTAATGATCATATTCAGGGAGTGTTGTCACGTTACTGACATTTCGAACTCTATTTCAGGACTACGGAACAGACTTGATACCGATTCTGATACCACAATAATAAACAACAATCTTTATAGCACTGTGTTTGTGGTCTTACCGGTAGGTTCCACAGTGCTCCAGGGGCGTATACTAGTCTATGTTCTGATACAGCTCCAGATCATTAAAGACATTCAGGAAAGCTGTGACTTTTTTAGTTTCGATACCTGCTCAAATGAGTAATATACTAGTTTCAGTATCGATTAGTGTCTGATTTTCGATACCTTTGACACTCCCTTCCTATATTACCTGGACTCTGCATTTTGACACCACTCAGTCCACAGACCTCAGTGACCACAGAGGAACCAGGTTCTGTTTGGTTGCTTTGCGTCGCTGCTCTTTCTCTCACTGTGCACCTGTTGTGGCATTAGCATAGCCCGACTAGCACATGTTCTGCTGTGTAGAGCGTTCACACAAAGAGCAACTTGTATTTTGGCTTTAAAAACATTCTTGCTGTCCGACCTTTAGATGAACTTCATAATATTCGCATCTGTTTTACAGTGGAGATGACGGGTTTTCATGTTTTTCTCATTCTGACTTGGTTTGGTGCGATAAAATCTGTGGTCAGAATTTATCTTGTTGTACATCAGTTGAGAGACAGTTTGAGGGGAAAAACGTCTACAAAAAATACGAAAATACAAAAAAATAGTTCTAAAATAGGATGACCAGACATCTCTATTTACCCATGACAGTCCTAGTTTTGAGTCCTGTGTCCTCTGTCCCAGTGGATTTATTCAAAACCAGGGATTTGTCAAAGTTTTATTCAAGAAATGTCCCAGGTGCTATTTTGGACCAATTTGATACCAGACAACAGTAAAAAGAGGCATACATTGTCATTTGTTTAGGTAAAATACAGAAAAGTTGCTTAAAATGACCAAAACACAAAGAAAATGTGACTTTACTGACTCACATTAGTCAATGCTCCTTAATTACTCTCTCACAGTTTTACTATTACCAACTACCTCAAACCGAGAGTGTCCTCGTTTATTTTGAAAATCCGACCCTGTTCTAAAGTGGTATAGCCCTGCCTATGTCACCAACACTGAAAAAATCTGTCCTAAATGCAGGGACAGTTTACACCAGGGGAACTCGATTACAAACTCAAAAGGTCAACTTACCAAATTTACAGTTTCCAGGGTCCGAAAAAGTGACGGTGGGTTTCCAAACTTAGAACTTCTAACAAAAAATGTAGTAAATCCACATGGGACATTTGAACTATGCACAAAGTATCGTGTGTTCTGTCCGAATCCGTGTGAAAAGTTAAAGGCCGAATTAAGGCCAGAAAACGGTTGTGTCGATGTGCACCTCCGAAATGTTCTAACTACACGTCAAAACGACACGGACATCGAGGGGAAGCGACGCAGACACTAAGGGCTGTGATCGGTCCTTTCCACCGCTCTACATTTCCGGTGCTCCGCTCAACATTTACTTTGAGTAATAATGTGTTTAATTTGCATAAGTGGTGAGAGGCTCGAGTTCCGTGTCAGTATCTGCTGCACCACTGTCACTTGGTGCTTTACTGCACATGTCTCCTGCAGAAAGAGCCGCTGTTCTGTCTGCATCAGTCGATTGCACCAACACTTCTGCGCCACTGAAAGAAACGGTAATCGAGCAGCAGAAAGAACGTTTGGAGTGTGTTAGAAACTTGTGAGGGACTTCAAAAGGCGGGGATGGAGAACACGGCTTCACGGTAAAGCACAGTGAAGCTAATGAAATATCGAGTGGATCTGGGATGCTACGGAAAAAAAGGCTCGAGAGCTTTTTGTCTCGGTCCGGATGTCATTGCGTTTGGGTCCGGAGTCGGACCAGAGTTCACCAGTTGAGTACCTCTGGTTTACACTGTCTAATCGTGACTATTTCACATGTTATACAAGTTTTGACCCTTGTTTACATTACGGTTGCTAACAGGACTTCACTCTGTACAAGTATCTGCTTCCCGTTTCCAACCAGGAAGTACAATTATAAACCGTGCACAGCAACAAGTCTTTTACTGGACACAAAACGAGGGCAGGAAAGGATTGTGTGTGTTTGAGAGGCTCATGTTACTCGATTTTCAGATCTGTTATAATGTTGTTTGCTCATCAAAAGCAGACCTGGAGTTTGCATATTTAGACTGAATTCATGTCTCAAACATTAAACCCTCTATTACTATTACTGTTCCACATTATGATGTCATGAGGTAATACAGGAAGTGCTCCATTGTGTTTTTTAACTTCATACATCTTCATTTGGGTAATTTCAGTGCTGGAATTGTATCTACTCGGGATGGGCGTAATTAATCGACTAATCAGTAATTGATTATTAAGAATTTTGGGGATCTCGTTCATTTATTTTATTTTTTTTTGTAATTCTCTTTATTGAGTTTTTCCATAAATCAAGTATACATGTAGATTATACAATATAACCCAGGTTATAAAATAAAACAAAACAGAACCAAACCAAAACAAAAACCCCAAGAGGATTTATCCTTATACATATATACGTGTATATACATTTTGCTCAGTTTTTTACACGTTTGTGAAATCAATAAATGGTTGCCAGACCTTATTTTTTCTAATTGTAGATGTTTCATAATGTCATTAACACCGAATGTCCGTGTCTGTTTCCAATTTAATAAAATTAGTCGCGCTAAAAGCATCACAAACGAACCGTATTAATTTGAGGGTTTTGACAGTTGAACAGCTGCGGCTTCGCTCCAAACAGGGAAAGTCCTGGGTCTGATTTTAATGATTTTTTAAGAATTTTGAACAATATATCAAATATACTTTTCCAATATAATGTGATGCTAGAACAGTTCCAGAACTTACGGCTGCTGTTTCCATCAGTAACATAAAGGATTAACAGAAGAAAACATCTGGGACAGTCTGAGTTTTGTTAAATGCAGTCGATGCAACACTTTAAACTGAGTAAGATGAAGTCGGACACAGACGGAGGAGAACACACTCTGAGCTCCACTGAATGTCACTTATAAACACACCCGAGTCCTTCTGCAGCTTTTAAGTGATCACATGTTACGGTCCATGTCTGACAGAACATTGTGAATTTTGGCGATCAAACCTTTTTTAAATGGAT
The DNA here is from genome assembly GCA_034769755.1 of Odontamblyopus lacepedii. Classification (NCBI taxonomy): domain Eukaryota; kingdom Metazoa; phylum Chordata; class Actinopteri; order Gobiiformes; family Gobiidae; genus Odontamblyopus; species Odontamblyopus lacepedii. Next base: position 799,268 of record CM068349.1, read on the forward strand.
CAGACTGAAATATAGTTTCCAATGCTGAAGCAGGAGGCTGATCTGGAAAAGGATCCCGTTCATTTTTAACCGACAAACTGAATGTAGGTTGTTGGCAGAGCGTAATTAGACGAGGCTGAGCAAACACAGGAGCCCCACATCTCGGCTATGGCACAGCAGAGATCTCTATACCTATACTGTGGCATGTGTACGCAGTGTCCTGGTTATGCAGGAAAACACACTGTGTTTATGCATTTTCATTGCATTTTAATATATAAAAGAATAGTAATAATAATGATGATCATTTTGGCATAAAAAATGTTAATGATTAATCAAAAATGGGTCGTTAAATCTGCCGATAGAGGAGACGGATAGATAGAACTTTATTAATCCCGAAGGAAATTCATTGTGATGATCAGCTGCTTCATACAATAAAATATATGATGCAATATTAAAATAGATAAAACATAAATATATCATACTTAAAATCCAAAGTTTCAAAGTGCTTTAGTGCCCTCTCCCCCTCCCCTCCACAGAGACCGGACCATTTTGAGCTTTGGAGATGTAAACAGACTAATAATAATACAGGGTACAACATGTGTGAATGAAACAAAACAGTTTTTGAGGAGGTCAGAACATTCTACCATCATCCAGACGCCAGAGCTTTTTCAGTTCCGATACGATTGTGATACGACAGATTTAAGCGTCTGTCAACCGATTCCTGAGTAGAATCTGAAAACTGCATTTATTTCCTTAAAACAAAAGTAAAATAAGACAAAAATGATCCAAATTTGTTATGTAGCTCTTATTTATCCTTCAGGAAACTACAACAGTTTCCTATAAATAAAAGTTTAAACATTACAAGAGTTAATGAGCCAACTGTGACGTGTAAGTAGTTATTATGACCAGGACATCAGCTGAACCGGGATTTGGAAGGTGTCAAGAGTCCGTTTCGTGCAATATAAGTGAAAATCGGGTTGTTCTCTCGCAAATGTTCCAGTGTTCCTCTTTGCGTCTGTCAGAAAGTGGCACAGGCTGCGGTTCACTGCGGTGAGGTTTTCAGCGCTCGTATATCCTCTGCTCCAGGAGACTTTTCCCAATATTCCGAACAATGCATTCTTCAGCGCTCCGGACCGCCTGCCCTCTTCACTGCCGAGCGGAATCTTGGCGTTCGGTTTCACATCTAATCACGATCGAGCGTCAGGCATTCACATTACACTGGACTGACATATTGCGCAGTCAAACACGGCTTTATCATGACTTCCACCCCGGCAATTCTGGACCATTTCAAATACGTGCATCCAGATCTTTGCACTATTATGCAAAGTATCCAGGCTCCAGATGTCCCAGATGTGGGTTCGGTTGGGTTCTCTTGACTTCACAACATTCTAGGATCTTTATAAACATTTGTGGAAGGAGAGGTCAGAATTCTATGGTGGAGTTTTTGTTGTTTTTTACCTGGTTTGTGGTTAATGACTTTGTAATTACTTTGCGACCATAGAGCGTATATATGAGTGGACTAAGTGAGTGTGACGTCTCCACAGCGCCAGGCGCCAGGTCCATATTTGGAAATCCTCCCGCGAGTATCATAGCAACACAAGAGCCAATCATGAGTGAGGAGGTTAAATGTGGCGCCTCCTCCTGGCAGAGCTGATGCATCATATATACGGACTATGGATGTGATACTCTGCACCTGCAGGACACTGGATTTACCTGATTCTGCACAAGAAGAAGAAACTTTGAGCTTTAAAGAGTTTAAGTCACTGATTTATGTTGTTTGTTCTGTTCCGTACGAACAACAATAGAGTCACAATTTAACCAAATTCACTTTACTTTCTGCTCGTTAAATTCTGCTCGTTCAGATTCTTCACTACTTTCACTGCCGAGTCAATAAGGCGAAACCCTGTGAAACAGCCTGAATTATGGGCAACAATAGCATGTTTAGACAAGCTCTCACAGCCTTTGCTATAGGCCACATGTTGGGGGTGGAGACAGGTGCAGTGTGCTGACAGTGAATCCAGCAGCGTAAAGTCCTCGCTCTGATGCCCGGGCGTCACAGGCGCTCTCAGTGAGCGCTCACTGACTTTGCCAGGCGAGGGCAGTGGTTGGTTTGCTCCACCGAGGGGTCATGGGGTCAGTGTGGACCTGAATTAATGAGTCACATGAAATATTGGTCAGGAATCATCTTTATTTCTGTTCCCTTAAGTGACATATGGCTAAAACAGCATTGATGACTGTTGTATGTTCAAACGTATAATGAATATTTGACTATTCTATACTTGAGTATTTTTGAGCTATAAAACCACTTGTGACTGAATTTATGTACAGGAACTGTTTCATAATGTAACATAAGGTATTTATGCAGTTAAGATATGATTGTTGTGACTTGAGATCTTGTTCGGTCAGATCTCAGACACACGGCCTGGTCAGTACTCGAATACCAGGCGCCACAGTGAGGTGAAGGTGACCGTTGTGTCCTCAGACAAGACACTTTACTTTAGTATGTACCTAGTATGAAGGTGGTGTGTGTGTGAATGTTGGTGGAACTGGACTGCAGAGCGCGACAAACCTCCGTCCAAACCTGAGATGATCCAACCGCATCTGCTCATTCGCATCACGAGTCTCTCAAACCCGGAACATTCAGAACAAAATATAGAACTTCTTTTACCTGAGATAAGTCGTAGTTTTATTGATTCTGAGAAATTCCATGCTGTTTTTCAGTCCATTTTTGTTTACTTGTTTGTTTTGTCATCTCAGTTCAGTTCAGATTAAAGTTTAACGAGCTTCATTCAGAGCAACATTCAGCATCACACCCCCAGGACATGTTGATATCTGCTGCCCAGTATCAGCGGAGTGATGCATGCCCTCGCCGTCCATCTGAAACTCTCACGCTCTGCACCGTTAGTGATTCTGAAGTCATGTTGTGTGAAGCATTAGCTGCACACATGAGCTCGGGCTCCTCCACGCCGCTCCCCTCTGCAGACGCCTCCTCGTGGGCTGAGCCTCAGAGGGCGGCGCCTCAGTCATCCCCACGAGCAGGAATCTGTTTACTTGTGGCGACGCTACAAATAGGACGTCCGCTCATTCCACAACTCGATGTCGGCGTTTCACACGGAGCGCAGGGCGGATTATCTGTGGACGAGGCTCCCTGTGGATCTGGATTACAGAGAGATCCAGACCACAAATTTAAGGGCCCATATTTTGCGGTTTTCTTTTTTTCTCATCACAAACAGACCTGGAGTTGTGTTTTGTTTCATTCACACATTCACACACACATGTCCTGCATAGTTCTGGAGACGTAGACAGACTCATAATAAAGGATTACTCAAATGTGTGAATGAAACAAAACACAAATCCAGGTCTTGGCTCAAGGCGCACACAAGAATCCACTTTGTCTGATATTGGATCTTTTAACATGCCTATGACAGATTTTCATCTTTTCTAATTCTGTTTGGGTTTGTATCTGTGGTGTAGCTTTACACAAGTCCCAGTTTGTGAGAGAAGTTTAGTAAAAATAACTACAGGAAGTAGCGTTGAGTTCTAAAAAGGAATTCCTCTATTTGTGTCACCAGTGCAGGAGGGTTCATAACTTTTATTTTGTTCAATAAAAGAAACAATTTATCTTCAGACCAGTCCAAATAAAACAACTGTGTAATTTAGACAGGCTTTTGCAGTATGTAAAAGTAACATGTGGCTAAGTAACATATATGAAATTACCACTGCATTTCTTTAGTCCACATACAACCAGGAAGTGTAATTTAATAAGTTAAATTCATTTAAATTCTGATGAGTGAAATGAGCAGGAGAGACACTGTATGTTGACAGTTCTTCCATTTCTTAACGGCTCTCGGTGTATCTGTGCTCTGGGCGTTAGAAACAAATCCTGAACCAGTTCATCTTGTATGGGCCAAAAAGCGTCCTCCCCTTTAAGGCCGTCCTCCCCTTTAAGGCCGTACAACACAAACAGAAGAGTGAGAAGTTCTTAAAGAGCCACTGCACATGTCCACCTGCCACATGGAAGTCATTACTCACAGCAGAGGAGCTTTTTCCATCCACTCCTCCCCCGGACTCACTCTGGGACTGTCAGAGAGCCGAGCCTAACCCGTGCTCCTCATGTCCCTCTGGGCAGGGGCCAGGGGCCGGTGTGCAGGGCCAGGGCCAGGGGCCTGTGTGCAGGGCAGGGGCCAGGCATGAAAAGGAACATCCACACACAAGACTCACTAATGCTGCATGTGATTGTCAGTGGCCTAATGCTCGGTAGAAGTGGGTTCTTTGTGTCCGGGTTCAGCTCTGTGTGTCACGCCTCAGATTTCCAGACATCTTAATGTTAAACCAGTGGATATCTGAAGATGCTCAGTACTACAGAAGGTTGGTTACAGCAGTAAGGTTAAAGCTCTTTCGTAGAGCATTCACCTTCATGCCTGGTTTGGTTTCATGTGCATAGGCCCAGTAATTACACATGTCCTTACTGTGAGCAGGCTCGCATCTCCACAAACCCGACAGTTTTGGCTTTGGAGTCTCCCTCCTGCTTGTTTCCATGGAAATGTTCCTTTGGCTGTAATATTCCACAGTGTGGCATAAAACTTATCTCCATGTTCCAAAGTTTGTTTTTATCCGTTTCTCTCTTTCCTGTTTCCATAAGGCGTCACCTCCAGAAAGTTCCATGTTGTTGCTTTAACCCTAAACCAGGCCAAAGTACGTGCGATACTTTACCAGCAGGTGTTACCATAGAATCCTGTGGCGCCCCTCTCTTTTCCAGCGTGTACTTGTTCCTCTGGACTTACACTCGCTCTTGTGTTTTTTCTCAGGCTTTTGGAAACGCCAAGACCGCCCACAATAACAACTCGAGTCGCTTCGGCAAGTTCATCCAAGTGAACTACCAGGAGAGTGGGACTGTGCGCGGGTGAGGAGCACTCTGAACCCCACTGCGCTCGTGTGTGTGTGTGTGTGTGTGCTCACTGTCTGTGTGCTTTCAGAGCCTATGTGGAGAAGTACCTCCTCGAGAAGTCCAGGCTGGTCTACCAGGAGCACAACGAAAGGTGCGTACAAGAACTGCTCAGACTGGAGCTAAAAAGAACATAAAAGATGACAAAATGGACTATGAACTTTTCTTTCATGGGACAGATGCAGTTATCGATTGTGTGGAACTCAGGAAAAACAGAACTTACTACAAACTCTTACACAAATTAGTTTTTCTCCAAACTGGATAAGAGCTGAAGTCGCCCCATCAAACGCAAACCTACAAAAACTATGTCAATCGTTTGTGCTTTTTTGTGCTGCAAAAAGTTTCATTTGTGCGATTCTGGTTCTTAAGACGTCGTCCAGAACCTCAGAATGTGAAATAAAGCTCAAAACAGGAAGAAAATTACAGTGTATATAGACTATACTAATACTATACTACTATACTAAAATTGTGAATTATTTCTGCCGTAATTCCAGGACGTCATTAGTTTTTGTGTAGGTTTGTGTTTGATGGGCGACTTCACGCTGTGCTGTCGAGTCACATGTGTTTTTGCAGTATTCAGACGGCTGATATTTCGGCCGAACATATATCGCTCCATCTCATTCCCAGGACAAGTCAAAATGCCTCTGTGTGTGTGAGGGCAGCTTTAGACCCCCTCACACATCTCTGCTCTTAAACTGACCTTGAATAATGTTGGTTATATTTGTACACGAGCATGAACACTTCCACAGAGCCCGACGTGCCTCACAAACATCAGAGATGCTCCAGTGTTGTGTCACTGTGAGTCCAAACCCCACTGAGCCCAAACCCCACTGAGCCCAAACCCCACTGAGCCCAAACCCCACTGAGTCCAAACCCCACTGAGCGCTGTGACAGACCACAGATTCTCTCATGTCAAAGTGATGCTAATGGCCTGTGACTGAAGTCTGTGTGTGTGGTGGAGAGCGGCCTGAGTCACATATGACTGTGGAAGTGGCTCTCACACTTATCTGCCCAGTGAACTGTGTGTGTGTGTGTGTGTGTGTGTGTGTGTGACCTCACAGCGGGGGGCTCTGCGTGGCCGTTCGCCTGTTATAGAGACACAGCGCTGACTCCAGAGCCAGAAAAAGCCTGTGTTTATTCCAGTGGCCTGTGGTCACACAGCTGCTGCTCACATTTGACCCCATCACTGCAGCCGTGTGCAGACAGGAAGCACAGATTCACACACACACACACACACACACACGCAGACATACACAGACATACACACACACACACACAGACATACACACACACACACACAGACATACACAGACATACACACACACACACACAGACATACACACACACACACACACACACAGACATACACACACACACAGACATACACACACACATACACACACACACACAGACATACACAGACATACACACACACACACACAGACATACACAGACATACACACACACACACACAGACATACACAGACATACACACACACACACACAGACATACACAGACATACACACACACACACACAGACATACACACACACACACACACACACAGACATACACAGACATACACACACACACAGACATACACACACACATACACACACACACACACACACACACATACACAGACACATACACACACACACACATACACACACACACATACACACACAGACACACACACACACACACACACACAGACATACACAGACATACACACACACACACACACAGACATACACACACACACATACACACACACACACACACACACACAGACATACTGGGCACACACACACACACACACAGACATACTGGGCACACACACACACACACACACACACAGACATACTGGGCACACACACACACACACACACAGACATACTGGGCACACACACACACACACACAGACATACTGGGCACACACACACACACACACACAGACATACTGGGCACACACACACACACACACACAGACATACTGGGCACACACACACACACACACACACACACAGACATACTGGGCACACACACACACACACACACACACACACAGACATACTGGGCACACACACACACACACACACAGACATACTGGGCACACAGAGACATACTCACATTCACATGACAGAAATGAACCTTCCTGAATGTCTTCAGAATGATCTTGAGCTGGATCAGAACAAGTAGAAGAGCACAGAGACTAGAATGTCTCACACACGTACCGTACCATCGCCCGGACGTTTATTTGTTTCCATCACTTAACAGACCAGGCGTTTATTTGAGATCAGGCGATTAATTCCTTCTTCACAAAAATCTCTGGCAAAACTGGTAAAATCTGGTACTCAAATTCTTTTAACCAGTGAGACGATAATTTAGGCGACTTCCAATACAGACAGGAGAGTTCATTTGAAATGTTACAACAAAATATCTCCGGAGCGGAGAGTTTCCCACTTTTGAAAGCGACTCCTGAATTACAGAAAGTCGTTCAAACCCTCCACAACATGCAGACATTTCTTTAGTTAAAACAAACGACAGAGGCAGTGAGTGAGAACGTTCATCCACCGCATCAGGAGGAGCAGCTGGTTTTTTCAGCGCTTATAGCTTATGCAAATGAGCCGTGTGGTTTTAAGTAGGGCTGTCAACGTTAACACGTTAATCGCGATTAGATTAATGCAATCCATAAAACGTTAATTTTTTAAAAATCACGATTAAAGTTCTCCAGCCTTTTGTCGGAAGTGTTCAGTGCTTTTCCCGGAAGAACCAAGTGCAGAGGACGGACGCTCAGAGCAAATGATAATGAACCAAACTGGGTTCAGGCCACTGTCCATGTGCACGACCGCGGAACCAGAGATCCTCGAGCACGGAGAACCAGAGCAGCCCGGACCTGTGGTCCGGATCTGTAGCCTGGACCTGTGGTCTGCAGAGCTTTATCACTTTCACCGCACGGATCCAACGTGCAGAAGACGGAACCGCTCTGCCCCAGTCCAGAGCACTGGTCCTGAAGGATGGAACAAGACCAAGGACCAGATCCCCGGGCCCGTCCCGAGGGGCCCCGGGCCCGTCCTCTGTGGTGAAGCTCGAGTCTTTATCGCTGTTGCCTGAACCCAGAGCTTCTGCTCCGGGCTCAGGTGCGGTGAGTTGTGCACAAAGTTGTAGGATCAGAGGTTTGGGGAACGTCGGGCCCCAAAATGAGTGGATCCTGGATAAACACTGATGAAACGTCAGTTGGACCAGTTTTGGTTGGTTTGCTGGTGTGAAAGGACCAGACTGGAGCCTATAGGCTGCATAATAATAATGTTATTGCCTGGACCAAAGAATTGAACTCGCAGTGTGAAAAGGCCCTAAGTTAAAGCTAAACCCCCCGGAGCAGCGACTGGAGCCACAGCCAAGAGCCTCAGATCAGACAAACTGTTTCAGACCTGTGATGATCACATGACAAAGAAAATAACAAGTAATAAATAAATCGCTTTACGTTATGGCTTTAAAACTGTCTTAAAATGCAAAATAACACAATTTTAAACATGCAATTCAATATGCGATTAATCGCAATTAATCACGATTAACTATGAACTATTTATGGTTTGACAGCCCTTTAAGTTTGGTTTGTGTAGAGACGACGTGAGCATCAGTCCTGCTCCTGCAGCTCGACTTCTGTCTACATTAGACTCGGCAGTTATTTATTAAAATATACACCTGGACCCGGCTCTTATTGGGTATTTTACTTTAAGACCACGTGGAATACAAAAGAAAGTCCTACCGTTTAACACTGAAAATCACATTCTATTGCCTAAAAGATCCCACTGTGGCATCTAAATCAGCCTATTCCTCCAGTATTGAAATCAAGTTTGATTCACCAGCATCACAACAACACTAACAGCACCAGGAACCAGGAACTGCCCCCACAGCACCAGGAACCAGGAACTGCCCCCACAGCCTGAGGCAGCAGCTGAAGGACGCAGCAGCAGCGGTTCTTCCATCGATTCCATCAGTCAATAAGTGCAGTGTGGAAGCCGCCCGATCACACACACGTTTTAATGTGTGTGTCAACAAACAGTGCGACCATGGCTGGAAATAACATCCCGGTTTAAACTGGCAATCTCCGGTTTAGTTTTGTTTATTTGGCTTTGTTTATCCCGTTGTTATTTTCGAGGACTAAAAGAGAAAATGACTCAAAAGGAGTAAACAAAACGGAACCACAGACAATACAGCGACTGGGGAAGAGTAAACAGCTTAACCAGACCCAAACACACGGAGAGCCAGGCTGTTTTCCCCACGCGGCGTCTACAGGGGCAGTTCTGGGGTTAAACATAAGAGCGTGGATCACAGTAGTATTAATATAGTATACAGTATATTATAATGATGTTTTTGGGATATTTTAAAGGTCTTATATTACGCAACACTGACTCGTGAGCTTCACGCCGCGTTAGAAACTCCTCAAAAACATGCGCAGAGTTGTGTTCTGTTTCATTCACGCCTGTTTAAGTAAACCTTTATTATTAGTCTGTCTGGAAATGCTCTGTTCCACCTTGTGATGTCATGAAGTGGTAGTTTTCTAGTTAACTTTAACCCTTTTACCTTTGGTTCAGTATAGATTGGTGTATCCAGGGATGAAACTGTTCAGGAAAGGTTCATTTCTGTCCTGTGAATATCACTTTTTTTAGTATCGGTTCTTGTTCAAATGAATATGTAGTTTGGATACTCGCTGTAGTATCTATTAGTATTTGATTTTCGATACTTTTGGCAACCCTATCATGAATAACACCTGCCTTTGTATGCTTTTTACTTAAAAAACCTGTACCTTTCTGTAAAATGTAGAACTTTGTGCTGTTGTGACCTTCTTGCATCAGCCAGTACCTGATATGGACAGTCTTGGGTTTGTTTTGCAGGAACTACCATGTGTTTTACTACCTGCTGGCAGGAGCGAGTGAAGACGAGCGCACGGCCTTCCACCTCATGAAGCCCGAAGAGTATCATTACCTCAGCCAGGTACGTGTGAGTGTGTGTGTGTGTGTGTGTGTGTGTGTGAGTGAGTGTGTGTGTCTGCGTGTGTGTGTCTGTGTGTGTGTGTGTGTCTGTATTCAGGTGTGTGTGTGTGTGTGTGTGTGTGTGTGCTGGTGTGTGTGGTCTTCACATGTGGTACTGGGCACTTATGGCTAAATGATGATGATTTATTTAAAGAATTTGACAAACAAATCTGAGCTGAAAATAAACCCAAATCCCAGTGAAATGAGTCCTGATGGTGCTGAATGTCTCCAGTCACAGCCACGTTCAGGAGGCTCAGGTCCATTTCTGTCTGACCTCATTTAGTCCAGAGCCAGAGCCAGAGCCACACTGCACAGGCTTCTGTAACGTGTGTGACGTTAGAACTCATGTTCTGTCCTTGGACGTGGAAATGTGAACGGAGCAAAAGAAACGACCTGATCCGTGTTTAAGAGAAACGTGTAGAATTCTCATACATATGTACATATGTACATACATATACATATGTACATATGTACATATGTATGTACATACATATGTACATATGTACATATGTATGTATGTATGTACATATGTACATACATATGTACATATGTATGTACATATGTATGTACATACATATGTACATATGTACATATGTATGTACATACATATGTACATATGTATGTATGTATGTACATATGTACATATGTATGTACATATGTATGTACATACATACATACATATGTACATATGTATGTACATACATACATACATACATATGTACATATGTATGTACATATGTACATATGTACATACATATGTACATATGTACGTACTTTTGTACATATGTACATATGTATGTACATATGTACATATGTACATATGTATGTATGTACATACATATGTACATATGTATGTATGTATGTACATACATATGTACATATGTATGTACATATTTCCTACATACATCCTTCTGAGTCCTTCAGTCCTGAGTGGAGACCTGAGTGTGTACAGGTGTGTGTGTGTGTACAGGTGTGTGTGTACAGGTGTGTGTGTACAGGTGTGTGTGTGTGTACAGGTGTGTGTGTGTACAGGTGTGTGTGTGTGTACAGGTGTGTGTGTATATGTGTGTGTGTGTGTGTGTGTGTGTACAGGTGTGTGTGTGTACAGGTGTGTGTGTGTGTACAGGTGTGTGTGTACAGGTGTGTGTGTGTGTGTGTGTACAGGTGTGTGTGTGTGTGTACAGGTGTGTGTGTGTGTACAGGTGTGTGTGTGTGTGTGTACAGGTGTGTGTGTGTGTGTGTGAGGGGGTGTGTGTGTGTGTGTGTACAGGTGTGTGTGTGTGTTCAGGTGTGTGTGTGTACAGGTGTGTGTGTACAGGTGTGTGTGTACAGGTGTGTGTGTGTGTACAGGTGTGTGTGTGTGTGTACAGGTGTGTGTGTGTGTACAGGTGTGTGTGTGTGTGTGTGTACAGGTGTGTGTGTGTACAGGTGTGTGTGTGTGTACAGGTGTGTGTGTGTGTGTGTACAGGTGTGTGTGTGTGTGTGTACAGGTGTGTGTGTGTGTACAGGTGTGTGTGTGTGTGTGTGTGTGTACAGGTGTGTGTGTGTGTGTGTGTACAGGTGTGTATGTGTGTGTACAGGTGTGTGTACAGGTGTGTATGTGTGTGTACAGGTGTGTGTGTGTGTGTACAGGTGTGTGTGTGTGTGTGTACAGGTGTGTGTGTGTGTGTACAGGTGTGTGTGTGTGTGTGTACAGGTGTGTGTGTGTGTGTACAGGTGTGTGTGTGTGTGTGTGTGTGTGTACAGGTGTGTATGTGTGTGTACAGGTGTGTGTGTGTGTACAGGTGTGTGTCTGTGTACAGGTGTGTGTGTGTGTACAGGTGTGTGTGTGTGTTACCTGCATTTCCCTTTAGCTCAAGAGTCTCAGACATTCACAAAGGCAGAGTTAAGACTCGCACACACACACACACACACACACACACACACACACACACACACACACACATACCTGTACACACCTGTCCTCTCCTCCTCTCTCCTCTCCTCTCCTCTCTCTTCCTCTCTTCTCCTCTCTTCTCTTCCCTCCTCCTCTCCTCTCCTCCTCCTCTCTTCCTCTCTTCTCCTCTCTTCTCTTCCCTCCTCCTCTCCTCCTCTCTTCCTCGCGCCCACGCTGATCCGACCAGGGAATTCCATCCATTCCAGACGCACAAACCCAGAGCTGTGGTGGGGCTGTTCCTCACGCTCCTCTTCCCTCTCCTCCTCCCTCGCTCTCCTCTTCCCTCGCTCTCCTTTTCCCTCGCTCTCTTCTTCACTCTCCTCCTCCCTCGCTCTCCTCTTCCCTCGCTCTTCTCTTCCCTCTCCTCTTCCCTCTCCTCGTCCCTCTCCTCTTCCCTCTCCTCTTCCCTCTCCTCCTCCCTCACTCTCCTCTTCCCTCTCCTCTTGCCTCGCTCTCCTCTTCCCTCGCTCTCCTCTTCCCTCTCCTCTTCCCTCACTCTCCTCTTCCTCATTCCTTTGCTTCTTTTTCCGCACAAACACAAACCCTGCAGATTTAGGATGAGTTCTTCTCAAACTGAAGCTGCTGTTCCACCCTGTGATGTCGTGTGGTAAAACAGGAAGTGCTCCACTGAGTTTCGGATGATTTCAATCCTGGACTTGCTGATCTCCACTGAACAAAAGGTCAAAAGCTGTTGTAGGGTGACCTGAATCCCTTAGTGTCCTGAAAACGACGCTCAGACAGAATCCCGAGGAGTTATTTTCTGATAAACATTAAAAACTGTTTGTAGAAAGGTCGAGGCTTTTGATTCTGTGTCACAACCAAACCGTCCCCCACATCAGGGACTTTAGCTCACTGACCCCTGAAGACCTGAGGGCAGTTTTAGAACATTTCTCCTCGTCTGGATTTTTTCTTAATTTTGCTTTTAAAACTGCCCCTTTTACCCCTAATGAAGTGTTCTACCTCCTTTTGTTCAGTCCAACCTGTTATTTCACAATCTGCTGCTGTAGTTGTGTCATGAGGCTGTGAGAAAAGCTACAGGACCAGAAATAGAGATGAAAAAAAACTGAAAATAAAATTCACACTCTTTTATACAAAACACATAGCAAACATGTAGAAACAACTTTTTGGACATAAAAAATGCTTAATTTAGGGCCTTAGCTACAAAAATGCAAAATCTCAAGTCTGTAAGTAAATTAAAAATCTCCTTATTGCCCTAAAAACAAAAAAAGTGCAGTGGCTCCATGACTTTCCTGGTCCAGTCCTGGAAACAGCTCCTGTCAGGTCCAGGGCCAGAGCCACAGCACTTCTGCATTTCCAGGTGGAAATTACATTTGGATTTGTTCATTTGGACTGAAATAAACCTTTAAATAAAAATAGAAAGAGATGCACAATTACACACACCAAGATGTGTCATTTTCCGTGTGTGAGAATTAACTCCACTTAGAGCGACTTTTTCCCTCGTTATAAACACACACAGTCAGAGGAGTCGACCATCTTGACTCACTTCACTCTTTGGCAAAGTTTGGCTCGATCAAAATGGACGGAGCGCATGAGTTTGGGGAAAACAAAGTTCCTATTGGACACTCGTTTTGCTCCCGTCATCACACAGCGTGAGTGTGACGTAGGATAAAGCCGCAGAAATGTACGGAAACCTCTATGTCTGCACTTTCAGAGGGGAAAAGGACGTTTCTGTCTTTTACCGTTAGAAAGTTCTGCACGGTTATAGAAAATGTATTCCTTGGTATTGTGTACGATACCGTAGGTCTTCGAGGGTTAAGTCCATCGTTTTTAGAATGGACTCTCCAGGTTCTAGACCCCGGTTAAGGCTGTTGCAATAACTGCAAAAATGACCACGGTGAATGTTGGGCACCACCACCTCCGCACATGACCATCGTTCTGCTGTTCTACTCTGAGCTAATTCATGTTCACGTGGCTCTGAGCAAATGGGCTCAAATCCCAGGGCCACAGACAGTATAAAGAATATAAACCCGAGCCGACCCCGCGCACATTAAAACTCCCATGTTGCTCCACTGCAGCAGCCGTAGTATCTGCGGAGGCGCCTTGTGAACACACAGTTCTGTTTGAATCAGCCTTCGTTTTGTTATTTCCACTCAAGTGCAGTGTTCAGGACCTGTGTGAAATGAGCCACACACTCACAGGATTTACCGCACACAGAAGCTTCAGTGGAGTTTGGGACTAAAGCTCCTGGATCCTGGAGCGAGCAGCACCTGAGGCTCTGACGTCTCCGTTCATTTGAGGAGCTTTGTCTTTGTGTGGGTGATTCGTGACCTGTGTCGTTCACGCTGGAGCATCGTTTGTCTGGTTTCGGTGCAGAACGATGAAACTCCGGTGTTCACGTGTCGGCTCCGTGTGCACAGGAACCAGGCGCCTTTTCCTGTTTCTGGCTGTGTTCATTTGGTAACACTGCAAATCCAAAAGTCCTGCGCTCTTGTTTGTTCATCAGAGCTACAGAACGAGCTTTAGGCGAGGCTACGATGGACCCGACTCACCCAAACCCGCTTTACCTCCTCCCTGAGTTCTCCGACCCGCTCCAACCCGCCCGGTATCACTGCAGACCGCGATGTTGAGCCGCTAAACCGCTAATCCCAGTTTGTCTTTCTTCCGTTTTGTGTGTAAACAAAATCATTTATTAAAACTCAGTGTTTTTAATAGTTTGTAAAGAAAAGCATCAACAATTCAGAGCCGACACATTGTAAGTCCACCTCCCCTGTCCTAAATTTTAGCCAATCTCATCTGGTCACCCTAAACTGTTGACTTGAAAACCACCTCTTCATGACATCACAAGGTGGAACAGAGCGTTTTAAGGATTGCTCAGACATGTGTGAATGAAACAAAACACGAGTCCGGGTGTGTTTTTGATGAAGAAACAACATTCTAACATGGTTTAAACCTCACCAGAGTCAGTTTAGTGTAAGACAGGACCTTTGACGCATCCCACACTCTCCTGTAAACCTTCCTCTGCAGTTGGATTGGGCATGTGTGTGTACGTGTGTGTGTGACATCGTTCACCGTAACACTTCCTCCTTCATGTGCGAGTTCCCATCATGCATTTGACCCGTACGTGTGTCTGTTGTCATGGAGAATAACGTCTGCTTTTGTGTAACAGCATGTACCGTCATTGTAGAGAACTGCTATGAAGTACTGTCTATAGGCTGTGTTCATGGACAATAGAATTAAATCTGAATTAAACATGGGGGGGTTTAGATGGTTAAAGCTGAACTCCAGCACGTCTGAAGCTAAAGTCCATCACTAGAGGTGGTTGAATTCTGTCAGAAGCCAAAAAACGGCACAGATCAGTGTTTCCTCGGTGGAGATCTCACTGTGGCAGTGAGTCTGTCAAGGAAACAAACTAGTGTAGTGATGGGGGCAAGTTCTGAACTAGTGCAGTGATGGGGGCAAGTTCTGAACTAGTGCAGTGATGGGGGCAAGTTCTGAACTAGTGTAGTGATGGGGGCAAGTTCTGAACTAGTGTAGTGATGGGGGCAAGTTCTGAACTAGTGCAGTGATGGGGGCAAGTTCTGAACTAGTGTAGTGATGGGGGCAAGTTCTGAACTAGTGTAGTGATGGGGGCAAGTTCTGAACTAGTGTAGTGATGGGGGCAAGTTCTGAACTAGTGTAGTGATGGGGGCAAGTTCTGAACTAGTGTAGTGATGGGGGCAAGTTCTGAACTAGTGTAGTGATGGGGCAAGTTCTGAACTAGTGTAGTGATGGGGCAAGTTCTGAACTAGTGTAGTGATGGGGCAAGTTCTGAACTAGTGCAGTGATGGGGGCAAGTTCTGAACTAGTGCAGTGATGGGGCAAGTTCTGAACTAGTGTAGTGATGGGGGCAAGTTCTGAACTAGTGTAGTGATGGGGGCAAGTTCTGAACTAGTGTAGTGATGGGGGCAAGTTCTGAACTAGAGGAGTGATGGGGGCAAGTTCTGAACTAGTGTAGTGATGGGGGCAAGTTCTGAACTAGTGTAGTGATGGGGGCAAGTTCTGAACTAGTGTAGTGATGGGGCCAAGTTCTGAACTAGTGTAGTGATGGGGGCAAGTTCTGAACTAGTGTAGTGATGGGGCAAGTTCTGAACTAGTGTAGTGATGGGGGCAAGTTCTGAACTAGTGTAGTGATGGGGGCAAGTTCTGAACTAGTGTAGTGATGGGGGCAAGTTCTGAACTAGTGTAGTGATGGGGGCAAGTTCTGAACTAGTGTAGTGATGGGGGCAAGTTCTGAACTAGTGTAGTGATGGGGGCAAGTTCTGAACTAGTGTAGTGATGGGGCAAGTTCTGAACTAGTGTAGTGATGGGGGCAAGTTCTGAACTAGTGTAGTGATGGGGCAAGTTCTGAACTAGTGTAGTGATGGGGCAAGTTCTGAACTAGTGTAGTGATGGGGGCAAGTTCTGAACTAGTGTAGTGATGGGGGCAAGTTCTGAACTAGTGTAGTGATGGGGGCAAGTTCTGAACTAGTGTAGTGTAGTTTAGAAAACAACTTTATAAGCAGCTTTAGCCTCACCGATTCGATTTCCCACTGCACAGGCCAAAGCCCAAAAGACTCGATCACTGATGTTGTTTCTAATCCCGTTTATTTACGAGTGAATTATATTTTTTGAAAAACGCTAAAAAAACAGATTCCTGAACCATTTTCTTTCAACAACTTTCAGTTTCTCTTCTTCTTCACTGTCAGTCGTCGATCTTCACTTGTTGCTGGAGTTGATGTTCGAGTCTTTTGGGCTTTGTCCTGTGCAGTGGGAAATCAGCAGAGGGAAGTGTGAGGTGCTTATAAAGATGTTTTCTAACGTTTCCAGACACTAATGAGTGAACCAGGCAGAGCGTTTGGTTTGTTAGACTCGTGGCTGTTGTCAGATGGGTTAAAGTGGAGTTAAGCTTCTTCAGTCTGAAGCAAATTGGTGTTTTACGTGGAAGTTCAGAACTTGCCCCCATCACTACACTAGTTCAGAACTTGCCCCCATCACTACACTAGTTTGTTGCCTTGACAGACTCACACACAGTGAGATCTCCACCGAGGAAACACTGATCTGTGCCGTTTTTTGGCTTCTGACAGAATTCCACCACCTCTAGAAACGGACTTTAGCTTCAAACGTGCTGGAGTTTCCCTTTAAATGTCCACTGAAAACCTGTCAGGAATGTTCCAGAGTGTGGCTTTAAGCTTTTCTTAACATGTAGTTATTCGTATAGTATTAGTGTATTCAAAGATGTTCAACTAACTTACTTAAAACTGGTATTAAAAGGTGTAACTTTTCTGGTTCAGAGTTCATCGCCTGCTTGTTTCTATGGAGATGTCATCTGCTCTGCCTGGAATGTTCCACAGTATAACATTAAACACTCTCCATGGAGATAGAAGGGTTTAATACCGTACTGTGAAATGTATCCTCAGAGAAAAGCATTTGACGGAGCCTCTGCCAGATAAGTTGTGCCCTTTAATACCAGTTTTGCAGCCTCGTCTCCAAATGAACTTCTGTTCTAGCAGTTCGTCCCGTCCATGTCAGTAATCACCTCGGACTGTAATCACTCTTTTATTGTGTTGTCCATGAACACAGCCTGTTCCTCCTGCATCCACGGCCTAACTGTACTGAGCTGAGTGTCCATCTGAACGCTGCCGTCTCACTAACCTCCTCTCTGTAAACTTAACATTTCCAGATGACAAAGAAACAGCACCGATCGCACTGGGACAGTTACTGTGACTCAGAACCGGTCAGTATACAGTGTGTGTGTGTGTGTGAGCGTGTGTGTGTGTGTGTGTATGTGTGTGTGTGTGTGTGTGTGTGTGTGTGTGTGTGTACACGTGTGTGTGTACGTGTGAGCGTGTGAGCGTGTGTGTGTGTGTGTGTGTGTACGTGTGTGTGTGTACGTGTGTGTGTACGTGTGTGTGTGTGTGTGTGTGTGTGTGTGTGCGTGTGTGTGTGTGTGTGTGTGTGTGTGTGTGTGTGTGTGTGTGTGTGTGTGTGTGGGTGTGTGTGTGGGTGCGTGTGTGTGTGTGTGTGTGTGTGTGTGCGTGCGTGCGTGTGTGTGTGTGTGTGTGTGTGTGTGTGTGTGTGTGTGAGCGTGTGTGTATGCGTGTGTGTGTGTGTGTGCGTTTACGTGTGTGTGAGCGTGTGTGTGTGTGTGTGTGTGTGTGTGTGTGTGTGTGTGTGTGTGTGTGTGTGTGTGTGTGTGTGTGTGTGTGTGTGTGTGTGTGTGTGTGTGAGAGCGTGTGTGTGTGAGGTGTGTGTGTGTGTGTGCGTGTGTGAGCGTGTGTGTGTGTGTGTGAGCGTGTGTGTGTGTGTGTGTGTGTGTGTGTGTGTGTGTGTGTGTGTGTGTGTGTGTGTGTGTGTGTGTGTGTGTGTGTGTGTGTGTGTGTGTGTGTGTGTGCGTGTGTGTGTGTGTGTGTGTGTGTGGGTGTGTGTGTGGGTGCGTGTGTGTGTACTTGTTTTTCTATTCCGGTGGGGACTTGAACCTGTTTGCACACCAAACCCGTGGGGACCCCGAGTGCCGTGGGGGCCTGACCTCGAGTCCCCACAGGCACAACCATCACAAATGATAAAAAAGCCTTTTTTAACATGTCTGGTGAAGTTTGGACCCGTAAGGACTCAGGCTCTCACGGGTCCCATTTCACCGGACAAAAAGTGTGTTTGTGTATAAAGTGTGTATCATGTGAGTGTGACTGCTCCCCCTGTGGACAGTACTGGAACAACTGTGTGTGACAGTGTGTGTTCACCTGACATGTGGTCCCCACCGCTCCCGCCCCACCCACTGGCCCCGCCCCCGAATATGTCCCCACCCGTTAGCCCCGCCCCCAGTGTGTTCACCTGACATATCAGGACCCCACCGCTCCACCCCCGCCCCCATCAGGTCCCACTGCTAAAACACTCCTCCCACTGACACAGGCCAGATCAGAGGTGTATTTAACAATTAATGTTACATTATTAAATACTAATAAAATGAATTAAGAATAAAAATAGTCATAATGAGAGTTATTGTTGTGGTTGGTCTCGCTGTCTCTGAAGCCTGACCTCGCAGCAGGAGTGAGTTCAAACTGACGGAGGTAAGAGGAGTGAACAGCCCGGCACCTGCTCAGGGGCCAAACATCAGTCATTTTATGCCAGAGGCTGAGGGCCAGTGGCCCTATTTGGCCCCCGGGCCAGACTTTGGTCGTGTACTAGATCAGGGGTGCCCAATACGTTGATTGCGATCGAGCAGTCGATCGCCAACGTAGTGTGAGTAGATCGCCAAGGTAGATCGTAGTGTAGTATTCAAGACTGGTCTTAGTCTCAAGACCGTTTCTTTAAGGACTTGGACCGTGTTTGGACTCAGTCTTGTCAAGTGTGATCATATTTCATTACGGCCGCTGCCATAAACTCGTACCGGTGAGCGGGAGCGTGCGGGGAGTCTCTCTGCAGCCTGTGTGCTCATATGGAGCCCGCAGACACTGCTTCACCATACGGGCGCCCAGCACGTGCATCTTGTCCAGAACGTGTGTACAATTGCGTAACAGTGTGCATCACAGGGCAGGTTAAACTTCTTAAAACACCTGTCCATTCTCACTTCAGTGCGCTGCTCTTTGCCTTTTCGAGCTCTTGCTCCTGCCCACATACAGTGCACACAGGCTCCCTGCTCAATGAGCGCTGATTTGAAGGGCAAGACGAAACACTACGCAAAAACTAATCTAAATTTATGTTACCGTGTTGTAACAAAGCAGGCCGACAGCACAAAGCCGACCTACTGCGACGGGTGGAGTTTGAGTAAATGCCACAAATGCATCTGTACGATGTGCATTTGGTAAACATGCAGAGGCTGCTCAATATCACTGCAAAACCAGTAAGATAATGTAACTCCAGGTTTCAAAATCCTACACACTTTCTTCACAGTTTTGTGTAAAGTGCCAGTGGAAGTTCTCTTAAAGAAGGGTTCTCAAACTGTGGGTGGGGGTCCAAAAAGGGGGCACAGAGTGTTTCCTTGCAGTACAGTTTGTTTGGCTTATTTTAAGCTTAAATGAACATTTATCAGATAAAAATGTAGATAAATCTATAAAAACTTATTTATGTGAGTCGGCCTTTTCCCACATGAAGATCGTTAAGTCCAAGTACTGTTCCACCTTTACTGATTCTCAATATATTTATAAATAAATAAATTATTTGCATTTTTGTAGTAGACAGATCATTTTGACTTGGTCATTTTATAAGACGATCGCATGCTGAAAAAGTGTGGACACCCCTGTGCTAGACTGTCAAAAAAGTAGAGATGTCTCAATCACGTTTTTGCCTCCGAGTCATTTGATTTTGAGTATCTGCCGATACCGAGTCCCGATCCGATACTTCTATAAAACATTTTGAAATTAACTAAGAGCAAAGAATAAGATCCAGGATGTCCCTTATTTTAATTTTTTTCACCAGCGGCTCTGATTTTATTCACACAGAACAAACTGAAATAGTTTCAGAAAAATGTAACATGTTTATTATGTTTAAAAAATACAAACAAAGCCTAAAGTGCAACTTTTCACATCGAAGTAAAGAAACGAGGGCTGAGCAGGTTAGTCCTGCTTTAGGACTGGTTTAGTTCTGGTTTAGACCTGGTTTTAGTCCTGATTTTAGTCCTGGCTTAGTCCTAGTTTAGGACTGGCTTTAGTTATGGTTTACTCCTAGTTTAGAGGTTTACAGGGGGAGATGCGGCATACAGGAGCGGGAGGAGATTTTAATTACTATTCGCCCAGACATTGTAAATGACTGAAGAAAGAGTATTAGTCCGGCGGATAGCTGCGAAAATCGATCACTTTGCGATAAAAGCATGAAAATTGGTATGAAGACTCTCAAATGGGGTCTGATCAGATTTGGAACCGTAGGCGCTCAAGATCTGGCCCTTGGGGGCCATGGCGGCCATTTTCCAAAATGGCCGCCATGGAAATGGGGAAATGGATTAAAAGCACCCAGAAACATCACATATTTGTACCAAATTTGGTGGGAAGGTTCCCAAAAGAAGACTGATTAGATTTAGAACCATAGGCATTCAATATGGTGGCCATTTTGGAAAATGGCCGCCAAATATGGATTGAATAATGATAAAATGAATTGAAAACAGCCAGAAACACAACATATTTGTATCAAAGTTGGTAGGATGTCACAAAGGGGGACTGAATAGATTTAGAACTATCGACATCCAATATGGCGGCCATTTTCCAAAATGGCCGCCATAAATGGAGTTCCTAATTGGAAAACAGATTAAAAACAGTGCAATAATACAACAGAAATACATGTCAATATAAACATACTTCACAAAAATGGCTATTGATATGTCTTTAAATTATTTATGTGATCCAAATCATGGAAAATGTGATCACCATGAAAACTGATTAAGAGCTGATCTTTGTCTCAGCCAAAGAAATTCACAAATGGTGAAACAGAAAGTTCAGTTGGCATGATAAGAGACACGCAAGCTGATCCACCACGGCAAGGTGCCAGCTCATTAGGATTAGGTTGTTTTGTTTTTGTTTTTTTGTTTGTTTTTACTTTTTTTTGGCTTTTAGATATTGATGTAGGACTGCATAACAACAAACAGAATGAAGAACAAGTGGCTCAACCCTTCACCAGTTGAGTTTTGAACATTCATACAAGATTCAACTCACAACATGTCATTGTTTTGTCAGTTTTTTGTGGGGGGGGGTCGGTGTATCCTGAATTGTATACTTTAAATGTTTTTGCCATTGCATTGGGTCGCAGTATGTTACTGATTGGGTTGCTAATTTTAACCGAAAAATAACCGAAAAATAAAAAAAGTATTCAATTTCCTGTTCCTCTCTTAACGTTCTCCGAAATGCCAGCAAAGTCTTGCACATATACTTCTATACCTTCTAATTCGTTTGATTAAGCTACCCAGGGAGTGCTGAAATATTGTACAGACTACAGGCTTTGGCGTCAGCTAGAGGACTTGGGGTGCAGATTTGCACTTTAACAAGTCAACATAATGTGAAAAGTAAGAAATGTCACCAATTAACTTCACACCCTCTTCACTGGATGAAATACAGTAGGTAAAGACTATGTAGAATTAGTAGACAATAAATGAAAACTAAATTCTCAAGACTGACCTCTCACACCCCTAAAAGCTACAACTAAATGAAATTTGGAATGACTATTAACATTATCAAAAGCAAAATTATATGAAAGAAAAAAATCTCACTGACTCTATTGCTCACACCATCACAATGTGTCACTGAATGAAATGTAAAGGTGTTACTGCTTATATTCCATTTTCCATGGAAGTTAGTTTCCCAGTTCACAATTACTGTACTTTTTTCATCCTAAAGGACAGTTCAGACCCGAGCGGAAAGCGAAAATGCGGAAAAGCGAAAATGCGAAAAATGCTAAAGCGGAAAAATTGTCCACCGGTGGAGCGAAATTGCAGAGCGATTTTTCTGATCTATCAACTCTTAGCGACTTTTCAGAGAGCCAGTAGCGACTTTCTGCGACTTTTCAACACTGTCCGGCATTCCAATTGGCTGCAGCGACTGTTGACAAAACGCATCATAGCACGTTAGCTCGTTAGCACAATATTCGCTGAATTAATTACTGCATGAAAACTAGCTCATGACTTGGTTGAGCACAGAGAACATTTCAGAGATCATGCAAGATTTACAATTACTGACAATCTATGTTTCCCAAATAATTTGTAGTGGGTCTTGCTACGTGTAATCCATTGGCTCTTGCTAGCTGAGCTACATACTCCCCCAAGACAGTTTAAAACAACACAACGCCTAACATGAAAAATAAAACCCTCTACCACCTTTATAAACCCAGAGCAACAATTTTAACCATATCTAGCCCCAAATAGTAGCATACACCTTTAAATCTGATGAGTCCCAGTTTGTGAACATACTTACCAAATTTGATAGTAATATGTTATTGCATGCTGTGTTTCTGGCATACATTTTCTCATTATGGAATCCATATTTGGTGGCCATTTTGGAAAATGGCCACCAGATTGAAAAACTATGGTTCCTAATATAATTGGATGCCCTTTGTGAACCTTCCTACCAAATTTGATACAAATATGTTGTGTTTCTGGCTGTTTCATCCATTTTCATCCATAATTTTACCATACAAAATAAATATTTGGTGGCCATTTTGGAAAATGGCTGCCATATTTAACTCCTATGGTTCTAGATCTAATCAGATCCCTTTTGGGAACCTTCCTACCAAAATTGATCCAAATATATGATGTTTCTGTGTGCTTTTAATCCATTATCCCATTTCCATGATGGCCATTTTGGAAAATGGCCGCCATAACCCCAGGACCCAAATCTTGGCGCCTCCGGTCCCAAATTTGATCAGAACCCCTTTGTGAGTCATCATACCAAATTTGACGCTTTTATCGCAAAGTGATCGATTCGCATGAAAATCTGCATCTATCGACCGGACTATATGAACGAGTCTGAAGGATGAAGTGTGTCCACCTGCCACATCAGGCCCCCACTGCCCCCACTGCTCCCCGACTACAGACTGAAGAACAAGTATGAACGAGTCTGAAGGATGAAGTGTGTCCACATGGCACATCAGGCCCCCACTGCTCCCACTGCTCTTCCAGTGACAGAGCATCTGCATTAGAAGTGTTTTTTTAATTTTATTTTTTATGCAGTATTCAGAGACTAAAATGTTGAAAACATGTCACATTCATGATTAGGTTTATTAATATTCTAATCAAAGTGGCGATAGTTATTTCACCGGATTCGGTCGGGCAGAAGCAGAAGGGAGGGGCTTGTCAGGTGAAGGAGCCATTTTCACATTGGACACGTGTGGATGAAGAGGATCATGGACGAAACGAGGTAAGAATGGAATTCTCCAACATAATGAGCATGAACACTAGAACTGTTGTCTGTTATTGGTGCAGGAATGTCTTGAACAAAGTCGTTTAATAAAGTGCGTTGTTTCCACTGACGTTAGGTGACGTTAGCTTGAGCCCGGCAGGACACGTGGCTGCAGTAGATCGTTTGTGTACAGTGTTCGTTTCGTTTCGTGTCGATGTTTTTTAATCTTTTTTATTGTTGAGCGGGTCACGGGCGTCCTACATGAATCAAACCTGAACAGCTGCAGATCCGACTCTTTGGCATAAACTGACGGCGCAGCCTTGTTCTGCTACTTTCAAGCTACAAAATGCTTTTCATTTAATGAAAATTGGTCTAAACCCACGGAAATGGCTGTGAAAGAGAAAAGGAAACCGAACAGGCTCAAAAACGAACAGGAGCGCGCGGCTCCGGTCCACGCGCTCCTCCGGTTTACGGAGTGAGCCCAGAACCGAGCCGCGCGCGCGCACCGCTCTTTAAGCGCCGCGTGCGAGGACACGGGAGCGCGCGGCGCGTAAAACCCACGCACGCTCCTCGTGGAGCCATATGACCCGCGCGCTCCTAAAGGTCCTGTCACAACTCCAGGCCCCACGCGTGTCCCTTTCTCACCCCACAGCGCGTGCACGTGCAGAGTCCTCGCACGCGGCGCTTAAAGAGCGGTGCGCGCGCGCGGCTCCGGTTCTGGGCTCACTCCGTAAGCCGGAGGAGCGCGTGTGGACCGGAACCTCTGTTTTACACCTCCGAACCAAATCCACTCTGGACAAGGCTGCCGCGAGTGAGAGTCGAATCCTAAACCTGAGTCCAGATCAGAACCGGATCAGATCCAAGTCCTGAGCGGATCCTGCGCCTCGAGCACGGCCCCGGGCCGCTGCTGTGCGCGTCTGTCACA
This sequence comes from Odontamblyopus lacepedii, assembly GCA_034769755.1. NCBI lineage: Eukaryota > Metazoa > Chordata > Actinopteri > Gobiiformes > Gobiidae > Odontamblyopus > Odontamblyopus lacepedii. The sequence goes on from CM068349.1 coordinate 823,884, forward strand.
CTGAGCTGTGTCATAAACTCGGTGGAGGATGAAATACTTCGTTTTGTTACTTAAGTAAAAGTACAGATGCAGGAGAAAAAAAAATACTTAAGTAAAAGTATTAAATGCAAAAATCTACTTAAGTAAAAGTATTGAAGTACTCCCATAAAAGTGTACTTTTTAATATCTGCTATATATTCTTGTCTTTGTAAGGACAGCCCGCCATTGTTGCATCTTTATCATAAAGTGCCCCCAGACAAATTGAGAAAAAGATCAGATGGACTAAAATGGTCTAATCTAGTTCTTTTTCCCTTTCAGTTCAAATAAACAGAAGAAGCGCGTGAGCGAGGCGACTGAAGCCAGACTTCAACGCCGCCTAAGACTGAGAAAGCCTCATGACGACAGCAGGAGACGCTCAGCAAGACTGAAGGTGACGGATTTTTATAAAAGCCAATTTTTTATTTCATTTCCTGAATGGAAATGACTAACCTAAAGTAGTAGAAGTACCCTAAACCAGTGTTTCCCAAACTTTTTTTCTGGTGACCCACATTTTAAAAGTCACAAAGTTTTGTGACCCAAATCAGTAGTTCTTATATGTTAATAAAAAAAATAGACGTATTGAACAGTAAAGTGGATATTTTATTGTTTAATTATCTATCAACTAAACAAAATTATTTCTGAATTTCTTTTCAAGCAGGCCTATTTATATTATACACTATTATATTTTCATTTAAGTAACAAATTACACATGCTCCCTTTGCAGCATGAAATGTATTCTTTTTTCCTTTTAAACATTCAATTGAACCAGCAATAAAGTTTAAAAAAATAATAATAATAAAAGTAAAATAATCCAAACCAGCAATAATCCAAAAGCAGAACAATAATCAAATAGCAGACCTCTTGGGATATAAACTCTATTCATCTTTTCGAATGAATCAGCAGTAAGATTTAAAAAATAACAGTAATAATTATATCAACATAACTAGGCCTAACGAGATTGAATGGCCTGATTACTCAGCTAGTGAGATGGGTGGGCCTGTCTGCGCTTCTGTAGCGCGTTCCAGTCCGGGGTGCAGGAGGAGAGCGCAACACGCATATCAGCAGATGCGTTCAGTCGGTTCCTGTGCTTTGTCTTTGT
>CM068349.1:830000-872500 GCA_034769755.1 Odontamblyopus lacepedii
AGATGTGATCCATGCAAAACTGAGACTGAGCGATCCTCAGGTCCTATTCAAACCCTCTAGTCTACATAAACATGACAAAAACATGACAAAAACATTAAAAACCACCACAAGTTCACAGACCCGATGATGAGAATGTGCAGTAGTTTCATTAGTGGGAGGCACCCTGATTGTGATCGGCTCTGAAGGAGAGCGAGGAGCAACGGGAAGAGGAAACAAAAGGGGAACTTACTTCCTACAATCATGGAAATCCTAGAAAAGTGATGGAAATTGAAAATATCATTTTCCAGGCCTTGAAAAGTCATGGAATTTCTCTTTCACGCAGCTACAGAGTTCTGTTAAGTTGTCATCAGGCTGAATGCTCCAGCCGCTCCACAGGACAAACACGATCTGTTGTTTCAAAGAGACGACAGTAAATGCACTGACAGGATTTTGAATGATAAACTTTAATACCAAACCATAAGGTGAGAGGAAACATTTCATATTTAGCCCTAAAAGTCTGAGAAATTCTACACACGCAGGGACCGTAAAGTCATGGAAAATTCACTTGAGGTCATGAAAAAGTCTTGGAAAAGTTTTTAAATGTTGTCAGTGAAAAAGAGTGGGATCCTGAAAGAAATTCAATCACTAATCCCCCATAGAAGTAAAACAGTGCCTCTTTAAGCAGGTCCCACGTTTTCTCACATCTCCTGCACATGTGGTGGTGGCTGCTCTGTGCTGCTTCACGTGTTCCATCTCGGTGCAGTTTATTTGTCTGCAGATTGTTTTTGCTCCTCACTGTTTGGCTGTGCTGCTATGTCCTGGTCTCATCCTCTGCTTTCCCTGTGTCCTCCACGTGCATCCACTTCCCCTAATGAAGACTCAAACATTATCCAGTCATTAGGTTAGAAAACACAGCCAAAACAAGCAGCGTTTGTGCACAATTCACTTCTGAAAGTAGCAAAAATAAACCGCTCCAATGAGACACAGATGAGTAAACGGACAAAACGTGATTAAGTTAGTAAATGAGCCTGTTTATTTCACTGGGCCGTGTGCAGTTTGTAATGGCAGAAGTCTCAGATACAACATGGTAAAAATGGTAGCAGTCGTCTATAGAATTAGAAAATGAAGGAATGAAGGTGACTGGAGGTAAACTGAAGTAGATCTAATTCATTTTCAATCAAGTTTAAAATTTCCAGGCCAAAATTGTATTTGTGGAACATGTTTTAAAACTGATAAAATTCAAATCTTTTGTGGGTATCCATCATAATCTATTAAATAAAAGGAACATTTAACGTGCAGTTGTGCGTCTTTAAAGCTACTGCCTGTATTTGGACTGGCCGTCTCAGCCCTGTTGTATTCTCACACTTCACCACTAGATGGTGTCTATGTTATTGCTGTCTGATAGTGTAGCCTAGATTAATTAACTGTATAAAGAAGTGGGCTAAGCGAGTGTGACGTCGCCCATAGTGTTCGGCTCCAGTCATTTGACCCAGGCTCTATCATAGGAACATTTTAACGGCCACAATCACAAAATGAGAATCAGCTGCTCCAAATCCGAGGCTGTGGTTCTCTACTGGAAAAAGGTGGCGCCCTCTGCAGGTGGGGAGTCCCTGCCTCAGGTGGAGCAGTTCCAGTATCTCTGGGTCTCAGTGAGGGGAGGATGGAGCGTGAGGTTGACAGGTGGATCGGTGCAGCATCGGCAGTGATGCTGTCGCTGTATCGGACGTTGTGGTGAAGAGGAGCTGAGCCCAAAGGCGAAGCTCTGGATTTACCTCAGTCACGTTCCTCCTTCACCTGTGGTCCTGACTCTGGGAACGACCGAAAGGACCAGATCCAGATACAAGCGAAGAAATGACTTTCCTCATTTCTCGGAGTAGAGTCGCTGCACCTCCACGTCAAGAGGAGCAGCTGAGGGGAGGGCGTCTGTTCTGAGGGGAGGGCGTCTGTTCTGAGGGGAGGGCGTCTGTTCTGATGCCTCCTGGACGTCTCACTCAGGAGGTGTTCATGTCTCACTCGGAGGAGGCCCCGGGGAAGAGCCAGGACACGCTGGAGGGACTCTGTCTCTGGGAACACCTCAGGGTTCAGGAGGAGCTGGAGGAAGTGTCTGGGGTGAAGGAAGTCTGGGAGTCCCTGCTTAGACTGAAGCCCCCGCCACCCGGCCCCGGATAAGAGGAAGAAGCTGGATGGACAATCGCAAAATAAAAACCCCCGGATCACATAAAGTGGGTTAATACTAATATTTTAAGATCAAAATGACGAGGCCCCAGCAGCAGGTACAGAGGCAGGACGACAATATTCCAGTGGAAAATGGAAGTCAGTGGGAGCCGGGATTAGGAGGAGCTGAACGAGCCGCATGCAGAATTCCTATTTGGAACGCGGCAGCATTTATATATATACAGCCTACGCCCTGATATCCTGTACAGTTGTTGCTAAGTGAGTACAACAGGATGGATGGGCCGGGCTCATTGCAAATAGCTTTAAAAGTGCACCGTAACTTTTCTAGTGGAGCATCCTCTACCTGCTTATTCCTTTGCCTGGGATGTTCCACAGTATGGCAAATATATCTTGCATTTATTCAATTACATGTCTTTATTTCTCATAACAAAAACATCCATAATTACTGTGAGCAGGCCCATTTCTCCATAGATCTGACCTGTAACTTGGCTTGGTGATGTGGCCTGCTTGCCTCTATGGATATAATTAAATGAAATGCCAAACTGTGGAACATTTCAGGAAGAACATGATTTTTAAATAAACAGCTTTGCCTCATGTCAATTCGAATATTCATAAAGAATTTCTCAAACTACCAAGTCCCAAAATGTGGCGTTTCTTCTTTGCCCACGTGTGAATTGAAAGTGGACGTTGCGTAACTAATCTAACCCCGGGAGCAGCGTGGAGGCGAGCTGGTGGAAGTGTGAGTCTCGTGTTTGTGTTTCTGCAGCCCTGGTATGTGGTAATTACAGCGGCCATATTGGAATGGGCCCATAAAGCGCAGAGCAGCTCCTATTACAGTGGCTCCGCTCGCTCTGCTGCATCAAAGCCCACCCGGCCGCCTGGGAAAGACAACACTGCAGCCGGGACGGGGAATCCTGCGCCGCCACGGCCTCGCTGAGCATTTAGACTGTGTACGGAGCAGAGAACATGACTCTGCCACACGGAGACTTCTTATTACGGAGGAACTGTCAGTATGTTCGTCCAGGACAATCGAACGTTATTTGTACAGCGCACTTTATAAACAGAACAGTTTCACATCGCAGTGTAAAACATTTCTCTTTAAAAAGTCAGCAGGATTATGCTCCAAACAAAAGGAACTAATACAGGGTGGTTCAGAAAATTAACTTTCACCAAATTTGCCAGATCGCTTTTTGCCTTGTTCCAATTGATATTAGAAGCATCTGCACAGTTTTGAAATTGTTAAAGGGACAGATCAGAATTTTGTTCATAGTTCCTCATTTCCTGCTGATCCAGAGTGTTGGAGACGTGTGGAGACACTTTAACTCTTCCTCCAGTCCTTGTATTTGCAGAGGTGCTGGTGCTGGGCTAGTGCAGGTCAATGGCCACAGTCGTCCTGCCACTAAAAACAGTCTGACCCACTCCACAGACCCGAGGAAACTATTAGAACTGCAGACTGTCCCTGTGAACGTCTGTGTCCGTCTGTGCCAAATGAAGACCAAAAGCAAAGATAAAGTATAAAAAGGAACAAAGTCACACATGAATATAGAGTCTGAACTGTTCTAATGTTCTGATATGTGGAGCATAAGTACAGGGAGACTGGGAGAGATTATTAATGAGCAAACTTATCTTTGCCACCCTTTACTGGCGTCCTATTGGCTCAGTTTATGGTACAGATGTTCACAATGTCAATAGGATCTACTGATCTGGCAAAATTTAGAAAACTTTTACTTATACCATCATATTGTGAACTACCCCAGTGACCAGACGTCCCTGTTTACCCGGAACAGTCTCAGTTTAGAGCCCTGTGTCCCCTGTCCCAGCAGATTTATCCAAAACCACTGATTTGTCCCAGTTTTATAAAGAAATGTCTCACGAAATGTCCCTATTTTTGACCAGTCTCATCCCTGTCAACAGTAAAGAGAGGCATAAACTGTCATTTGTTTGGGTAAAATACAGAAAAGCTGCTTAAAAACTACTGCTTATATACTCGTATATAGAGAAATGTCCAGATTTTTGCGTGATTAAGACCTAGTGTGAAATGTGCAGGTCCTAATACAGCTCACATTTTAAAGTAATAATAATAATAATAATAATAATGCATCAGTTTTATATAGCGCTTTTCTGGACACTCAAAGACACTTTACAGTATTATTCATTCACTCCAGACCCGGTGGTGGTAAACTACTATTGTAGCCACAGCTGCCCTGGGGCAGACTCACGGAAGCGAGGCTGCCAATCTGCACCATCGGCCCCTCCGACCACCACCATCACTCACACACACACCACTTTCATACTAGGCAATGTGGGTGATGTGCCTTGCCTAAGGACACAACGACAGTTTTTGCCACTGGCCCCACTGTGACACCTGGAATTCCCAGTGTCTCCCATCCAAGTACTAACCAGGCCCAGCCCTGCTTAGCTTCTGAGATCTGACGGGATCAGGCTTTGACGAGCCGGTATGGTAAGACAGTTTGTGGGGTTTTTCTCCTCTACGTTCTGGGGCCGTTCCCCCTGCTCCAACTCACCCGTTTCAAGTGACTGATGTACAAAGTTCATTATTATTTTATAGTGTTGAACAATGAAAAAAGACATGAACAATGTCTGAAACTGAACTTGAGTAGGTTTTTTTACTTAATAGTTCTGAGCTAGTTCACTTTCCACTCTAGATATTTGGTTTGAAATATATTCTGTGTATTATTTCCCATTGAAGTGTGCGTGTGCGTGCATGTGTGCGTGCGCACGTGTGCGTGCGCTGCTCTCTTAATCAAAGGCCTTTAAGTGAGTCAGTGCTCACCAGCCTCTGCTCCGCTGTGTGAACTAAAGGTCATCAGGCCTCTCCACATCTGAACCTGGGAGCCGTTTGTGACCTGTGTGTTTGTGACCTGTGTGTTTGTGTGTTTGTGTGTTTGTGTGTTTGTGTGTTTGTGTGTGTAGGACTGCTTCACGGTGGAGGGTGAGGACCTGAAGCACGACTTTGAGCGTCTGCAGTTGGCCATGGAGATGGTGGGCTTCCTCCCCACCACCCGCAAACAGTGAGTGTCACTCTGCAGGGACCAAGTGGGACAGACGGCACTCATCACATATAATACAGCAGAATATAGATCAGTGGTTCTTTTCCTGGGTTCGGTGAGTCTCAGGGGTTCAGGGTCAGACTCATATGTTTGGTGATGTCTGTCATATGTCTGTGACTGTGGTGATGGTGTCGTGCCATTTCTTTCTTAACATTTTCCCTTCATACGAACTATGTCGAGCAAAAAGAAAAGGTAACGTACCCTGTTATAGCTAAGAAAGCTCTGGAGATTTTCAGACCATTTATTCTAACATATTTTTGTGAACAGTTCCTTTTCGAGGACATAAAAACGAAGAAAAGGAACAGACTTTGTTGAGATGAATCTGCATTTCTGAACTGGTCTCTAAAAGGCAACAGCAGAAGTCACTGATTTTTAGTAAATAATTCATTATTATGTTCTTGTTTTTGTGTGAAAACCATGTTCAGATGGTTTGGTTCTTTGAACACATTGATATTGCACGGTTCATTTTGTGCACCAATAAAATACAAATACCTGTGTTTGAATTTGAAAAAACATTTTATTTTTCCAGTTAAGAAGGTTCAGTTAATGCGCCGATGAAACTAGTGGAGTTCAGTTCCTCCAACAAGGTTAAGAACCACTGATCTACATATATAATATATATAATATATATATAATATATATATAATATCACATATAATACAGTCTGCCTCCATTAGAACACTGGGTTTACTAGTTTAGATTTTATTACTTAAGACGTTGTACCTATTTTTACCATATTAAAAAATGTGAACTTGTCCAAATATGCAAAATAATTCGTTTCATCAGATTTTGAATTTTAAATGCCACTGAATTTCAATGTTTGTTTTTTTTATTCTCGTTTTCAGTTTTTATCTCTGAAAAAACATGTTTCAGTCATTTTTATTTAAAGGTGATTTTTTTTGTTTTGAAACTTATTGAAAAAGTATACTTCAAATTTCAGCAACTAAAATCGGAAAAATAATTCAGACGTTTTTTTTCAGAATGAAAAGATTCAAAGTGAGAAATTCAGCGGGATTTAAAATTCAAAATCTAATGCATCAAATTATCCTCCATATCCAAAGTTATTCCTCTCTTACTGCATCCGGTTTTCCACTGTGATGAGTTTATAAGCGCTTTTCACACCTCTGACACCAAAGAGTTTTAACAGAAGTCAGGAAGTGCGCGTTAGCATGCTAGTTGTCAGTGTACCTTCATGGCAAAAGTCCACACTGGTCTCGAAAGTTATGAAACGCGCTTCTAAACTCATCACAGTGAATAAGTAGGATGCTAGAAATGAACTGGGTAAGTGTGAATAAATGACTTTTATTTATTCATTTCAGTTTATTTTATGTGTTTCATGAACTCGTGTCACTCACAGCAGAGGTCCAGACAGGCTTAGTCCTCAGAGCCCATCCCTAGTTTGTCTGTTCTGGATTATTTGGTCTTTTACACTTACAGACAGGTCGATTTTTGTTCCTGTCCTGCTCGATTGCACGGACAGCTCGAGTAGCGTCCCTCGTTTGTTTTGGACGGGCCGAATCGCACATATCTGAGGTCAAATATGAGGCTCGTGTGTTGACGTTGGCCGCTGCGGTGTTGTGCAGGATCTTCTCCCTGCTGTCGGCCATCCTCCATCTCGGGAACATCCGCTACAAGAGGAAGACGTACCGGGACGACTCCATAGACATCTGTAACCCCGAGGTGCTGCCCATCGTCTCCGAGCTGCTCGAGGTAAAGGCCTGTGGTTCGGTTTGGGTCGGTTTGAGTTGGAGACACGTGTTTTACAGTGGAACTCAACAGTCCAGTTTTCCATTCATTTTCCCATAGACTTTCCAAAAATTCAAATATGAAGAGTTCAAAGGAGGTTATTTTAAAAGTGCACAGAGTTCTTCTCTTCTTCTTCTGTCCTGGAGGGTCCATCACCTGCTCGTCTCCTTGGAGATGTGCCTGAAATGTTCCACAGTGTGGCCATAAACTTATGAAACTCCATAGAGACTCGCAGGCCACATTAGAGGTTAGATTTATGGAGTAAGAACACTACAAAAAGGGATTTTCTAGCATAGTTAAACTGACTTGAATTAAGCAGATTCATCTTCAAAAAACAATTTTAAGATTTGTTTTACTTAATAAGATGAGATTTTTTTTACTTGTTTCCAGATATTCCATCCTGATTTATCTTATCTCGATATTACAACTTATTCTAAGCACTTTTTATATTAACTCAGTCCAGGTTAAGCCTCTTTAACTTCCTTCTCAAACCAATAAGGGGAAAAATCTTGCCATAAATACTTGAAACTCGTGTTTTCTGCTTAGAACAAGATTCATATTTCATCTTGTTTTACGAAAACGTGGAAAGTGAAAATTTCTTACTGCACTGGCAGAGAATTTCACTTAAAATCGGGCATTTTTACCTCAAAATTGGTATTTTTTCTTATTTTTGATAGGCCTTTATTGCAGTGAACAGATGCTTTTTAAGGTATTTTTGAGGAATAAATCACATCTGCAGTTGAATAAATGTACATTAGTTCAATACCGAACTGTGGACTATTTAAACCAGGCATGTCCAAACTATGGCCCGGGGGCCAAATGTGGCCCTCAGACCAATTGTTTTTGGCCCTCAGGCTTCCAGGTGAATTGGCCCATATTACCACAAGTCGTACTTTTTACTGCATGTTTTTGAAATCTACCTTGATCAAGCAAATGTAGTGTGTCCTTCTGAGGGTCTAAGCCTGAACAAAGGTCTGGAGGGTCATTCAAACCTGTTATAAATGCACAGATTTGAATTACTCACCGTTTTGATGATCAGTCTATGACCCCCGATCGGCCCTCACGCTGGTCTGTGTTTTAATATGTGGCCCTAGATGAAAAAAGTTTGGGCACCCCTGATTTAAACCAATGCATAAACATCTCCATGGAAACAAACACCCCTCCTTACTATAACTTGGCAATCTTGTGGTCATTAGTTCTGAAGCTTTCACACTTTTAATGTAATATTTTTTCTGGAGCGTCTGTGGGTAAAATGAATGCGAAATGTGTTTCTGGAACCAGGGGGTGTGTGATCACCGTTTAGCTCCATAGTTGTGGATTTTATGGGAGGCTTGTGTCGGCTGCAGTGAAACAAAGTCTGTGTTTCTACATCCTGCTGCTGTTTATTACAACAATGGAGCTCAGAACAGTCATCGCCCACCTCTGGTTCTGGAAGTCAGTTTCCCATTCATTTTCCCCATAGAGCTGAACTTTGAATCTGCAGAATCTTGTGTTTTAAATGTGCTTTTGCTGCTTAAAAGAACAAATTTATGGATTAGGGATGTAACAGTAACTGAAATATTGTGATACTGTATCATCAAAGGTCTCTCAATATATCAAATTACAAGTTCCTTTGCTTAAATGCTTTATTTTGTGGTAGCAACAGTGAATAAACATGAGGAACTACATGATTCATTTCAGGTCAGACAATGTGAAGAAATACGTTTTCCTCTTAATTCTTGGGATTATGAGAGTCGTGATTCACACCAAATTCTTGTCTTGTGGTATTTTTATAGCATAGTATCCTACTTACTAGGGCCCGACCGATATGGGTTTTGTTGTGGCCGATATGATGCCGATAAAACTGGAGTTGGAGCTGCCGATATAACAGCCGATTTATTTAGTGATGTAAAAATTCACTGTAAATCTGATTATAAAACTCAGGTCCGGCTCTATTGGCTTTTAAATAAAGTTTATTTAGGCGACATTTATTGTTCTTCTGCCTCTTTACGTCATATTTAAAGACAGTCGGTCGGCCTAATGGCGTTTTAGCCTGTACACAAAGTAAAAACTACCGCTATTAGCCTTTAGCGGTAAAGGAAATGTTCACTTTTCTTTAGTCAGTGTTGTGGATCAGACACAAGAGCATTTAAACACTGATGCGGCGCCACAGATCAGGACATTTATCTGTTGGTAAATTGGATTAAATGGACATAATATAGAGAGTCTGAGCTTTATAACAGGGTATAACCTGCCCACGGGGAGTATCGGCCCATATCGGCAAGATTTAGGCCGATATCAGAATCAGAATCAGAATCAGAATGACTTTTGTTCATCCCCGAGGGGAAATTTTCTTTGTTACAAATGCAGCCGACCAAGAGCATGTGGCTAGAATCAAATGTTCAAAAATAAGATAAGATAAATACAATAAGATAAAAGATAAAAATAGTTAAAAATGGCTCTCAAAAAATATGAATGATTTGTCTTATATTATTATATGTCTCTAAGCGCCCCTTATTGGCCGATAATTTTGACCAGCTGGAATATGGGTCGGACCCTAATATTTACAATTCGAGACAACAGGAGAAAAGAGAAGTGAGTTAGCTGAAGATTTGGTATTTACAGAACTTAAATTTGTTAGCGGGATATGCAGATCGTGATAATATTGCACCATGAGATTTGGATGTCATTACTTTCCTCTTCTGGAGCTCAGTCACCACAGAGCTGGCTGGGCTCAGTTGGGCCTTTTTAATCTAAACTTTTCACATTAGAATCTTTGAAGTCTGTGGGAAAAGTGAATGGGAAATTGACTGAACCCAGAGTGGACTTGGAAGTGGGCGGGACTGTGGAGCTCCATACAATAATGCTCCAGGAATGTTACAATGCAATAACGTTACACTGCCCATATTCAGAGGGTTCTGTTTGCTGATAATACCTGGACTTTTGCCCTTTTCAATCGCCAAGGCAACTCTGCTCGAGTTTCTCTTCAGTTTCGCTCTCTGTTTTGTGCATTAAACAAAACGTGCCAGAGAAAATGTAAAATGTTGATATTTTTAGGCTATGATATTTCTTCTGCTGTTTTATTCATATCAGGACCTGTTGTAGCTGCTTTAGACATTATTTCCCTATATTCCTCTAACATCTGCTGTGTCCAGGTGAAGGAGGAGATGCTGTTTGAAGCTCTGACCACACGAAAGACTGTCACAGTGGGCGAGAAGCTCATCGTCCCGTACAAACTGGCCGAGGTAACGGAACACGAGGACACCTACATCACTTCTTTGTTACAGGGACAGTTTATCATGTCATGTCAAAATCTCGTCTCTTTGTCTTGTTTGTATTGACGTGGTCGATGTCTCGGCCCGGGCCTGTGGTGTAATGATGTCTTTGCCACAGACACGTACCTGCTGTGTTTTGGTTTTGGTTCACTCGCTCAGTACCTTTGTTGAACTCTAGATTAGCCCATCGCCTCGATCCTGTGCAGGTTCTGTGTTGACATGAGGCGTGGTCTGTCCATAAAGTGAGAATGACACACTTGGACGTGTCTCCATGTGCAGGTGAGGCTCTGGTGACTCAGGTCCTGTTGTGGTTGTAATAAGTTCTGTTACTGTAGTGAGGCTTTAATCTAAGTTTTATTTGAACACAATCTCCTCATGAACTGACCTCACTGGAACAACAGGGACCTGATTTGTGCTGTTAAAGTCCCTCTTAAATAACGTTGCAGTCACACTGAGAGCTTCAGAATCGTTTATTCCTGCTGCTATAAGACTGTTTAACAGCTTTTGCTTATGTGCACCTCATTACTGTCGTTAGTAACTTTTAACTATTGACTTATTTATTTTATTGCAAATGTATTTATTTATTTAGGCTTTTAATTTGGTTCTTAGATTTGTGTTTCTTGTTTAATGTTTATGCGACCGGAGAACTTGAACTTCTCCTCATGGGGATGAATAAAGTACATCTGTCTATTTATCACAAATCGATAATTTTTGGAAAACATTAAACTTGAACATTTGTGGATAGTAACAAAAGTTCATTTTTAGCATTAAAGATCTGGCTTTGATAAAAAGCTCCTGCAGATACTGGAGGATTAACCATAGAAACATAAAAAGATATTCTGGTGAACAGAAATACTGTAATATTCTGGCAGCAGTGGCACAGCGGGTACTGGATGGTGTCTGATACATTTGTTAAGCTCTGTAAATATGAAAAGTCAGATTAAACTCACAAATGAAATGTGTCTTTATACAAACACATTATTTCCTGCAGAGGAGATAGAAAAGAGCTTCGATCGAGGACATGTCCTTAGTTGACCAAGAGTTTCTTTAAGTTTTACTCTGTAATCGATATTTCTTTGTCCCAGAAATGCCGTTGCTTCACTCTGGTTTGCACAGCTGAGCTGATAACATCTGCAGCCTTAGATTAAAGAGTTTTATGGCCCTGAGTTTGTATCAGTGTAAACGCAGAGGGTGAGACTCTGAGCCCAGTGTTTATACAGGGGACACGGCTCAACTGTGGCTCTGAACTGTCACACATGAACACACCTCACACACACACACCTCCTCACACACACACACACACTCACACACACACCTCCTCACACACTCACACTCACACACACACACACACACGCACACACACACACACACACACCTCACACACACACACCTCCTCACACACACACACACACACACACACACACACCTCCTCACACACTCACACTCACACACACACACACACTCACACACACACACACACACCTCACACACACACACACACCTCACACACACTCACACACACACACACCTCACACACTCACACACACACACACACCTCACACACACACACACACCTCACACACACTCACACACACACACCAGCTGCAGCACTGTCTTCCATATCTGATCAGCACTGTGGTTCACCTGGCTCACAGTTTCCTCTTTTCCACCGCAACAAACCAGGTGCCGGTTCGGTGCTGGTGCTTCCTGACGATTTTCTAAGAACCGGTTTGTGTTTGTACCAGAGCTGGAGAAGAGCTCCGTCGCTCCGTTCCTGCAGGTGCTTCTGTCCTAGAACCAGCAGCACTGATAATAACGTTGGAGGACGATCGCTACAGATCGATTCTGTTGTTATTTATTTTACGAACGTTCTTGTCCATCCAAAGAGACATACAACTCTTCATTATTGCTATGGGCAAAGGATGCGTTCCCGAAGAAAAGTAATTGTCGCTGCGCAGGCTGGAGCTCGACAGGCTGGAGCTCGACAGGCTGGAGCTCGACAGGCTGGAGCTCGACAGGCTGGAGCTCGACAGGCTGGAGCTCGACAGGCTGGAGCTCGACAGGCTGGAGCTCGACAGGCTGGAGCTCGACAGGCTGGAGCTCGACAGGCTGGAGCTCGACAGGCTGGAGCTCGACAGGCCGGAGCTCGACAGGCTGGAGCTCGACAGGCCGGAGCTCGACAGGCCGGAGCTCGACAGGCTGGAGCTCGACAGGCTGGAGCTCGACAGGCTGGAGCTCGACAGGCTGGAGCTCGACAGGCCGACGCTGCGCGGTGCCGCTCCGCTGATGTGTGTAATAAATACACTGACCTAAAGTATCTCTCTCTCTCAGGAAAGCACAGCGTCCAAGACGTGTGTCGGGGGCGTCTGAATTCAAATGCAAAAGCCTCACGTACATTATGCAGGATTTCTTATTAAACTGTGTAACTATAACCCCGCCCCTCCACCTATGGCACCGGTTCTTGTTTCCGGAGCCTTTAGTTGGTGCTGAGTTGAACCGGTTCTTCAGGACCAGAGCCGGTTTATTTGTGTGGAAAAACAAAGAACTGGTTCAAGATTTGGCCCTGGAACCGCCTTGGTGGAAAAGGCGTGAGGAGGTTTGGGTGAAATAAATGTTGCACAGTTTAGTGGAGTGTGATTATTGTGAGGTTAAAGGAACTCTGTAAGTTTTTCTTTGACATTTCACAGACTTGACCTCTGTGTCTCCTCAGATATGAGATAAACATGCTCCAGTCAAACTTGGCTCTTACTGATAACTATTGTAATGCGGATGTATTCTTCATCACACTGGAGATAAACACTGCAGATAATGGGAACGTTCTGCTTTGGTTTTCAAGACGATTCTCCAGTCAGGAAGCAGGAAGAGCCTCACAGGAGTCTCTCTTCTGAGTTGTTGGTTTCAACACTGAAATCCAGTTGTTTTAGACCTAAAAGGACTAAATCAGGTTTGACTGTGATGGGGTCCAGTGTCTCTGTGGTGCTCACTGTGGGTGGAGAGTAACTAATTACATTTACTCACATTACTGCAACTGGGTCATTTTTATGAGTTGGAATTTTTTAAGTAGTTTTTGAAATAGGTCATTTGACTTTTGCTTGACCCAAGTATTTTACTTCATTACACTGGAACCTGCCCTTGATACTGAGTAAAATCAGATTGATAGAAAAAAACCATATAGAATGTTCAGTCATTGTGCAGAACCATCAGTCTGTTTTGGACACAGGGCTCTAAACTGGGACTGTCTCGTCTGGTCACCTGAACAAATACATGAGCCACTTTTACATGTATATTTCTAATCTAAAATAAAACACTAAAAAGTTTACGTGCTCCAAAATCTTGCCGCATTAGCCGAGTTGCTAAGTGGATGATAGAATTAGTATCAGGCGCTGCGTTATCTCTGTGGTACTTGCAGTCTTCTGTTGTTTTTCACACATAAACCTTCCCTGCAGATTCCTAGTGTTTTACATGGGGCATTAACAGATTAAAAATACAGGGAAATCCATTCTGACTCTGTCACACATGACCCTGTTCTGGGAAAATGCAGGTAAATCCCCGGCTCAGGCTGTGTGAACGGGAGAATGAGAAAGTGAAGTATCAGTGCACACATGTGTCTGGGCCACTGTCGGGCACTTGTGCTCACTGTAAGTGTTGAATTATTTAGAAAACAAAGTGGAGAATGTTGTGCAGGACGAAGGACGTGCTGCCCTCAGGCCGGACAGTGGAAGCAGGACTCCGGGGCTTTTCTTTAATAATTCTGCAGTTTATGTGCAAATAAACCGCAGTGAAACTTCAGCTGCACTTTAAAGGCACTTTTCCAACACAAACGTTCACTATCATCACATCTGCAGATATACAGGCTAATTGGCAGGAAAAGTTGTGTAATATGTTTCAGTGAAGTAGTGACTGTTTGTTGACTTTGTCCACACAGTTTACAGCAGATAAACTCCAGCTATCGACAGAAATCAAATCCAAACATCTGCTGTGAGAATCAGGCCTCACTGTTGATTCATTAGAACAAGTGGAGATTAATTCTGCTGCGAACAAATGGTGTTTTAATGAACAGACGCAGCAGTAAGCAAAACCAGAACAAGACACAACAGGGTTGGAAAAGTGACTTTAAAAAAGTGGTGTTTGCTCGATACTCTTCTTTAAAAAGTAATCCCTTACTTTACTTAGTTACCCTCTGTGGAGTAACTTTTTCCATGAGGCCCACAGTGGACCAGAAGCATGAGGCCCACAGTGGAGAAGCATGAGGCCCACAGTGGAGAAGCATGAGGCCCACAGTGGAGAAGCATGAGGCCCACAGGTGAAAAGAGCTTTGAGCTCAAGAGGACGTGAATCTGTCCAGGAGGATCTCCCTCCAGGGACCTCCCCCTGTGTCGCCCAGTGCACCTCCTCTGAGGAGTGCATGACACCCGGCTGCTTCACAGCTCCTCCTCCTTTCCTCCTCTGTCTCCTCCTCCTCCTTTCCTCCTCTGTCTCCTCCTCACCTCCCTCTCCTCCTCCGCCGTCTCCTCCTCCTCACCTCCTCCTCCTCACCTCACCTCCTCACCTCCTCCTCCTTCTCCTCCTCTCCTCTCCTCCTCCTCCTCTGTCTCCTCCTCCTCCTCCTCTCCTCTCCTCCTCCTCCCCCACCTCCTTCTTCAAGCTGATGAAAGTTCAAATGTAGATCTTCTGTACGGTTCCTGTACAGTTCTGTTTGTGAGCCTGTGGCTGGTGCAGGTCCTGAGCCTGTTCCAGTTGTGTCGACCCTCGTCATTGTGACTGGTTCTTAGCAGCACAATGTCCTCCTCCGGCCACTAGAGGCAGGACTCTGGTCACTTTTATTACAAAGCTGCACTTGGATTGTGCCTCTTTACATTTGTACTTTGATCACAAGCAAAAATATTGGCTCTTCCTCGTTGTGATCAGATGTTCGGCTGTTGCTCTGCTCCTTTTGCCCACACAGAGCCTTTGTCTGCACCTTTTACCTGGAACTAGTTGCAGAAAGACTGGAGATTGTCTGAACTATTGTCCTTAAATGTTTTCCAAACCAAACTGAGCCTTACAGACTCGGCCTCTATGATGTGCAGCTGTTTTTCAGAACCTGTGCAGTTTTAATGCTGTTTGTTTGTGTTTGTGTTGAAATGTGTCTCTTGGTCTGGACTCCCTCGAAAAAGAGGTTTTTAATCTCAGTGGGACCTTCCTGGTTAAATAAAGGTTAAATAAATAAAATAAATGTCGTGTTTCAGTTTGAGAGTGAGTGACGGTTCCTCCTCTGTGTGCAGGCCGGGACCGTCCGGGACTCCATGGCCAAGTCTCTGTACTCCGCCCTGTTTGACTGGATCGTCTTCAGGATCAACCACGCGCTGCTCAACATCAGGGACCTGGAGGAGACCACCAAGGTACATCCACAACAGCCTTTTTATTTGATTTAACATGAAAGTACAAATAAACTTAACTCTACCTGTTTTTTTTATTATTTAAGGCGATGAAGTGAATATAAAATTACAAATAAACTTGGCCGTACATTTTATTTTATTAAATTTTTTATTATTTCATAAGGAAACCAAGTGGATATAAAATTACAAATAAGCTCAGCTGTAGATGTTTTTTATTTATTTATTTTATTATTTCTTCGGGTCACCGTGTGGATATAAAATTACAAATAAGTGTAGCCACATGTTTTTCTTTTCTTTATGATCTTCGTTTAAAATTACAAATCCTAAATATTTTATTTTAGGCCCCGTTTTTATTCTTTGATCCTGCATAATTATTCTTATCATATTACTTTATCCAATTTTATATTATTGATTTGATTTTCATTATTTAGTATTACAAAAAAAAAGTTAATTTATCATTTTTATCTTATTTCAGTTTTTAGAATTACTTTATATTAACAGGCGCATTTTTGGTGCGGGGTCCGTCACATGCTTTTCTCCATGGAGATGTTGCTTTGTTGGGAATGTTCTGAAGTGTGGCATTAAACCTCTCTGTCGTCGCCGTTTATGTACAGATCCACTTTATTACAGACATCCAATCGTTTTATTACCTTCAGGAGCGGTAGATAAGTTATCACAGTATCACATGTTATTGCACTTTACAGTCGCTGCGGCTTGTCAAAAGTATAGAAAAAAATGAGATACTAATGCATTATAACTAGTATCGAAATAGATCCTCATTTGAGCCGGTATCGATACTAAAAAGGCCCATTGACATGACAGAAATGAACTTTCAGAATGTCTTTAGGAGGATCTTGAGCTGTATCAGAACAAGCAGAAGAGCACAGACTAATATAAAACAAAGTACTGCCATTTAAAGTTGAAAATAACATCCTGTTGTCTTAAGAAAGAGTGTTTTTAAAGCTGAACTCCGGCACGTTTGAAGCTAAAGTCCGTTTCTAGAGGAGGTGAATTCTGTCAGGAGCCAAAAAACGGCACAGATCAGTGTTTCCTCAGTGGAGAATCTGACTGTGGCAGTGAGTCTGTCAAGGCAACAAAATAGTGTAGTGATGGGGGCAAGTTCTGAACTAGTGTAGTGATGGGGGCAAGTTCTGAACTAGTGCAGTGATGGGGGCAAGTTCTGAACTAGTGCAGTGATGGGGGCAAGTTCTGAACTAGTGCAGTGATGGGGGCAAGTTCTGAACTAGTGTAGTGATGGGGGCAAGTTCTGAACTAGTGCAGTGATGGGGGCAAGTTCTGAACTAGTGCAGTGATGGGGGCAAGTTCTGAACTAGTGTAGTGATGGGGGCAAGTTCTGAACTAGTGTAGTGATGGGGCAAGTTCTGAACTAGTGCAGTGATGGGGCAGGTTTTGAACTGAAGTGTAGTGATGGGGGCCAGTACTGAACTAGTGTCGCGATGGGGGCAAGTTCTGAACTAGTGCCGGGCTGGGGGCAAGTTCTGAACTAGTGTAGTGATGGGGCAAGTTCTGAACTAGTGCAGTGATGGGGGCAAGTTCTGAACTAGTGCAGTGATGGGGGGCAAGTTCTGAACTAGTGTAGTGATGGGGCAAGTTCTGAACTAGTGTAGTGATGGGGCAAGTTCTGAACTAGGTGCAGTGATGGGGGCAAGTTCTGAACTAGTGTAGTGATGAGGGCAAGTTCTGAACTAGTGCAGTGATGAGGGCAAGTTCTGAACTAGTGTAGTGATGGGGGCAAGTTCTGAACTAGTGTAGTGATGGGGGCAAGTTCTGAACTAGTGTAGTGATGGGGGCAAGTTCTGAACTAGTGTAGTGATGGGGGCAAGTTATGAACTAGTGTATTTATGGGGCAAGTTCTGAACTAGTGTAGTGATGGGGGCAAGTTCTGAACTAGTGTAGTGATGGGGGCAAGTTCTGAACTGAAGTGCAGTGATGGGGGCAAGTTCTGAACTAGTGCAGTGATGGGGCAAGTTCTGAACTAGTGCAGTGATGGGGGCAAGTTCTGAACTAGTGTAGTGATAAGGGCGAGTTCTGAACTAGTGCAGTGATGGGGCAAGTTCTGAACTGGTGTAGTGATGGGGGCATGTTCTGAACTAGTGTAGGTTTGGGGCAAGTTCTGAACTAGTGCAGTGATGAGGGCAAGTTCTGAACTAGTGTAGTGATGGGGCAAGTTCTGAACTAGTGTAGTGCTGGGGGCAAGTTCTGAACGAGTGTAGTGATGGGGTCAGTTCTGAACTAGTGTAGTGATGGGGGCAAGTTCTGAACTAGTGTAGTGATGGGGGCAAGTTCTGAACTAGTGTAGTGATGGGGCAAGTTCTGAACTGGTGCAGTGATGGGGGCAAGTTCTGAACTAGTGAAGTGATGGGGCAAGTTCTGAACTAGTGTAGTGATGGGGGCAAGTTCTGAAATAGAGAAGTGAAGGGCGCAAGTTCTGAACTAGGGGAGTGATGGGGGCAAGTTCTGAACTAGTGCAGTGATGGGGGCAAGTTCTGAACTAGTGTAGTGATGGGGGCAAGTTCTGAACTAGTGTAGTGATGGGGGCAAGTTCTGAACTAGTGCAGTGATGGGGGCAAGTTCTGAACTAGTGTAGTGATGGGGCAAGTTCTGAACTAGTGTAGTGATGGGGGCAAGTTCTGAACTAGTGGAGTGATGGGGGCAAGTTCTGAACTGAATTGTAGTGATGAGGGCAAGTTCTGAACTAGTGCAGTGATGGGGGCAAGTTCTGAACTGGTGCAGTGACGGGGGCAAGTTCGGAACTAGTGTAGTGATGGGGGCAAGTTCTGAACTAGTGTAGTGATGGGGCAAGTTCTGAACTAGTGCAGTGATGGGGGCAGGTTTTGAACTAGTGTAGTGATGGGGGCAAGTTCTGAACTAGTGTAGTGATGGGGGCAAGTTCTGAACTAGTGCAGTGATGGGGGCAAGTTCTGAACTAGTGTAGTGATGGGGGCAAGTTCTGAACTAGTGCAGTGATGGGGGCAAGTTCTGAACTAGTGCAGTGTTTAGGCAAGTTCTGAACTAGTGTAGTGATGGGGGCAAGTTCTGAACTAGTGTAGTGATGGGGCAAGTTCTGAACTAGTGCAGTGATGGGGGCAAGTTCTGAACTAGTGTAGTGATGGGGGCAAGTTCTGAACTAGTGCAGTGATGGGGGCAAGTTCTGAACTAGTGTAGTGATGGGGGCAAGTTCTGAACTAGTGTAGTGATGGGGGCAAGTTCTGAACTAGTGTAGTGATGGGGCAAGTTCTGAACTAGTGTAGTGATGGGGGCAAGTTCTGAACAAGTGTAGTGATGGGGGCAAGTTCTGAACTAGTGTAGTGATGGGGGCAAGTTCTGAACTCGTGTAGTGATGGGGGAAAGTTCTGAACTAGTGTAGTGTTGGGGCAAGTTCTGAACTAGTGCAGTGATGGGGCAAGTTCTGAACTAGTGCAGTGATGGGGGGATTCTGAACTAGTGTAGTGATGGGGGCAAGTTCTGAACTAGTGCAGTGATGGGGCAAGTTCTGAACTAGTGTAGTGATGGGGGCAAGTTCTGAACTAGTGTAGTGATGGGGCAAGTTCTGAACTAGTGTAGTGATGGGGGCAAGTTCTGAACTAGTGTAGTGATGGGGCAAGTTCTGAACTAGTGTAGTGATGGGGGCAAGTTCTGAACTAGTGTAGTGATGAGGGCAAGTTCTGAACTAGTGTAGTGATGGGGCAAGTTCTGAACTAGTGTAGTGATGGGGGCAAGTTCTGAACTAGTGTAGTGATGGGGCAAGTTCTGAACTAGTGTAGTGATGGGGCAAGTTCTGAACTAGTGCAGTGATGGGGGCAAGTTCTGAACTAGTGTAGTGATGGGGGGCAAGTTCTTAACAAGTGTAGTGATGTGGCAAGTTCTGAACTGGTGTAGTGATGGGGGCAAGTTCTGAACTAGTGCAGTGATGGGGGGCAAGTAATGAAATAGTGTAGGGATGGGGCAAGTTCTGAACTAGTGTAGTGATGGGGGCAAGTTCTGAACTAGTGCAGTGATGGGGCAAGTTCTGAACTAGTGTAGTGATGGGGCAAGTTCTGAACTAGTGTAGTGATGGGGGCAAGTTCTGAACTAGTGCAGTGATGGGGGCAAGTTCTGAACTAGTGCAGTGATGGGGGCAAGTTCTGAACTAGTGTAGTGATGGGGGCAAGTTCTGAACTAGTGCAGTGATGGGGGCAAGTTCTGAACTAGTGCAGTGATGAGGCAAGTTCTGAACTAGTGCAGTGATGAGGGCAGGAGTTCTGAACTAGTGTTGTGATGGGGGCACGTTCTTAACTAGTGAAGGGATGGGGCAAGTTCTGAACTAGTGCAGTGATGGGGGCAAGTTCTGAACTAGTGTAGTGGTGGGGGCAAGTTCTGAACTAGTGTAGTGATGGGGCAAGTTCTGAACTAGTGCAGTGATGGGGCAAGTTCTGAACTAGTGCAGTGATGGGGGCAAGTTCTGAACTAGTGGTGTGATGGGGGCAAGTTCTGAACTAGTGCAGTGATGGGGGGCAAGTTCTGAACTAGTGTAGTGATGGGGCAAGTTCTGAACTAGTGCAGTGATGGGGGCAAGTTCTGAACTAGGTGTAGTGATGGGGCAAGTTCTGAACTAGTGTAGTGATGGGGGGCAAGTTCTGAACTAGTGCAGTGATGGGGGCAAGTTCTGAACTAGTGTAGTGATGGGGGCAAGTTCTGAACTAGTGCAGTGATGAGGCAAGTTCTTAACTATTGAAGTGATGGGGGCAAGTTCTGAACTAGTGTAGTGATGGGGCAAGTTCTGAACTAGTGTTGTGATGGGGGCAAGTTCTGATCTAGTGTTGTGTTGGGGCAAGTTCTGAACTAGTGCAGTGATGGGGGCAAGTTCTGAACTAGTGTAGTGATGGGGGCAAGTTCTGAACTAGTGCAGTGATGGGGGCAAGTTCTGAACTAGTGTAGTGATGAGGGGCAAGTTCTGAACTGGTGCAGTGATGAGGGGCAAGTTCTGAACTAGTGTAGTGATGGGGGCAAGTTCTGAACTAGTGTAGTGATGGGGGCAAGTTCTGAACTAGTGCAGTGATGGGGCAAGTTCTGAACTGGTGCAGTGATGGGGGCAAGTTCTGAACTAGTGCAGTGATGGGGGCAAGTTCTGAACTAGTGTTGTGATGGGGGCATGTTATGAACTTGTTTTTTGTTGGGGCAAGTTCTGAACTAGTGCAGTGATGGGGCAAGTTCTGAACTAGTGTAGTGATGGGGGCAAGTTCTGAACTAGTGCAGTGATGAGGGCAAGTTCTGAACTAGTGTAGTGATGGGGCAAGTTCTGAACTAGTGCAGTGATGAGGCAAGTTCTGAACTAGTGTAGTGATGGGGGCAAGTTCTGAACTTGTGCAGTGATGGGGGCAAGTTCTGAACTGGAGTGTAAGTGATGGGGGCAAGTTCTGAACTAGTGCAGTGATGGGGCAAGTTCTGAACTAGTGCAGTGATGGGGGCAAGTTCTGAACTAGTGTAGTGATGGGGGCAAGTTCTGAACTAGTGCAGTGATGAGGGCAAGTTCTGAACTAGTGTAGTGATGAGGGGCAAGTTCTGAACTAGTGCAGTGATGGGGGCAAGTTCTGAACTAGTGCAGTGATGGGGGCAAGTTCTGAACTAGTGCAGTGATGGGGGCAAGTTCTGAACTAGTGTAGTGATGGGGCAAGTTCTGAACTGGTGCAGTGATGAGGCAGGCAAGTTCTGAACTAGTGTAGTGATGGGGGCAAGTTCTGAACTAGTGTAGTGATGGGGGCAAGTTCTGAACTAGTGCAGTGATGGGGGCAAGTTCTGAACTAGTGCAGTGATCGGGGCAAGTTCTGAACTAGTGCAGTGATGGGGGCAAGTTCTGAACTTCCACGTAAAATGACAATTTGCTTCAGACTGAAGAAGCTTAACTCCACTTTAACCCATCTGACAACAGCCACGAGTCTAACAAACCAAACGCTCTGCCTGGTTCACTCATTAGTGTCTGGAAACGTTAGAAAACATCTTTATAAGCACCTCACACTTCCCTCTGCTGATTTCCCACAGGCCAAAGCCCAAAAGACTCGATCACCGACTCCAGGAGCAACAAGTGAAGATCCCGTTTATTTACCAGTGAAGAAGAAGAGAAACTGAAAATTGTTGAACAGAAAATGGTTCAGGAACCATTTTCTTTCAACAACTTTCAGTTTCTCTTCTTCTTCACTGTCAGTTGTCGATCTTCACTTGTTGCTGACATCAGTGATCGAGTCTTTTGGGCTTTGGCCTGTGCAGTGGGAAATCAGCAGAGGGAAGTGTGAGGTGATTATAAAGTTGTTTTCTAACGTTTCCAGACACTAATGAGTGAACCAGGCAGAGCGTTTGGTTTGTTAGACTCGTGGCTGTTGTCAGATGGGTTAAAGTGGAGTTAAGCTTCTTCAGTCTGAAGCAAATTGGTGTTTTACGTGGAAGTTCAGAACTTGCCCCCATCACTGCACTAGTTCAGAACTTGCCCCATCACTACACTAGTTCAGAACTTGCCCCCATCACTACACTAGTTCAGAACTTGCCCCCATCACTACACTAGTTCAGAACTTGCCCCCATCACTACACTAGTTCAGAACTTGCCCCCATCACTACACTAGTTTGTTTCCTTGACAGACTCACACACAGTGAGATCTCCACTGAGGAAACACTGATCTGTGCCATTTTTTTGGCTTCTGACAGAATTCACCTCCTCTAGGACGGACTTTAGCTTCAGATGAGCCGGAGTTCAACTTTAATTGTCATTGTAGTATCTGTATCGAGTAAACTCCTTATTATTGAAATTGACTTTGAAATGTTAGTACTGTGACGCTACTTTGCATACAGACATTCAATTGTTTTATTATCTTCCAGGAGCAGTAGATAAGTTGTTATAATATCAACTTTTATTGGACTTTTACGACTCTCATGGTGCTTTACAAGAGTCCATTACACACATTCGCTCACACACCGTCCTCAGCTTCCTCTGTTGTTACAATCTGTCTAACAAGCATTGCGATTAGATTTCCCATTTACGTTTAGGATCCTTTTCAAAACAGTTTAAAAAATTTGACCAAAAGACAAAAATGTAAAGTGATAAAAACCGATAGAAGAATCGCATTTCCGAACATGTTTGTATAGATCGAAACTAATCATCACATTTCAGTCACTACAGTCAAATAAATCACTTGGGACACATGTCTTGCTCTTGGACACAAAGAAAATATCGTAGAAGGTTTAAATGGTGTGTTCTGCTGTTGCTTTGTAAATGTGGGTTCATTGTGCCTGGTGTGTGTGTGTGTTTGGGTTCATTGTGCCTGGTGTGTGTGTGTGTTTGCTCAGATCCTGTCCATCGGCGTGCTGGACATCTTTGGGTTCGAGGACTACGAGAACAACAGCTTTGAACAGTTCTGCATCAACTTCGCCAACGAGCGGCTGCAGCATTACTTCAACCAGCACATCTTCAAACTGGAGCAGGTAAAGCCCCTCATTACCCAAGGAGTTTGTGTCATATATAAAGGGTTAAAGGTTTCACCGCTTTACGAGGGCTTAAACTAGACTTACAGTTGTGCTCATAAGTTCACAGACCCTGACAGAATTTGATTGGTTTCTTGTCCATTTTTCAGAGAATATGAATCACACAAAAACTTTTCTTTCACTCATGGTTAGTTTATTACCAAACTCCTGAGTTTCCTCTTTGTAAATCATAATGAAACAGAAACTACACAAATGACCCAGTGAAGCTGGAGTCTTTTGTGATAGTTGTGGATGTGTTCTTTCCTCTGATGGTAAAGCTGCTCATTCTTCTGAGCAACAGGCTCCAGTTCCTGTAAATTCTTGGGCTCTTGTCTGAACTGCAGCTTGAATCTGCCCAGAGGCTCAGTGATACTGAGGTCAGAAGAGACGAACACTCCAGAATAGGGGTGGCACGGTACGGTACGTACCTCGGTTCAGACCCCACGGTTCGGTACATTTTCGGTACAGTGCAGGAAAAAAAAACATAACCAGAAAGGCTGTGCTCAGAGGCAGCTTTTTATTGCCTAAATCTCCAGCTGAGAGAACTGCAACTTGTAGTAAAACAAGTAAAAGTAAAACATGTAAAACAAGTGAACACACAAGCACCACATTGAGTTGGGATTGGTTACTGAGCTGGACATCAGTGAAGTTTGAACACATATTTGAAGTGTTCCCACTCACATAACCCACAGCTCAAACAACGACCACAGACCGTCTTCGTTTTGTCCACCACCCGCTCTCCGTTGCTGTTGTAACTCACGGGGGACCTGAAGTTGTCCCACACCCAGGGCTCTACACTAACTTTATTTTTCAGGAGCACATGTGCCCCTAAGTCAAAAATTTTAGGAGCACAGAAAAACAAATGGGGCACAAATAGGTTTTAGTTTTGAACATTGATTACAGTGCAGAACTTGCACCAACTTATTTGAATGAATTTTATACAAAAAACACAAGAATTATGACTGTACTTTTCCTGCACAATCACTGTGTTTTTAATCAGTCTGTCTCCATTTTATCATAGTAGTAGCAGTAGTAGTAGTAGTAGTAGTAGTAGTAGTAGTAGTAGTAGTAGTAGTAGCAGTAGTAGTAGTAGCAGTAGTAGTAGTAGTAGTAGTAGTAGTAGTAGTAGTGATAGTAGCAGTAGCAGTAGTAGTAGTAGTAGTAGTGATAGTAGTAGTAGTAGTAGTAGTGATAGTAGTAGTAGCAGTAGTAGTGATAGTAGTAGTAGCAGTAGTAGTAGTAGTAGTAGTAGTAGTAGTAGTGATAGTAGTAGTAGCAGTAGTAGTAGTAGTAGTAGTGATAGTAGTAGTAATAGTAGTGGTAGTAGTAGTGGTAATAGTAGATGTAGTAGTAGATGTAGTAGTAGTGGTAGTAGTAGTAGTGGTAGTAGTAGCGGTAGTTGTAGTAGTAATGGTAGTAGTAGTAGTAGCGTAGTGGTAGTGGTGGTAGTAGTAGTGAGTGGCAGTGGTGGTATTAGTAGTGGTGGTGGTAGTGTAATGGTAGTAGCAGTAGTGGTAGTAGTTAGTGGTGGTGGTAGTGGTAGCAGTGGTAGTGGCAGTGGTAGTAGTAGCAATGGCGTGTTAGTGGTGGTGGTGGTAGTAGTAATGATGGTAGTAGCAGTGGTAGTGGTAGTAGCGGTAGTAGTAGCAGCGGCAGCAGCGGCAGCAACAGTAGTGGTGGTGGTAGTAGTAATGGTAGTAGTGGTGGTAGTAGTAGTAGTAATGGTAGTAGTAGCGGTAGTAGTGGTAGTGGCGTGGTGGTAGCAGTGGTAGTAGTAATAGTAGTGGTAGTAGTAGTGGCAGTAGCGGTAGTAGTAGCGGTAGCGGTGGTAGTGATGGTGGTGGTAATGGTAGTAGTAGTGGTAGTAGTGGTAGTGGTGGTAGTAGTAGTAGTAATGGGTGGCAGTAGCAGTAGTGGTAGTGGTATGTAGTAGTGGCGGTAGTAGTAGTAGTATGGCAGTAGCGGTAGTAGTAGTAGTAGTATAAGTGGTAGTAGTAGCGGTAGCAGTAGTATTGGTAGTAGTGGTAGTAATGGTGGTAGTAGTAATAGTAGTAGTAGTAGTAATGGTAGTAGTAATAGTGGTAGTAGTGGTGGTAGTAGTAGTAATAGTAGCGGTAGCGGTAGTAATAGTAGTAGCAGTGGCAGTAGCAGTGGTAGTAGTGGTAGTAGTAGTGGTAGTAGTAATGGTAGTGGTAGTGATGGTAGCGGTGGTAGTAGTAGTGGCAGTAGCGGTAGCAGTGGTAGTAGTGGTAGTGGCGGTGGTAGTGGTAATAGTAGTAGTAGTGGCGGTGGTAGTGGTAGTGCAGTGGTAGTGGTAGCGGTGGTAGTGGTAGCGGTAGTAGTGGCGTAGTGGTAGTAGCAGTGGTAGCAGTAGTAGTGGTAGCGGTGGCAGTGGCAGTGGTAGTGGTAGTAGTAGTAATGGTAGTGGCGTAGTAGTAGTGGTAGTAGTAGTGGTGCAGCGGCAGCAGTGGTAGTAGCGTAGTGGTAGTAGTAGTGGTGGTAGTGGCGGTGGTAGTAGCAGTAGTAGTAGTAGCAGTAGCAGCAGTAGTAGTAGTAGTAGCAGTAGCAGTAGCAGTAGTAGTAGTAGCAGTAGTAGTAGCAGTAGCAGTAGCAGTAGTAGTAGTAGTAGTAGCAGTAGTAGTAGTAGTAGCAGTAGCAGTAGTAGTAGCAGTAGCAGTAGCAGTAGCAGTAGCAGTAGCAGTAGTAGTAGTAGTAGCAGTAGCAGTAGTAGTAGTAGTAGTAGCAGTAGCAGTAGTAGTAATACAGAAGCTACAGACAGGAGCGCAGGAGTAAAATACAGACCGTGGCCTTTTTGGTCCAGTCAGGAACATTGTTAGACAGAATCATGGGGAAGCAGCTCTGACACTGTCCCAGACACTTCCCTCTGTGTCCTGCTGCTTTTCCCAGTGTGAAGAAAACAAATGTAGAGACTGGAGATCTGCTCGGAAACAACTGCCCGACACTCCCCAGACATATGTTTCTGTGTCATGGTGCAAAATCCCAGAAAGAGCAAAGTGGGCGAGGCTAAAAACTCATGTTCTGCACTAATGTTCTGGCCCTTCAGTACAAATGATTTCCCAGAGTCCTAATTCCCAGTTCATATATTCATTTGCTTGTTAAATCAGATCTGCCCTTTTTGTTCCAAATTGTTACACTTTCACCCTTTTGGCTTTTGGCAAACTCCCGCCTATAATTACAGAAATTGCTCAGCTAATTACCATTTCAGATGTTTCTAGTCATAAAAATAGAAAACATGTGCAGACCTCACTTATCGCGTTAGATTGTCAATCCTCATCACTGTGTTTTCCCACTTGTGCGATTCGTCTGACACCGGACAGTTAACGGTGCTGACGGCTCACACAGAAAAAGGATCTGGACATAATGTGACAGAACTGTGAGTGAGTCAGTGCCAGCAGCAGCTCAGGGAGGGGACGAACTTCAGGAGGCTGTAAAAGTCACGCTGCAGTTTCAGATTCCTCTGTAAATGTGGACAGGAGAAACACTGAGGTGATGTGGTAATAATAAGGGTGGTGACAATAGTAGTAGTTATAGTGGTGGAGGTGGTAATAGTGGTAATTGGTGGCGTAAGTAGTTGGTGGTGGCAGGTAGTGGAAGATTGTAGTAGTGGTTGTTGCATTTATACAGTGCCTTTCATGACGCCCACAGTGCTTCACAGTTCATTCTTCATTCTCTCCACACTCACTGGTGTAGCCACAGCTGCCCTGGGGCAGACTGACAGAAGTGAGGCTCCAATCTGCCCCATCAGCCCCTCCCACCACCACTCACTCCACTTTCACATTAGGACATGTGGGTGAAGTGTCTTGCCTAAGGACACAGTGTTTTTGTGACTGGCGCCCCCCTGTGGCACCTGGAGCTCCCAGTGTCTCCACCCAAGTCCTGACCAGACCCTGCTGAGGCTCTGAGACCTGAAGAGACTCTGACAAACTGGAGTGGCCACGAATGATGGTGGTAGCAGTAGTAGCAGTAGTCGTAGTGGTAGTAGTATTAGTAGTAGTAGTAATAGTGGTAGTAGTAGTAGTAGTACTAGTAGTAGTAGTAGTAGTAGTTGTAGTAGTAGTAGCAGTAGTCGTAGTAGTAGTAATAGTAGTAATTGTAGTAGTAGTAGCAGTAGTCGTAGTGGTAGTAGTATTAGTAGTAGTAGTAATAGTGGTAGTAGTAGTAGTAGTACTAGTAGTAGTAGTAGTAGTAGTAGTAGTTGTAGTAGTAGTAGTAGTAGTAGTAGTTGTAGTAGTAGTAGTAGTAGTAGTAGTAGTAGTAATAGTGGTAGTAGTAGTAGTAGTAATAGTGGTAGTAGCAGTAGTAGTAGTAGTAGTAGTAGTAGTAGTAGTAGTAGTAGTAGTAATAGTGGTAGTAGTAGTAGTAGTAATAGTGGTAGTAGTAGTAATAGTGGTAGTAGCAGTAGTAGTAGTACTAGTAGTAGTAGTTGTAGTAGTAGTAGTAGTAATAGTGGTAGTAGCAGTAGTAGTAGTTGTAGTAGTAGTAGTAGTAGTAGTAGTAGTAGTAATAGTGGTAGTAGTAGTAGTAGTAATAGTGGTAGTAGTAGTAATAGTGGTAGTAGCAGTAGTAATAATTGTAGTAGTAGTAGTAGTAGTTGTAGTAGTAGTAGTAGTAGTAGTAGTAGTAGTAATAGTGGTAGTAGTAGTAGTAGTAATAGTGGTAGTAGCAGTAGTAGTAGTTGTAGTAGTAGTAGTAGTAGTAGTAGTAGTAGTAGTAATAGTGGTAGTAGTAGTAGTAGTAATAGTGGTGGTAGTAGTAATAATTGGTAGTAGCAGTAGTAGTAGTACTAGTAGTAGTAGTTGTAGTAGTAGTAGTAGTAATAGTGGTAGTAGCAGTAGTAGTAGTTGTAGTAGTAGTAGTAGTAGTAGTAGTAGTAGTAGTACTAGTAGTAGTAGTAGTAGTAGTAGTAGTAATAGTGGTAGTAGTAGTAGTAGTAATAGTGGTAGTAGTAGTAATAGTGGTAGTAGCAGTAGTAGTAGTACTAGTAGTAGTAGTTGTAGTAGTAGTAGTAGTAATAGTGGTAGTAGCAGTAGTAGTAGTTGTAGTAGTAGTAGTAGTAGTAGTAGTAGTAGTAATAGTGGTAGTAGTAGTAGTAGTAATAGTGGTAGTAGTAGTAATAGTGGTAGTAGCAGTAGTAGTAGTTGTAGTAATTGTAGTAGTAGTAGTAGTAGTACTAGTAGTAGTAGTAGTAGTTGTAGTAGTAGTAGGTGAGAAACAGCTCACCCTCCTCGTCCGTCCACATGAAGTCGATGGTGCTGTTATTCTTCTTCATGTTGTTTTGAGTTGAGGCGCTGCAGAAGAGGAAGTGGAGAAGCAGCAGAGTTATACTCAGGCATCTGGTCTCGGTGGTGCTGCCCCCTACACATTGGGCGTGCAAACTACATCAGCAAACTGCACGTTTTGCGTCTCCTTGTGCAGGCAGAATTATCCACCCAAAACACTTGTGTAAATGTGGAATAAGAGTGAGAACAAAAACACACTTTTGTGTTTCCGTGTAAACACTGCCCTAATCAACATTTCCCAAAATGTTAAATTAACTCTAGAACAGATTGGTCTCATATAAACCCTGAGAAAATGTTAAAATTGATTCCGTGAGAGTCACTTTTAATGTCGTGTAGCAGTTAATACCCCATAGAAGTAAAATACGTCCCCTTTAAGAAAAGCTTTGTCCAAAGCCTTTGACGGGCAGTGTACTTAAACCAGCCTTTGACAGCTCTGCCTCTTCTCCTTCTTGGTGAGAAGTGAAAATCGTACACATTTCTTCACAGGGCGGTTCAGTGGAAAAACCCATGCACTCGTCTCTCTGGCTGAGTAAGAACCAATGAAATGATTCAAAGGTTTTGCCAATAGTCGAGCGCTTCATGTTTCCACTGCAGCCTCACATCCTGCACTGCACTTACACATTACCACTGAGTCACTTCTGCTCCAGGTTTACTTAAGGCCAATGCACGGGCCGTTTATCAGGGCTCAGTCCACATCTGCTTTTCTGCCTTTTTGGATCTTTTAAGGCACCTACCTGATTTTTACGGCCTCAAAAACGGGAAAAACAGAACCTGATTGAAACAGTCTGCAGTGGTCCATAGTTCTTCCTCACTCGCCTAATCCTTCACCGGGATGAGTTTATGACGGCTTTTCACAACTTTCAGAGGCCAGAGCGAAGGTTTGCAGACACTGTGATGCTAACAACAACTAGCAGGCTAACAGTGCACATCCTGATGAGACGGACAGTAAACTCCGGTTATATCTTACACTTTACACTTGGACTTTATTACAAACTTTATTGACCCACAAGGGAAATTCTTTGGACACAGCAGCTCACACATCATATTCTATTACAATAACACAGAGTAAAAAATATAAATGGTAATAATACATTCTCAATTAAAGATTTAATAAGGCATAATTATATAAAGGTATGTACAAAATGAAATAGAAAAATAATAAAAAACCTCAGCTATATGCAAGAGGTCATAAGGAAAAGACCTGAAGAGCTGCTTATACAAAATATCAGTAAAGACAGACCGATATATCAGTTGGCAGATATACCAGGCCAATATTTGCCCTTTTTAGCGTATCGGCTGTGTGGTCTTAAACCTCTAGCACCTCTGGCACAGACCGAAATGTTGTTTTTGGTTAATCTGCTGTTTTATTTGAACTCTTAAGTGCAAAGAGAGAACGGCACAAAATGTGACTCCACTGCTCTTTTATATCGTATCGGCATTGACCATGGAAAACACAGTCAATCACTATAGATCTGTACTGGGGCAAGACCATTATTGCTCAAATACATGGAAAAAAATCTAAAACAGGGTCTTAAAGTGGTTTGTTTGAGCAGCAGGGATCAGAGGTTTGTAACTGTACCTGAAATGATGTCATATCGTTGTTTGTTCAGTCAAATATTTCCTTTTACTTCCTGTATTTAACTACGCTTATTGTTTTATAGAAACAAATGTTGATCCTCAGTCACACTGGCTTCACTTTATATACTTTTCCTAAGCTGGGATTCATTTGTTGAAATTTGTCAAGTTTAAGAAACGTAATTATCTGTGACGAGATGTTCAGACAGGTCCTGTTCTCAGGACAGTTTTCCAAGCCTCTCACGAGTCC
Organism: Odontamblyopus lacepedii; assembly: GCA_034769755.1. Classification (NCBI taxonomy): domain Eukaryota; kingdom Metazoa; phylum Chordata; class Actinopteri; order Gobiiformes; family Gobiidae; genus Odontamblyopus; species Odontamblyopus lacepedii. The sequence continues at coordinate 860,238 of CM068349.1, forward strand.
TCACTTCCAGTTTTGATGCTGAAATCCAGTTGGTTTGAACTTAAAATGTTTTTCTCTGAGCTGAATGGTCTTCTACTTCTTCTACTTAAACTCCAGCACCGACAGCCAGTCCTGAGTCAGTGCTAGTGCAGCGTCTGCAGCTCAGGGAGGGAATTCTGGAGGTTCTGAGCTTCGCATGAGGCCTGGTCTGTGTCCACACTGCATAAAAGCTTGTCCAAAATTTCAGACATAAACACTTAAATCTATCGGAAAAAGACTTGAAGGCGGACGTGTGCTGTGCGATATTTTCAATGGTTTCACTCAGCCTCAGCTCAAACTGTGCGACCAAATCTCAGGGTTTAAAAGTTCACAGCTCACGATTCATGTTCTCACAGTGTGCGAACGATGTCCTTCTGCACACTGTCTACATCAGGACCTGAGTTCTTGTTCCGGAAATACAAAACCACGGAAGGTCTGGAGAATGCTGGCCTGGTCCTCCACCAACATCCTCTGTTCCACTCATGGATCTGCAGGTTCTGGCACATCGGCTCGTGGAACGACTTCACTCACCAGAGGCGACTGGATTTCAAACAGGTTTAATATTCTCGACCGATGTGGAGCTGGTCGTGAGGTATTAATCGCTTCTTGTGACCTCATGTAAACTACACGGAGCACGACACACGATTGAGCCTGAACTCAGCCCGAGCCCCAGAAACAGTCGCACAAGTGAAAAATGGTCTCATAAATGAGCACAGTGTACACCCGGCTTTAAAGGAGTGAAATGATCTTAAAATAAACTACCGCTTGACTAGAATGAAGCTGTCTCAGAACTAGTAAGTAGATAATAAACCTGGAAACAAGATGATTAACCTGACATAAGTTTGAAAATCTTGGCCAAATCAGAGAAGTTTGCAGTGCATAAACTGAGAATGAGACAGACTTGGATGTGTCTTCTGTCTGCAGCTTAATTCTCTGGAAACACAGCTTCATTTATGATTGTAATAACAGTTTTAAAACCATAAGAGAGCAGGCGACATGCAGTTCCTTTAAATAAAGAACATTACTCCAAGAGAAGTATTACAAGGACAGGATTATGAAATATATCAAGCTTTTGAACATGTCTTTTGAGATTTTCCAGCTTGACTCAGCACCATCTGTTTTTATGCTTAGTTGTACAGTATTTATCCTTGTGGGCAGAGGCAAATTCTACTTTCACATATTTATTTCACAACAGATTTGGGTCTGTCTTTGCTCGCAGACGTGGGCCGTGCAGACGGTGTTTAGGTGCTACAGGGAGCTGGTGTTTGCTCGCGGTTTCTCTCCCTTTTGATTGCACTGTTAAAAGAGTCGGACGGTGCACAGGCCGTTCACTGTCCTGGGTTTGGAGAAGCACAAACGGCACCGTGTGGATTTGAGATTTCAGAGCCCTCAGTGTAACACAGTGAGACTTGAAACATTTTACAGTATATGAACAAAACGTATGTCGATTGAGGTCAAAATAACTCAGGCTGTCTACATCCAACTGTCAAGTGGAAAAGCATTTTGTTTTGATAGGATTTTTTTGTCAACTTATCAAAAACATAATATAACTGAGTAGAACGTGTTCACGGGACTAGATCTCAAGACCCAAGCTCCCATATTCAACACTTACTATATGTAAGCGTAAAGTCAACGGAAACAAATCAGCGTATGGGAAATGCTTTGCGTCCAGGCACAACAGACTGGACTGGCAGAAAGGTGAGACACAGGACTCGGCTGGCGTCACGTCACGATGTCTCGACACCACGTGGGTTTTAAAACAGAAGTGCAGCGCCGTGTCTGAAGTTGTTGTAGTTCTGTGGAAGTTGCAGCAACCGATTTTGAGCTGAGGAAGATGCGAGAGTGAAAACCTTTGGTGGACTGATGCTGTTTCCCGTGTGTCTCGGGTTTGGTTAAACTGTTTTCTGCAATAGCGTCTCACGAACCAGTGAATCGGGAAGGAGCAGGTCACAGTGACGTGGTCCAATAAGGACGACAGCTCGAGCTCCTGTGGCAAATACGCATCAGCGTTTTCAGTTTTCATGCGTCCACACAGCGCCGGATCAGATCCGTACTCAGGCGAATACGTGGGAGCTGCTGTATCCATCGGATTAGTGTGGACAAACACTGCATCTGCAACAAAAACGACTTAAATATGTACTAGTGTGGACGGGGTCTGACGGGAGGATCTACAGATGTGTGAGAGGAGGATCTACAGATGTGTGAGAGGAGGATCTACAGATGTGTGAGGAGGATCTACAGATGTGTGAGGAGGATCTACAGATGTGTATCACGGAAGTCTGCGTTCAATCAATCAATATAACAATTTAAAATTCCATTTCACTCCAATTATTCATTTTTTCTCATTTCAGCTACTTGTAAATGTCACAGGGGAAAATGCTTTTGAGGATATCTGCAAATGTACAGCTGAAAAACAAGTGAAAGGTGCTTAAAGACGGTTGTATTTGCACATGTCGGGGCCGTGACACCTCTGCCAAACCACAGGCCTGTCATTATCTCCTCCTGACAAACGCTCCTCACATCCTCATCCAGCTGTTACACTTTTATGGAGCTTTAGAGTTTCCAGCACGAGTGTCCCGTCTCTTCAGAAGAAGAGGGGGAGAGGAGGATGTACAGATGTGTGAGAGGAGGAGAGGAGGATGTACAGATGTGTGAGAGGAGGAGAGGAGGATCTACAGATGTGTGAGAGGAGGAGAGGAGGATGTACATGTGTGTGAGAGGAGGAGAGGAGGAGGTACAGGTGTGTGAGAGGAGGAGAGGAGGATCTACATGTGTGTGAGAGGAGGAGAGGAGGATCTACAGGTGTGTGAGAGGAGAGGAGGATCTACAGGTGTGTGAGAGGAGGAGAGGAGGAGAGGAGGATGTACAGGTGTGTGAGAGGAGGAGAGGAGGATCTACAGGTGTGTGAGAGGAGAGGAGGATCTACAGGTGTGTGAGAGGAGGAGAGGAGGATCTACAGGTGTGTGAGAGGAGAGGAGGATGTACAGATGTGTGAGAGGAGGAGAGGAGGATCTACAGATGTGTGAGAGGAGGATCTACAGATGTGTGAGAGGAGGAGAGGAGGATCTACAGATGTGAGAGGAGGATCTACAGATGTGAGAGGAGGATCTACAGATGTGTGAGAGGAGGAGAGGAGGATCTACAGATGTGTGAGAGGAGGATCTACAGATGTGTGAGAGGAGGAGAGGAGGATCTACAGATGTGAGAGGAGGATCTACAGATGTGTGAGAGGAGAGGAGGATCTACAGATGTGTGAGAGGAGAGGAGGATGTACAGATGTGAGAGGAGGAGAGGAGGATATACAGATGTGTGAGAGGAGGAGAGGAGGATGTACAGATGTGTGAGAGGAGGAGAGGAGGATGTACAGATGTGTGAGAGGAGAGGAGGATGTACAGATGTGAGGAGGAGAGGAGGATGTACAGATGTGTGAGAGGAGGAGAGGAGGATGTACAGGTGTGTGAGAGGAGGAGAGGAGGATCTACAGGTGTGTGAGAGGAGAGGAGGATCTACAGGTGTGTGAGAGGAGGAGAGGAGGATCTACAGGTGTGTGAGAGGAGAGGAGGATGTACAGATGTGTGAGAGGAGGAGAGGAGGATGTACAGATGTGTGAGAGGAGGAGAGGAGGATGTACAGATGTGTGAGAGGAGGAGAGGAGGATGTACAGATGTGTGAGAGGAGGAGAGGAGGATGTACAGATGTGAGGAGGAGAGGAGGATGTACAGATGTGTGAGAGGAGGAGAGGAGGATGTACAGATGTGTGAGAGGAGAGGAGGATGTACAGATGTGTGAGAGGAGGAGAGGAGGATGTACAGATGTGTGAGAGGAGAGGAGGATGTACAGATGTGTGAGAGGAGGAGAGGAGGATGTACAGATGTGTGAGAGGAGAGGAGGATGTACAGATGTGTGAGAGGAGGAGAGGAGGATGTACAGATGTGTGAGAGGAGAGGAGGATGTACAGATGTGAGAGGAGGAGAGGAGGATATACAGATGTGTGAGAGGAGGAGAGGAGGATGTACAGATGTGTGAGAGGAGGAGAGGAGGATGTACAGATGTGTGAGAGGAGAGGAGGATGTACATATGTGTGAGAGGAGAGGAGGATGTACAGATGTGAGAGGAGGAGAGGAGGATGTACAGATGTGTGAGAGGAGGAGAGGAGGATGTACAGATGTCTGAGAGGAGAGGAGGATATACAGATGTGTGAGAGGAGGAGAGGAGGATGTACAGATGTGTGAGAGGAGGAGAGGAGGATATACAGATGTGTGAGAGGAGAGGAGGATGTACAGATGTGTGAGAGGAGAGGAGGATGTACAGATGTGAGAGGAGGAGAGGAGGATGTACAGATGTGTGAGAGGAGGAGAGGAGGATGTACAGATGTGTGAGAGGAGAGGAGGATGTACAGATGTGTGAGAGGAGAGGAGGATGTACAGATGTGAGAGGAGGAGAGGAGGATGTACAGATGTGTGAGAGGAGGAGAGGAGGATGTACAGATGTCTGAGAGGAGGAGAGGAGGATGTACAGATGTGTGTGAGAGGAGGAGAGGAGAGGAGGATGTACAGATGTGTGAGAGGAGAGGAGGATGTACAGATGTGTGAGAGGAGAGGAGGATGTACAGATGTGTGAGAGGAGAGGAGGATGTACAGATGTGAGAGGAGGAGAGGAGGATGTACAGATGTGTGAGAGGAGGAGAGGAGGATGTACAGATGTCTGAGAGGAGGAGAGGAGGATGTACAGATGTGTGTGAGAGGAGGAGAGGAGGATGTACAGATGTGAGAGGAGGAGAGGAGGATGTACAGATGTGTGTGAGGAGGAGAGGAGGATGTACAGATGTGTGAGAGGAGGAGAGGAGGATGTACAGATGTGTGAGAGGAGAGGAGGATGTACAGATGTGTGAGAGGAGGAGAGGAGGATGTACAGATGTGAGAGGAGGAGAGGAGGATGTACAGATGTGTGAGAGGAGGAGAGGAGGATGTACAGATGTCTGAGAGGAGGAGAGGAGGATGTACAGATGGCTGAGAGGAGGAGAGAAGGATGTACAGATGTGTGAGAGGAGAGGAGGATGTACAGATGTGAGAGGAGGAGAGGAGGATGTACAGATGTGTGAGAGGAGGAGAGGAGGATGTACAGATGTGTGAGAGGAGGAGAGGAGGATGTACAGATGTGTGAGAGGAGGAGAGGAGGATGTACAGGTGTGTGAGAGGAGGAGAGGAGGATGTACAGGTGTGTGAGAGGAGGAGAGGAGGATGTACAGATGTGTGAGAGGAGGATGTACAGATGTGTGAGAGGAGGAGAGGAGGATGTACAGATGTGTGAGAGGAGGAGAGGAGGATGTACAGGGGTTTGAGAGGAGGAGAGGAGGATGTACAGATGTGTGAGAGGAGGAGAGGAGGATGTACAGATGTGTGAGAGGAGGAGAGGAGGATGTACAGGTGTGTGAGAGGAGGAGAGGAGGATGTACAGGTGTGTGAGAGGAGGAGAGGAGGATGTACAGATGTGTGAGAGGAGGAGAGGAGGATGTACAGATGTGTGAGAGGAGGATGTACAGATGCGTGAGAGGAGGAGAGGAGGATGTACAGGTGTGTGAGAGGAGGAGAGGAGGATGTACAGATGTGTGAGGAGGAGAGGAGGATGTACAGATGTGTGAGGAGGAGAGGAGGATGTACAGATGTGTGAGAGGAGGAGAGGAGGATGTACAGATGTGTGAGAGGAGAGGAGGAGAGGAGGATGGACCAAACACAAACCTCCTGAAATGTGTAAGAAACGTGAAGAGGGTTATTTTTACAGGTTTATTTTTGCTCTGTTCTAGATTCTCTGTATTTAGTTTATTTTTATTTCTTCTTCATTTGTAGTCGTTTCATTAGCAGGACGCACGCTGTTGTGTGTGAGGTGCTCTGAAGGGGGTGACTTAGCACGGGGAGCAAAGCCAGAGGAGATGTTAATATGTTGTTTTTCTGTGAATATAGCATTTTTAAAACAAAAGGGAGCCTGGTGATCTAAATGTGTTTTAGCAGCTAAAGGGACAGTTTGTGTTTTTTTTTTTACATACATCTGTTCGTCTCCAGTCGCATCAGCACCGACTCACCTCCCGACAGCGTCCGGTGAGCCCAGTTCTTCCCCGGTTTCGGTGCTGATGAAAGTGTCCGGCAAGTTGACTGAGGTCATGAAAATAAAAGGTTTTTCTTCTCAAAATGACGTGTTCAGAAGAGCGACACATTTACGGCACAAAACAAACGTGAAAAAGTCAGAGCTCATAATGTCTTGGTGCTATTTTCTCTCCGCTCGTATCGTTTCATGTTTATCTAGAGCCTTTAGTGCCTGATTCCAGCAGATCTGAGGTTTGAGGGAAGTTTCTTTGGCCTGAGACCAACAGGAGAAACAGTGGAATAATCACTGCATTGAAATAGGTGAAAGCGGCTGAGACTGTCAAGTTGTTGTAAAAAAAATGTGTTAAAGCTGCACTGTGTAACTTCACCAGGGTCCGTCACCTGCTTGTTTCTATGGATATGTCATTGAATGTTCCACAGTGTGACATTGAACAGCTCTGCCTTACATTTATCACACTATAGGCAGCTCAAAAATACCTAGAAAAACAGGCTTTCTGGCTGAGCATGGACGCCTCTCCACAGATCTGACCTGTGACACGCATTTGACAGATCCTCCATCAGAAAAGTCCCACAGTGCGTCTTTAAGCAGTCGGCTGGTCTCTCGTGGAGGAGCGTGAGCCGTGCCGGGGCCCGGGCAGTGGTCGGAAGTTGCCGGGCCACTTGTGGCTTCATAATGACAGAAGAATGGAGTGTTACATGTGATTTCCTTCTGCTCTCGGGAACCAGATCTCACCAATAAAAACATAATCCGTGGGCTCTGAGCAAATCTCGTCTCAAGTTCACTTTGGTTCAAAAATGCTGGAACGTTTAATGACTAAATCTGGATGGTTAGTGTTGCTTACGGCTCTGATTTATTAAACCGAGCACATAAAACACTGACTGTGCGCTTAGATTGTAAAATAAAAGAATGCACAAACCTGGCAGCTTTGCACCAATCATTTTACGTCTATAAAGAGGGGTTTTTATTTCTGTGGGGTATTAAAGGGGTAGTTTGGGTTTTTTCACATGAATCTGTACGTCTCCGTCAGCAGAGTCGCATCAGCCCTGACTTACCTCCCGACAGCGTCTGAGCCCAGTTCTTCCCGGTTTTGGTGCTGATGAAAGTTTCCTGGAGGCTGGAGTCATGAAAATACGATGAGAGTTCAAAAGAGCGACACATATGGGTCACAAAACATGAACGGGGAAAGTCAGAGCTCATAATCTCTTGGTCCTATTTTCTCTCCGGTCGTATCACTGCTGCCTCCAGGTGGCGCCGCACGAATCCAACACTTTTTTCAGTAGTTCAGTGGTGTTTATGTGCTCAGACTGTTGACGGCAACGAGAGAGAGCGAATGTGAAGCTACAGCGATATTTACGCTTCTATAAGCAGAAGATTTACGCTTGTATAAGCTATAGGAGAATATATATACACACACACACATATATATACAGTATATTATATTTATATAGGGGCGACAGGAGCTCAGTTGGTCCAGCGTTTGTCACTGATCTGAAGGTTGTCGGTTCGAATCCCGCTCCACATAAACATCACTGGTTTAGGGTCAGATCCACTGACCCACAGGAGCTGCTGTGAGTCCAGCTCCACAGATGAAGCTGTCGCTGTGTCTTTGGGCAAGACACTAAACCCACCTCACCCCAGTGTCTGTGTGCACTGGTGAGTGTGTGTGTGAGTGAATGTGTGTGTGAATGTGTGAGTGAATGTGTGAGTGAATGTGTGACTGGTTCCTTGTTGTAAAGCGCTTTGAGCCTTGAAGGTAGAAAAGTGCTATAAAAATGTCCCCATTTACCATGTGACCATATATAAAAACGGTGTGAACAAAACGCTCAGCTGACGGAGACAAACTCCACAAAACTAGTGAAGAGAAACGACCTGAGGCTGTGGAAAAGTCTGTGTTATTATAAAATATGAATCAAAAGCAAATGACTAAAGACTGAAACAGACTTTTCCTCAGCCTCAGGTCGTTTCTCTTCACTAGTTTTGTGGAGTTTGTCTCCATCAGCTGAGCAGAAATGACGTCCTATAATTACCACAGAAATAATAATGAAGAATTTTAGAAATAAACTCACACAAATGAAAATTGTCACAGCACAAAACAGCACAAACCAAATACAAATGTTTTCTATCATTTTCTTCCTGTTTTGAGGCTGTTTCACATTCTGAGGTTCTGGACGACGTCATCGACCGAAAATAAAACTGTGAATATCTGAAGAACCAGAATCACACAAACTAAACTTTTTGCAGCACAAACGAAGCACAAACAATAGTTTTGTAGGTTTGAGTTTGGCTCCACAGTTCTGTGATCTCGGTGCCTTTGTGCTGCAGGAGGAGTATCGGGCCGAGAGCATCAGCTGGAGCAACATCGACTACATCGACAACACGGGCTGCATCAGTCTGATCAGCAGGAAGCCCACGGCCCTGTTCCACCTGCTGGACGAAGAGTGCAAGTGAGTCCTCTTCATCACCCTCCTCTTCATCACCCTCCTCTTCTTCACCCTCCTCTTCCTAAGCATCATTTCTGCTCAGCTGACGAAGACAAACTCCACAAAACTAGAGAAGAGAAACGATCTGAGGCTGAGGAAAAGTCTGTTTCAGTCTTTAGTCTTTTGCTTTTGATTCGTATTTTATAATAACACAGACTTTTCCTCAGCCTGAGGTCGTTTCTCTTCTCTAGTTTTGTGGAGTTTGTCTCCGTCAGCTGAGCAGAAATGACGTCCTATAATTACCACAGAAATAATAATGAAGAATTTTAGAAATAAACTCACACAAATGAAACTGTCACAGCACAAAACAGCACAAACCAAATACAAACATTTCTATCATTTTCTTCCTGTTTTGAGGCTGTTTCACATTCTGAGGTTCTGGACGACGTCATCGGCAGAAAATAAAACTGCAAATATCTGAAGATCCAGAATCACACAGATGAAACTTTTTGCAGCACAAATGACAGTTTTTGTGCAGGTTTGTGTCTGAGGCGACTTCAGCAGGTCGGTCACTCGGTCTCTCTCCCCTTGTTCTCTGTGAGGACAGTGAGTGGACGTCCTCCCACTGGAAATAGCTGTGCCGAGGCCTTGGCCGTGTTGTTTTTCATAGCTCAGGTTTCAGTTCTTCTCCCTCCGCTCCCTCCACTCTTCCTGTAAGCGCCTGATTTCCGGCTCCATTTGTGGCTCATCACATCCAAAAGTGAGAAAGAGGCTGGAAATGTGATCTGGGCCTGAGCGCACGTGAGCTCCATCCTCAAGTGCTCCACTGTTTGCAGACCTCAGACCTCTTTGGCCACAGGAGGTCCTCAGAGATGCCCATATTTGGAATAACTCGTCCTGCTTTTTCTCTTTCATTCAAGATTGAAAATGCATTTGAACTTAGGCTAAATCTCTTAGTACATATCAACTTCTCGTTAAATAGATGAAAGCTGCAACAATACACTTTGACTTACACTTTTTCTTTGCAAAATTGAGATTTTAACTTCTTTTGTTGTAATACGCCGAGATTTAAGTCGTAGAGGGTTGAATAAGTCACTTCTGTGTCTGATTATTATTGCTTCTTTCTGCTCTTTGTGTTGCAGCTCAGGACTTTTAATGACATCGTAAATGTAATCATAGTTTTATTGGGATTATATGGCTTTATTTTAATTGTGTCAGTGGCATAAAGGAGTTAAAATCTAATCGTTTATCACACCAGAGGAATATGTCGTACGTAAAATAGTTCTGGTGGCTGAACACTTCCTCTCCGTTACCCACAATGCTGCTGTTTTACTTTGATCGCAATGTTCCAATTAGGGACGGGCGTTCGATTAAACTGTCTTAATCGATCGTCGGGAAAATTAAGGATCGATTTTCGATTAATTATTAACATTTTAGATTAAAATTATCACAATTATTACTATTACTAATCTGCATTAATAAATTCAACTTTACAACAGATAAACCATAATGACTCCAGAGCCGCATCAGTGTGAGATCAGAATGTGTTTAATGCAGATTTAAACTTTTGTTTACGTCTTACAGAAACTTAAAACCACATTTAAAACCCCTTAAAACCACAACCTTATTTGCATAAACAGTAAGCGAAAAAAAGCAGCTCTTTCCTGTCGCAGCACAAAACAGCACAAACCAAATACAAACGTTTTCTATCATTTTCTTCCTGTTTTGAGGCTGTTTCACATTCTGAGGTTCTGGACGACGTCATCGACTGAAAATAAAACTGCAAATATCTGAAGAACCAGAATCAGACAAACGAAACTTTTTGCAGCACAAACGAAGCACAAACGACTGACACAGTTATTGTAGGTTTGAGTTTGATGAGGCGACTTCACGCAGGTGTTGAACCGGCACCGTCTCCACCAAAGGAACAAATGCACAAAACTGCAGAATGGTTCAGTTCTGACTCATCTAAAGATTTGTGACACGTTTCAGTCCAGATTTAGTCTCATATTGTGGGGCTAATTTCTATAAAAATGTGGATTCTAATAATGTTCCTGGATGCATGTTGTGTAACTGTAAATGTTGTGTTCAGTTTTCCTCAGGCCACGAATCAGACGCTGCTGGATAAGTTCAAGCGGCAGCACGAGGGGAACAGCTACATCGAGTTTCCCGCTGTGATGGAACCGGCCTTCATCATCAGGCACTACGCAGGGAAGGTCAAGTACGGAGTCAAGGTGAGACCCTGACCCTGACCCTGACCCTGACCCTGACCCTGACCCTGACCCTGACCCTGACCCTGACCCTACCCGCTACAGACAGAGAGAGACGGAGAGAGAAACTAACCTTTTTACATTGTTCATGTCTTTATTATTGGATAAATTATGTTTGAAATCATAAAGCAAAAGATGACAACAGCAGAGATGAGGTTTGCAGTTATAATGAGTCGGATCTGCGGAGCTGCGTTAATGAAGCTTCTCACCATTTCGCTCTGGTCGTCTGCTCCACACACCTTTTCCTACACAAGTTGTTCTTGTAAAGTTTCCGTCTGATGCCGTAAAGTGTTTTATATTTATCTTTATTCCATCACAAGTTGTTCACGAGCTCCTGGTGCGACGCACGTTTTTACACGACTTAGTGCCTTTAGAGAAAGTATTTTGAAAAGGCATTGGAGGTTTATTTTGACACCCCATTTCCTGTTTCTCCCCTGCTAAAAAGCCTAGAGACGCTCCGCTGACGCTGTGGTGTAAACAGTCGTTCCTTCTAAAATGGAAAGCTGCATATACACCGTGCTGTTACTGCTTTGGTGTAAACTGGGGGTTATTCTGTATTCAAGACGTCACTGCTCTGTTTTCACCACCACCGGCACACGCCCACTGTGACCTACTGACTTTGTTCTCAATTTTAATTTCGTAATTTGTAATACCGTATTTTTCGGACTATAAGTCGCACTTTTTTCATGGTTTGGGTGTTTCCTGCGACTTATCCTCAGGTGCGACTTATATATGAAACATTTCAGTTCATCTAAACGTAAATGTAACATGGGCGAGGTCCAAACCCGAGGCACCGACTGAATATATTAAAGTCCTTTATGCATCGAAGGAGCCGACGCGTTTCCACAGTCAGATATAATTTCACATGTTGGTGATTTTCACACTGAGCCACAGGGGGCGCTCTCTGTACCAGCATCTGCTCCACCTCAGGCTCCTCCTCCTGCTCCACTGTCACTTCTGTCACCACCTGCAGCGCCTCACTCCTGTTTTCTTACTTAAATCCACATGGAGACTTTTTTTGTCCAGTGAATCTGGTCCTTTAGTCGACAGAAGCTTCTGCATCAGCACCAGCTGTTTTTTCACTGTCTGCAAATGAGCCACGAGGCTTTAAGTTTAGTTTGTGTAAAACTTAAACCAATGAGCACAAACACATTATTACTTACGGTAAATACTGAGCGAGAACCCGAAACGTGTGAAGAGCGGAGGAAGAGAGGAACAATCGAGCAGCAGAAAGAAAGTTTGGAGTGAGAGAAACTTGTGTTTGATGGAGAAAAGTGGAGGAAACTCGAACTGAAGTGAAGAAAACAAAAGCTCATCGCGGCTAAAAGCTGAATTTATCTGGAGCTGGTGGAGTTACTCAGAAGTGACACGAGGATGAAGAATTCAGTGGATTTAGTGATTTGGAGCGAGATGGAGAGTTCAGTAAACTTATTCTGTTCTGTTGTTTCTGCTC